>CM057388.1:85016961-85454461 GCA_030015415.1 Cynopterus sphinx
GACCTCCACTGGTGCCTGCCCAGCCACTCGGTTGCTTAGAGCCGTGACCCAATTTTCCCACAGGCCCAGGGCTCTGATGAGGTTTCCAGTCGCCAGCTCATCCAGGGATAAGACACAGACTCTTGATTCCCTCAAGCAGCAGTGAGGTCTACTCTGTGCACTGAGTAATGGCCCTTGGCGTCCAGCATGGTGCCACTCAGTGGCCACCATGCGGGCATGCACAGGAGACTTTGTAGAGTCCCCAGGTCCCTCTCAGAAATAAATGGGGAGAAAGCCCTAAGGGTTAAGTAGACCAGAGCAGCTCTGGGTGGGCCCTGGGCCCTGCAGGCTGGGGCAGAAACTGCCACTCTGCTGCCTGGTTGGCCTTTCCACGTGGGTGTCACTGGGAAGGCTGCACGCTAGCAGGAGGCTTCGCTGGCATCTCCACAGTGAGCCCCACTCAGCCATCTGCCCCTCCTCGCTTGACATCCATCAGTCACTCGTGCGGTGCTTGGCTCCCTCTCCGCCTCCCTGGCCCCTGGGCCAGCATGTGGACCCATGGGTGACACCGAGCCCTGCCATCATGTGCCCTCTCTCTGCTGGGCAGAGCTGCTGTGTGGTGCACATTCTCATACAGTGGCACCTGCCCTATGGGGATGGGGTGTCTGTCTGTCAGGCCTTTGCCACTTGTCATCACGTCTGAGGACAATGATGAGAACTGGGCAGAGTGGCACACTCCCAGCCAGCCAGTCTTTGGCCACCCAAGGACGCCGAGGTGGCCCGGACCGCGGGGTCCGTAAAGGGAGCTGTGTGTTTTGGACTGCACTGGAGGACTTGGTCAGGAGGGCTTGATTGTGGTGGGAGACCCTTTGGTTATGTCTGTCAGTCACTGACTCTGCCCTTTGTCCTTCGCAGAGGGTCTCAATGCAGACTACGTGAAAGGGGAGAACCTGGAAGCCGTCGTGTGTGAGGAGCCCCAAGGTGAGGACTTCTTGGTCACTGTCCATCACTGAAGGACCCCTAGTCAGTGGGCCTGGCACTGAGCACAACGGTACTAGGGCAGAGGGAAGTGCAGAGGTGTGTTTCTAGAATTTCCAGCCAGACCAAGGGGCTGCAAGAGCCCAGAGGTCCCTACACTGTGCCCCCTGATCACCCAGACACCAGGGCCAGCTGGTGCCATGTCGAGGACCTCCATGTGCTATTGGGGCTCCAGCTCTGGTCTTGATTCATCTGTGCATGAGCCCCGGGCCCATGCTTTCCACGTGGGTGTCACTGAGAAGGCTGCACACGAACAGGAGGCTTCTCTGGCATCTCCATAGTGAGTCCCCCTCAGCCATCTGCCCCCCTCTGCTCGGCATCCATCCATCAGTCACTCAGGCAGTGCTTGGCTCCCAGACAAATTCCGACAGAGCCCTGGGGAATCTTTGAACCTAGGCCCAGACATGTTCGGTTTGAAAATTGCCAAAGGGAACTTGATTAAAACACAGACCCTGTTATTAGAGACCGTTCCTTTCCCTACCTGCCTCCCCATTCCACAGTCACCAAGCCCTTTCTGGGTGCTGGAGCCATTGGCGATGGAGGCTGTGTGAGGTCAGGCTTCTGGCCCGGAGTGGCCAGTCTCAGGGCAGACACCACCTATGACTCAGATGCCAGTGGGGTGGTCGGGAAAGGCTGTGTGAAGCGGAGGAGTAGCAGAGGATGGGGTAGGCACAGACGGGGACGGGGAGCATGGAACCTGTGGTGGCTGGAACAGAGGGCAGCAGCAGGGGTGTGGGGGCACTGGTGTGTAATGGGGGGCAGGGTGCTCTGTGCCATTGCTTAGGACAGATACCTGACAGTCCTGCACTGAAGAGATTAAAGCAGGAGTCCCCAACCTTTGTGGCACCAGGGACCAGGGCTCCTATGAGCATCTAAGGCCTAATGATCTGAGGCAGAGCTAAGGCGGTGATGCTGGCACTGGGGAGCTTCGCTCACCCACCCACTGCTCACCTGCTGCTGTGCGACCCGGTTCCTAACAGGCCACTGACTGGTACTGGTGTGCAGCCCGGAGTTTGAGGGACCCTGGATTACAGAATTCTGGATGAAAACACGAGGAAACCTGACTGCAGTAGCATTCACTATGATGATTTTTAAAACTCTTAGCCACCACTGTGCAAGCACGTACTGTGGGCCAGGTACTGGATTCAGTACTTTCTTTCAAATAACCCTCCCTGTCTACAGCCATGCCACCCTGAATAGGCCCAGTCTAGTCTGATCTCAGAAACTAAGCAGGGTCAGGCCTGGTTAATACTTGGATGGGAGCCCACCTAGGAAGACCAGGTGCTGTAGGCGTAAAAATTAAAATAATCCTCCCAGCAGTGCCACCAGGAGCATCCCCATTTTACAGGTGAGAAATAGGAGGCTGAACTGTTTGCCAGGGTCTGTCCAGCATCCTGTCTCTCTCCAGGGCCTATGTTTACCCTTAACGGGACAGAGCGGGTGCCACAGGAGAGGTTGACAGGGATGGCCTGAGCTGTCCCAGCCCCTGCACAGGACAGAGAGCCAGATCGCTGTCCCTAGCAGGGGCTGGCTTGTGTGTTTGTGCCTTCTGTGCAGGGTGGAAATGAGTCCCTTCTAAAGGGCATCTTTTCTCCACAGTGAAGTACTCAGCACTGCCGCCGCAGTCTGCAGAGCCACCGCAGCCCCAGCCACCCCGGATCTGAGGGTCCCGTGCAGCAGCAGGTGCACAGTCGCGCCACCACTGGGGACCTGGCTCCTTATTTTATTTGGACCCACAGCCGCTGTACTGCTCCTTCGATGTCACTGGCTTTTCGTTCTAATTTCTGGATGAGCTCTGGGTGTGAGTTAGGTTTCTGTGCCCTGCATACAGGGTGGGGGGGTGACCACCCTGTCACAGGTGCTCTGGAGACTTGGTGTTGAAATCCAGCCTCTGGGTCACCAATTCCCCAAAGCCAGCCTGTCCCAGGCCTTTGTGAGCTGGGGAGGAGGATGCTGAGCCGGGGGAGGGCAACAGGATGCTTCCTTTGAGGAGACAAGTTTGACCACAGGGTAGTGTGATCCTAGAGGAGTGGCATTGACTCACTGATAGGTTTCTGCCAATAGGTAGCCCTTAGTGTGACCTCAGCTGTCAGGTGGCCCGGCTAGCACCTGGTGCTTGGAAGCCCTGCAAAGAGCCAACAGCTGAGCCCTGGCTACCACCAGACACACACACAGGACACCGGGGTGCGGTGGGTTCGGGGGCATCATTTTGGTCCTTCTTTCTGGTTACAGCTTCGACACTGCTGGGCTTCCAGAGAGCTGGCCCATGTGGAGGCTTTTCCTTTATTTAAGTGCAAATATGCATGCTGTGATAGTCCTCCCCGGGGAGTTCAGGAATCTTCTGCATAAGTAGGAACTTGTGGCTCAGGCCTAATTCCCATCTGATGCCATAAGGGACAGGGTGCATTTTCCAGGCCGATGTGATTAGTCTTTAGGAATCATGTATGCGTTGGAAATGCATTTTATCCTGGGCAGGGGGAGAGTGTTCACTCTCCACCCTGTTTGTGTTTTTATTTTGGTAGCAAAAGCTACAGACATCAAGAATAAGCATCAAAGCCAAAAGCATGCTTGTCGTTGGCACAGATGCATGTTTAAGAGGGTGGAGGGGAGGGTTGCTTGGTTGGTTTAGTGAGGTACACCTGACTTGTAAGTTTGTATGTGCCCTGCCTGGCCTATTGATGATGAGTGCTGGGGGGGTCTGCTCAGCGTGGTACACACCAGACCTTGGGGACTAGCCCCTCACCTGGCCTGGCGCTGTATGCTTTGGGCCAGAGCAGAGCTGGCTTCCTGGAATATTCTCTTTGGCCAACATGTGGTCCTGTCCCAGGAGCTCTGCTGTCAGGCTGAACTAAAGCCACCATCTACTGATAATTAGTTTGCGGTGTCAAAAAGCACTTCTGAAAGCATAATAGGTCAGCAAAAAGGCAGGGTCCTATTTATGTGTGTTCACATGCCCCTTTGACCTGCACGGGTGGCCCTCGCATCCCCCCACAGGCCATGTGTGTGTTAACTCCTTGTCTGCTGAACTGGGGTGAGGCAACTCCGACTTGATGGAGGATTCTGAACAGCCCCTGCAGGTTATGTAACACATGTCTCATGCGTTCATTTTAGCCCTTGTTTTACAAATATATGACTCACTGCGGGACGGGGATGAGTTGTAGTGCATAGCTCAGGGCTGCCCTTTGGACCCATTCCTGGCGCAGGCTTGTGGGCCCCCAAACCCCCATTCTTCTGCACGGGGGCACACCACAGACAGGCCAGGAGTGTGTCTGGGAGGTGTGGGGAGCACTGAGGACACACATGCATGTGCTGCAGAGGGAGGAAAAGGTGGCCTCCCATACCCCAGGAGATTGAGCAGGGGAGGCATTGCTTGCTTGCAAGCTGCACCTGTTTGTAGCGTCTCCCTCTCCTCAGTGGCCAGGCTGTCAGCTTTGCCAGGCTTGTTCCTCCCAAGGATGGCAATGGTTGGTGGCCTCACCCCCTGTCTGTTTCTGGGCTGGAGGTGGCTATGATGGATTTTTGCATCCATGGCCTGTTGCCATGTACATAGGGTGACCTCAGGGCCTGGAGAGGGCCAGTGTGCTAAGGAACAGGAGTCAGAGAGGGATCGCACTACAGTGGCTGCACATCAAGGTCCCTGAGGCATTTTAAAGGAAGAGAAATGGCAGCACTTGTGTGTGGCAAGATACTTGTCTCCTTGCCACAGGGAAGTATGGACATTTACAGAGCTGTCAGTCATGGCAACGAGTAGGATGAGGACTGATGGGACCCAGGTGTACCCTGCCATGACCAAGTGTGGTGTTGGCACTTGGAATGCTGGGCTTTTCCACTGGGAGGCTGGAAATTGGGTACCTCCTCTCCACCCCCGGTTTTCCCTCTTAGCTTTACCGCGAGGCTAGTGATGGCAAAGAGCCTGCAGCCCTCCACTTCTGATGAGGAGTCAACATACTCGGCGAAGCCACCTCCTTGGCATCACTGACTTTGGTGACTTTTGCTCCCCCTTAGCTATCGGGGAGCTTTGTGCAGAATGCCCACAGCCCAGTGCCCAGACCTGCTCCTAGTGACTGGCCATGCCTAGAAGGTCACTCAGCAGCTGCCATTTACAGAGTTCCTGTCCCAGGGGGACACTAATGCCTGCAGAAGCCTGGGAGGGGGTCTCTCATATTCATAATTATCTCAAAATTGCCTTGGCCAACATGGGGCTGTCCCAGGTGATAGGGGGGAAGTGAGAGAACTAGAAGGGCCGATTGAAAATAGCCAGTCTGTACCAGGTTAATGTGGCAGTGGGGACTTGGTATTGATGGTAACTGCCATGTGGACAAAGGCAACATGGCACCTTCATGGTGTGGGGCACCCTCCTGGGTGGGCCCCATAGAACTCTGGCAGGCCTTGGCCACTTGGGATGGGGGTCAGTGCTAGTTCCCCGATGAAGAAGAAATGAGAGACTGATGTCAGAATCCCCTGGACTTTTGATGTGCTTGTGTTTCAGTGAATTCATTGTAAGCTTTCTGTGTTCGCATTAAACCAAAAAGAACCTAACAGATTGCATTGTGATGGTGTTAAGGCACTTTCTTTGTCAAGTGATTTTTTTTTTACAATATGGCGTTGACCTCTTCCCCCTCCTCCCCAGCCAGAGAGATTTCTCGAGGTTAGTGCTTCCAGGGGGCAGCCCCCCTTGGGGTACAGGGAGCTTAGGCCTGGAGCTGTAGAGTGGCAGTGGCTGATGTCCTGGGGCTAGGGGTGCAGAGGCAGACCTCAGATTGAACTCCCAAGCCCACTGGTCTGCCTTCTTCAAAGAATGACAGTATGGAGGGTGGTGCGCACCCCACACAGTGGTGTCAGCCACTGAAAGCTGAGCAGGGACAGGGGCTCTTTGTTCTGCCACTCGTTGGCAGCTGTGTGCAGACTGGCCTGGTTGGGGCAAAGTGTGCTCTTGCCATGACCTTGCAGCTTGGCTTACAGACTGAAGACAGCCAGACATTTCCGCATGAGCAAGATGCAGTGGACACTCGGAGGGCTTTCCCTGATGTAGGTGGCATTTTGGTCCTTGTAGTAAAATAGCTCCAAGTCCTCAAAGCCACCAAGTGACTCCTATGCAGAGGTTGTGCACAGCCAGCTGGAGCCTGGCACAGTGGCCTTCTTGCCTTGTTCCTAGAATGTCACTGCTGGGGACTGCAGCTGCAGTAACTGCTCCACAGAGATGGATAGGGACCCAAGGCCCTTATAAGAAGGGTGACCCTCCAGGGGCTGCTGTGGTTTCATCCAAGCCCTTATAGCGCCCCCAGGAGGCCAGCATTCCTTCTGTTCACTCTGGGTGGGGACTCCGGGGTGTCTCTGGAATCCACCCCATTTTAGGCTCTAGGTCCAGGCCTGGCTCTTCAGAGCTGAACCTGACTCTCAGGTGTCTCCTCCAGACCTTTCCCATGTCAACATTTTCTCAAAGTTAAGGTCGAGGGACATTTTAGATTTTTAAATCAGAGGACTTACACATTTGCGCCAAAACAATCATTTACAGTTCAGTAAACAAATTAAATCATGTAAAGGAACTTTACATATATTCAATGTTTACTATTATCTCCCAGGGAAAAATCTACCAAAATCCTTAGGCAACAAAAGACCACAGAGCAAACATATTATCATTTTAATTAAGTTGAAATATAGTGCATCATCAGATGAGGCAAATACAATACTGTACCAGTTTTTAAAAATCTGACCCATAAAGGTTTTACATTCTAGTACACTTAAATAAAACCAAAAAAGAGAAGTACTTAGGTAACAAAACTACTTCAAGTTCTTGTAGAAACAGTTCTGTGCTAGGAACAGAGAAAGGAAGAATGATTGTTGTGCTGTTTTTCCACTTGAATGGGACTTTTTAGGGCTCTTCTGGGGCCCTGCATGCAGGGGAGGGTGGGGCAGCCCCACCTCCCCAGCGCCAGGTTATACCTGGCGTTGGCAAGAAGCAGCTCACTCGCTTTCTGGTTCTGCCAAAAGCATCTTCCAGTCACACCAAGTTTAATAGTCTTAGTGCAGCTGGGGGATTAAGGGCCTTTTCTCAGGAAACATGGGCACTGTCCCCCATATAAAAATTCATTGTATCAATGAATAAGCAGGTTTATCCATTAATAAATAAAGGTATCAGATACATTGGGAGCATAAATCAAAAGTTAATATCAGTTCAACTGATTTAGAAACAAATCCCTACTCAATAGAAATGTGGACTTCATTTTAGGCGATCAAATGACTTTGAAGTACTTCTGAGACATTAGAGATAGCAGATCATTTATCAGAAAGTTCCAAGTTGAAAAACACATCTGTAAGTATTTGTAAAAAAACCTTTAAGAATATATTTTCCAAAATAAGGTCAACATGTAGGACTTTGCATGGCATCCAGTAATTTGAACCCAACCAGATATTCCAGTGCTGACCCTATGAGCTTCTGAGACACCCCGGACTCAAAAGGTGAGCTTAATTAATTCCCGCAGCGATGGGGGTCCCAGTGACAGGCAGACATGGGTGTGCCCTGCTGTGGTGGGCACAAGTGTGCAAGATTCTGTGACCCGCCACAGGGGCTCAGAGCTTAAGTGCTAGTGGGTGGACCAGCTGACTGCAAACTAGCTCCTGGCCCTACTGATGGAGTCCAAGAGCCCAAAGTCAGCGAGTGAAGGGGTAAAACCTGGCTGGCCAAGGTTGGCTCTGAGGTGGGCAAACCGAGGGGAAGGTGTGCTCTGCTTTGAGCAACCGAAGCTACAGCAAGCACACTGGGTGCTTTCAAATATTGACCAGAATCTACGTGAATAAACTGAGCCAAAGGAGTCTCAATAAAATGGGATTATTTCCGACAGTAACAGGTGAGAGCAGACTCATTTTCGACAGAATGGCCGGCAGCAGGAAAGACATGGGAAAGTGCAAGTTCAGACCAGCAAGGAGCTGTGCCAGCTCCTTGCAGGAGCCCACAGGGAGGTCAGCGCCCAGCTGCCCGAGTCCTCAGTTTCCCCTCTGCAGGGCCATCTCGAAGGAAACCACTGTTGCCATCAGCAGCCTGGGCCACCTCAGGAGGCAAGTACCAGTTAGGTGAGGACAGAACACGTGGCCATTTAAAGGACCATGATTCATATCACACTGCAGAGGGACCACATCAAAGTCAGCCTTGTTGGAAAATTTCTCAACAGTCCAGGTAAGCAGATCCCTCCTCGGGTGACTAGGCTAAACATAAAAAAAAAAAAAGGACCTAGGAAAATAAAGGCGAGTTTCTCTCTTTTAAAAATACCTTCTATGTACACAACAGGAATGGGTACAGGGGCCCCCGTGCATGAAGAGAACTTGAGAACAGAGGGTGATGATGGTCTGTCTCCCCTGCAAAGAGTTAATTCTAAAACAGTTTTGAAGTTGGAGGCAGGAGCTGAAAGAAGTCACATGTGTGGCTGGCAACGTGGTCTCCAAGTGGAAAGAAACGATATGAGACCATCTTGGACCTAAGCACTGCGTTCCACTCACTGTGCTTTCTCCCAAGCTGCCCAGGCAATAGGAGGGTCACAGGGTCACCAGACAGATGGCCACCCTGAGCAACCCGACAGGAGGGAAACGGGGTGTTCACGAAACAGCACAGACGACAGTGGGAGCTGTCACCTAGCCCCACACGTAGTCACTGGTTTGAAGTACCATCCAGACACGGAGGAGGGCACTGGGCCTAATCCTAAAAGACAAGATGACAAACTCCAGCTGGAACGGGTCACAGGACCCTTGCCTGAGTCGCCGGGGACAGCAGTGGAGCCACGGGATGGCCTGGATGGCTGGACTCACCAGAAATGCCACCTCTGATGCCCGTCAGACTGAGGTGTGGACGGGTGTGATGGACTGGGAAGGAGAGGCGCCCCGCTCCGTTGGGGACGAGGCGCGCGTGGCCACCTCCCGCTGTAGGTCCTCCACCCTCTTCTGCAGCTCCGCCCTGATAGCCAGCAGCTCCTTGAGGTTCTGGTGAATCGGCATCTGGGGACAAGCAGGACACAGCTGTGTCACAGACACCCGTGTACCCCCAAGTGTCGTTGGTCTTTGACGCACCTGCCACCAAGCTACAGGGACCCCCTCCGCAGGAGCCTGCAGCTTCAGCTGACTGCGTGGGGATGCTTTTGTCACCCTGTGCTCTCCTGCCTGGCTGGGCCAGGTTCCCAGGGAGCACAGGCTGGTGAGGCGAGACAGCAGTCTGTGCCAGATTGGGGTGGGTGGGACGTGTGAGTGGCTTCCAGCGACTCCACAGTGTTTACACGGGTGTCCCCTGCACGCACAGACACCTCCCTTACATCTGAATTTTTGCAACTTTATAAATAGCTCTGCTGCTTAAAATACTTGTTATGTCAGCACTTTCTAGAACTTAGTTGTGTGTGTCTTCAGCATTAAGAACATTAGCTGGCGGAAGCCCCTGGAGAGGGCACTGCCAGTGGAGAACTCTTGCTCTTTCCCTCCATGTGATGACTACTGAACACCCTCTAGTGGCTTCTTCCTGTCACCCTAAGAGAAGCAGCGTGACCTTGGCCTCAAGGCCCTGTGTGGTCTGACCCCAGCCTGCCTCTCCTAGGCCCCTCTCACCAGGTCCTGCCTCCACCCCTCCTGTATTCCAGAAATCTTTCAGGTTTTGGAAGAGGCCGTGCATGTGCTGTCCCTTCTACCTGGAGCCCTGTCCCCCAACCCTCTTCAAACACATGCCTGCTTCATCCCATAGGGACCAGAGTAAATGGCACGTGCTCTGGGTGGGGGTTTTTGGACATCATCTGTGTCCCCCAAACACTGAGCTGGCCCATCAGGGATGCTGATGGTGATCAGCCCCACTACAGGGAAGGACAGAGATGAGAGAGACAAAGGGAGGGACAGATATTTGGGAAACAGGACAATGGGGCAGAGATTTGAGTGAGAGCCAGAAGAGTGGGGGAAGGGGGATGAAGAAGACAGGGCAGCCAGGCGCCCCCACCATAACAGAGTGGCTTGGTGACCAGCACTGAAGATGCGAGAAATCACGTCTTTGGCAGGTCAGAGGAAGAAGGAAGCGGGCAGCAATGTTGGGAGGCTGATGGCAAAGCACCCCCCCCAAAAAAAAGGTACCTTATTTGCTGCTGATCCCAAGGCCACTGTGAGGTGGGCCAGCAGCACCCCTGTCGGCCTTAGGACCTATTTGGTATTTTCCTGTTTGTGGGATCAGTGGTTCCAATAAGATGACAGATCACTTTGCAGTCAGACTCCCATTACTGATACCTGTGCACATGGCCTCAGAGAGCAGAGTGTTGGGGACACCAAGTTGACCCACACCCAGGGCCCGAGACAAGCGTCACACATCCCCATGCAGCCTTTTGGACCTTTTCTCTGTCATCTGCACTGACAAGTCCAAGTCTCAAGAAAACATCCATCTAGGGGTCAGTCACCCAGTGGGTGCTGGCATGTATGAGAAGCCAAGGGGATCCTAAAGGACACAAGATGCCTACAGGGCCCTCCCTGCCACTGGCCATCCTTTGAGGGATGCCTAGGAGCCCCTCTCCTGGTGGCAGATCTAGCCCCATCCTCTTCAGAGGGAAGAGGCCCAACAGGCTTGTAGCCCCTGCCTGTCCTCCCTGTCCCTCTTCCTCTCCACCCAGCCTGTCCTGTCATGGACACCCACACCAGCCTTTTTGCCTATCCCTTCGTCACAGGCTTCACTCCCCCGTCCCTATTCCTGTCCACATTAGTGCTACCAGGGTGAGCTTTCTAAAACACAGAGCAAGTCTTGCCCTATAAACCCCGGTAGGGGTGTTCCAGCAGCCCTGGCATCAGAGCCTGCAACCCCCTAGAGATGCTGCGCAAGGTCCCCTGCAGCCTGGGCCCACTGACATCTTGTTTCCAAGGCGCAGACTGCTCCCCAACACGCTGCATGTGCCTGGCCCACCCCGAGGAGGTCTACAAGATGTGCCTGTGACATTGAGGCCCGTGGACTGCCTTCCAGGTCTCCCTCTGTGTAGCACAGAGCACAAAGAGGGCAAAACACTGCCACACCTGCCCGCCACCCTGAGGTAGGGATGCATTTTACACTCACACCACACAGCAAGGCTCAGGACCTTGCCTTGCATTAGGCATCAAATCGCCACCAGAGACGAAGTCACCATCAAAGACAGAGTCGCCTCCAGAGACAGGATTTGGCCCCTTCACACATCAAGGCACCTTCTGTGACTGAGTTTGGCCACATGACTAGAGTATGAGTCACCTGAGGTATGTGCTGGGTAAGGATTTGGGAACCTTACCTGTGAGGAGGCTTTCTGGAAGCCACAGATGGTTGCTAACTGATGCCACAGCACTCTGTGCAGATGCCACAGAGCTCAGGATGGATGCTCATCAGTGTAGGGATAAGCACCGAACACCATAAATGAACCAAAGCCTCACTGGCCACAAATAAAATCCAAAAACCTATATTTAAAACATTGACCACTGACCAAAGAAGCTGTTGGTTTTTATGGGGTAAAGAACAAACTGTGGCCAGCTTCAGATGGTCTTCAATAAAAAAAATAAATACTTTACAATCCTTAGAAGTTAGCATTTTTGCTACTCAAAACACACACTAAAGCTAGGACCCATCTGGTAGTCTGTGCTCTGGCCACCTCAGTGCTAAGGTGCCCTCACATCAGTGCTGACTGCTCTAGCTGCTCCGTGCTGTCCTAACACAGGAAGCAGCTAGTGGGTCCTTGCACCACGTTAGAAATTTGCCTGGGACATGGAATAGCAGCTGCACCCTCCTGTGGTAAATGGAGGGAAGTTTCCAGTCAGGGAAGGTTCCTAAGGAAGGTTCTGGGAGCACCTGTGAGGCAGAGGGCAGAGAAGGCATTTCCAGTGTGGGGGGAGGATAAGGGGTGGCCCATGGGACATGCAGTCCATCAGCCTGGGACGGGGACACAGGCCTGGTTCTAGGGCCTGCCCAGAGGGAGGGAGCAGTACTAAGAGCAGGCCCTGATCCCAGCATTCTGCAAAATGGGCCTGAGGTCCGGAGGGTGGCATGGCTATCTCAGAGGGCCTAGAGGAGGAAAGAGCTTGTGTGGCTGGAGCTTTGTGGAACCAATGGAACGAACCAGGACACAGGGAAAGAGGCAGCAAGTGCTGACCTGCTCGGGCTATGGTGTTAGGGAGCTGGTCAGGAGAGGAAAGGCGCCCTGGGCAGCAGTTTGCACCCAGCAGCTGGAACCTGGAGCTGAGTGTACAGCAGGGTGGGAATGTCAGTGAAGTGATGTTACCTCCCAAGTTCAAGTGCCAGGCCGACTGAAAAGGGGAATGAACAGTCTTCCCCCATGGTTAGTAAGGCTTGGGGATTTTTAGGGGTTGAATTGTACCCGTCCCCCCCCCCCGTTCATATGTTGTAGCCCTAAGCCGGAGCACCACAGAACGTGACTGTATTTGGAGCTGGGGCTTTGGCAGAGGGGATCAAGTTGAAAGGAAACCATTGGCATGGGCCCCAATCCAACATGATTGGTGTCCTTATGCAAAGGGGACATTTTGGCACAGAGAGACACACGTGAGGGGAAGATGATGTGTAGAGACACAGGGAGAGGTGGCCATCTATAGGTCAAGGACAGAGACCGGGACCAGACCCTTCCCTCACAGCCCTCAGAAGGAACCACCCCTGCTGACACCTGCTGTGGGACTTCAAGGCCGCAGAATGAGGAGACAACACATGTGTGCTGTTCAAGCATCCCTGGTCTGTGGCACTTTGTACGGAAGATGCAGTGAAGTAAGACAGAAATGAAAGAGGTCTGGAGAGACTGAAGACACAGAGGGAAGGACAGGCGGACTGTGTCTGTGGCCGACAGAAGCGATGATGTCAAACAAGGCCCTGAGAAGGCCACTTCTGGATGGAGAAAGCCGCCTGCGCACTGAGGTGAGGGCCACCTCTACCAGTGTGCTCCCCACCCAGCGCCAAGCATGCCCTGGCCACTGCTGTGGAGGAGACAGGGGCAGGGCAGAACCATTTGGAGCGGGGGTTTGTGGGGGGGCACCTCAGGAACCCTATAACTGATGGTGCCCAAGTCACAGCAAAGGCTCAACCACTGAACACCCCGAGCGATCACAGCTCGGCCATCTGGCCCTGCTGTACAGCCCTGTCTAATATTTTTTCGATCTCAGGAAATGTTACAGTGAAAAGGTGTGGCAGGAGGGAGACCCCCTTTTTAAGGGGTGCCTGCTCCACGACTCAGCACAGGCCCTCTTTCTGTGGTGCCACCAGAGTCTAGAAACTGGAACCGTGATGCAGTTTTCAAATCGGCCCCCACTGACTCCATGTGCGGGACCCTGCATAAAGGTTACTGCACCCCCCACACTGCCTCTGGGTCCAGTCCCCAGAGAGACCGAGTAAAATGTGGTCATCAGTGGCACTTCATCTATGTTCCGTGTCCCAGATCTGGAAGCTAGAAGTCTGAGACCAGGTGGCAGAAGACAGAGAGGACAGCTGAGATTTTCAACTTTTAACCCAGCAAATGGCATCTATGTCAGTGTGTAGAAGGACTCTGCTGCAGGAGACAGCAGAAGGCCTTTAGTATGATATGCTGACACCTGGCATGTACACATTTCTGTAACACCGTCTTTACTTGAAGTAGGACATATTCTTTAGAAAAGAAAAAAAGAAAAAAAAAAAGATACCTGAGGCCTCATTCGGGGATTCCATCGCACATAATAGTTTACCCATAATTCCAAGTGACTCAGACTAGCAACAGGATATAACACGTGGTTTTCATAATTCACAAAGAAGGGATTAGAAAATTCATCGAGCTGGCTATTGATATAAGACCATAGAGATATAGTCTTCGTATATATATCCTGAAAAACAAACAAACAAACAAACAAAGAATACACTGAAATAAATTCAACTTTGCTTCATATCCTCAAGCATTCAGAGTACATAAAGGAAGGGACTTGAATAATGAATGAAGTGAGTTCAAACGATAAAAAATTCAGGAACATTTGACTAGGCCCCATCCCCATTCCTCTGTCATGCATCACTTCATGCTCTGTATGACATGAAAACAGACACAGATTACTGTCATGGATAAACAGAGTGCTCAGGGTACATTGGCGACTGCATCTGTGTGAAGGCAGAATGAGAACTTTCTAAGAACCACAGGGTGATGGGGCTCATCAATAAGAAATATATTTTTAATTCTGGTTTTCAGTTTGCTTTTGTAACTCTTAATATTAAGGACTGTGGGTAGGATTTATAGATAAGATTCCTTTCGCTGGAGTATCATGGCAGTCTTGGGGAAAAAAACATGCCAGAATGGCAGGCTAGAGAAGCCTTAAACAGAGAAGTCAATATATCATTAAATTATTTCTCCCCACCACCCAATTTTATAGTACACTGTTTAGAAATACAATAACCATTTACATCATTCATCTTGAAAAAGAGAACAAATTTGGAGGTCTCACACTTCCCAATTTAAAAACTTATTTCCCAGTTTAAAAGCTACATTAATCAAGGTGGTGCTGGCATAGGATGGGCAGACATGTGGATCAATGGGAGAGAAAACACAGAAACAAACCCTTGCATTTACAGTCAACGGATTTTCAACAAGGGTGCTAAGAAGATGGGGGAAAGACTGTTTTCAGTAAATGGTGCTGGAATAACCACATGCAAAAGAATGAAATTGGACCTTTATCGCAAACCATATACACATTAAATAGCTTGAAAGTGGATCATAGACCTAAATTTAAGAGAGAAATGTTTAACATTCTTAGATAAACAGGCTCAAATCTTCATGACCTTGGGTTAGACAGTGGTTTCTTAGATATGACACCCAAAGCACACACAGCAAAAGAAAAATCGATAAATTGGATTTTATCAAAATTAAAGATTTGCTTCAAATGACACCATCAAAAAAGTAAAATGCCAATGCCCAGAAGGGGAGAAAAGTTATGCAAATCATATCTGACAAGGGACTTGTACATATAAAGAATACATAAGGAATTCTTACAACTCAGTAATAAAAAGACAAATAAGCCAACTAAAAACATGGCAAAGGATCTGAATAAACACAGAAGATGCACAGATGGCCAATACATACACGAAAAGATGTTCAGCATCATTAGTCATCAAGAAATGCACATCAAAACCACAATGAGATCCCCCTTCACACCCACTGGGAGGGATAGAATTAAAAAAACCCCACCTCCAGGTCCAACAAGTGCCTGCGAGGATGTGGAAAAAAGAGAACTCTCAAACGTCATTGATGAGGATGTAAAATGTGTTGCAATTGCTTTGGGAAACAGTCTGAGGTTCCTCAAAAGGTTAACCTAGAGTTACCATCTGACCCAGTGACTCGACTCTTCTGTTTTTACCCCATATAAATGAAAATGTGTCCATACGAAGTGTTGTACCTGAGTATTCATAGCATTATTCATAAAGCCCAAAGTAGAAAGAACTCCCCAAATCTATCTCTGATGACTGGATAAAATGTGGTCTCTTCATACAATGAAATATTATTCAGCCATAAAAAGGAAAGAAGTCCTGACATGCTACAACATGGATGAACCTTGAACACATACTGAGTGAAACTAAGCCAGTCCCAGGACAAGTATTTTATGATTTCACTTATATGAAGTGTCCAGAAGAGGTGAATCCATTGAGATGGAAAGTAGATGAGTGTTTGCCAGGGGCTGGGGCCTGGGGGATGGGTATGGAGTTACTTTTTTGGGTGATGAATATTTTATGGAAGATGGTAATGGTTGCACACAATATACTAAAAACCGCTGAACTGTACATTTTTAAAGGGTGAATTGTGTGCTATATAAAATATATCTCAGGAGAGCTCTTTTTTAAAAGAATACATTTTGGCAAAAAAAAAGATGATAAAGGGTTTAAATTCTACATGTGACCTTCATTCTGTTGATTTTTAAAAATGGCTTATTGACATACATACCATAAAATTCACCAATTATTTTTTATTAAGAGGTTGACAGTGCCCTGTCACACTGAGCCCGCAGGAATGTGGATTTTATTCTGATCACAGTAGGAAGCCATGGGGAAGTTTCAAGTTGGGGAGATGCACGTGGCAGGACTGAAGCTTGGGAGTCCTGCCTGGGTGCCACGTTTAGAGAGGACTGCTGGAGATTAGAGACAGAGGATGTGAAGTCCATTTCTAGGCTTATCGCTATGAAGCAGTGAGAAGTGGCCAGAGGATGAATGTATTTGGGGGACAGGCCCAGCAGGACTCACTGATGGATTGGATGTGGCAGCTGTGGCGAGGACAAGAGAGGAATTGAAGATGACCCCTATGTATTTGGCCTCAGCATCTCAATGGGCAGAGGTGCCATTTACTGAGATTTGAAAGAGCAGGGGAGGAGGCAGATGGAATTTAGAGCCCTAAGACATATGAAATCACCTAGAGGGAGAACACAGAGTTTAAGGCGAGAAGAGGACCGAGGACTGGGCCCAGGCGACTCCAAGTTAGAGATGGGTTAAAAGAAAGGAAATTGGGTCAGAAGCATGGCAGTGTGAAGGATCTCCCCGATCTCTCCCCTTAAAATTACAATAAACTGAACAACTACAGTCCAACAGACATCAGATAATACCCAGCCTAGTACATAGACATGTCTGAGAGATCTGTGCATCAGAACATCTGAAGGTGGGTGAATCTGGCGAGAAAGGGAGGAGGAAAGGGAAGAGAGTGGGATGATGCTGGAGACTGATGCTGCAGACTCAGCTCAGAGGTCCCTGCAAAATGCAGGGAGGGGGAGTTAGATGGCAGTTCTCACTTTTTGAAGCCCGAATAGTCCTGCCTGAGCAATCAGCATATTCCACGTGGCGGAGCCCAGTGATCAGGGCACAGAGCAGAGCAGAGACCAAACACAGAGGGGCAACAGCTGTGTCTTAACAACCACCATTGCCAGACAGAAAGCAGAGTCACAGAGCCTGTCCGCCTCCCTCCATCATCCTAGAATGCACCCTCTACCCTCCCAGAGCTAGTACTGAGCCCCAGGGGAAGCTGCAGCAACAAGAACTGAAACACACACTGCAGCCAGGCCCAGTGATGGATAGAGATATAGAAACAAGGCAGCCAAAGCTTGAAGGCCAGCATTACCAGAGAGAAAATAGCCACAGACATACTACTGGCCTCTCCCAACCCAACCCACCAGCACCCAGTCAGGCTGTTTCAGAAGGAAGCAGTGGAGCATTGCAACAGGCAGTTGGAGCAGAGTACTGGGACTTCAAGGGCTTTTCAGAGGCCCGGACCCCCTTTGCACTTCACATTCTCTCATAGGGGTAGAGCCCAGGGACTGAGGAAACCTCATCACAGAGGAGACAAACACCTCCCCAGACAACAAAGAGTATTTTTTAACCTCAGTGCAGAGATCTAGGAGGCTTGGGCACCACCTAAGGGAAATCAAAAGAAGAGACTCTTCTTATCAACCTGCTAAAGACAAATCACTATTTAATAAATTTTCTGTTCAAAGAAGAAAATCAGAGTACATTCCCATGAATGCCCAGGCTGAGGAATAGTCCATCAAACATCATGAACAATCAAGGTGACAAGGCAGCTCAGAAAGAAAATGAAAAATCTCCAGAAAATAAGTTTAAAGATAGAGAAATGTGAGATTTAAATGACAGAAAATTCAAGATTGCACTTCTGAAAAAAATGAGATGCAAGAAATTTCTGATCAGCAGTTCAATGAACTTGGAGACAAAGATGAATGAACAACAAGAACATATGACCAAGGAGAATGAAACTATAAAAAAGAGCCAATAGACCGTCTGGAGATGAAGAACTCATTAAAAGAGATTAAGAATAAAATAGCAAGCCTAGGAAATAGAGATGACCAGATGGAGGAAAGAATTAGTGATATCGAAGACAGAAATCGGGAAATAATTCAGATGGAAGAAGAGAGGCTTGAGAGTGAAAAAATAAATAAAAGATTTTACTATCTGGCACCCTATCGACAAAAGAAACAATAATGGGTACACCAGAAGGAGAAAACAGAGAACAGGGAACAGAGCATATTCAAACAAATAGTTGACAAGAATTTCCCAAACCTATGGAAAGAATTGGATCCTCAAATCCATGAAGCAAACGGAACTCCTAATTATCTCAACACAAAAAGGCCTTCTCTAAGACACATGTTAAAATTGTCAAAAGTTAATGACAAAGAATTCTCAAGGCAGCCAGAGAAAATAAAGCAGTAACCTATAAAGGAAAACTCATTAGATTATCATTGGACCTTTTGGTACAAATTTCACAAACTAGGAGGCAGTGGAACCACATAGTCATACTACTGAGAGAGAGAAATTACCAGCTAAGAATGACATATCCAACAAAGTTATTCTTTAGATATGAAGGAGAAATAAGGACCTTTTCAGACATATAAAAGCTGACAGAATTTTCCACCAAAAGGCCTAAATTACAGGAAATACTGAAGGGGTAATTTTACCTGAAACGAAAGGACAAAAAAAAAAATACATAACTATGGGTATGATGACTAACCGGCATACAGAAACAGGAAAGTGCAACTCTTACTAAGAACAGGATATTTTAAGCTTAAATATTACATAATGGTTAAAGGTCAAAAAAACTAAGAAGACAACTACTGCAATCTAGAAATGAACGTACAGCATAAATAGGGGTAATCCGAAATAACAAAAACAAAAGGGGAAGGAATCAAGATCTGAATGTGCAAAGGGGAATGGAGTTAAAGGGCTACTGTGTATGTGAAACTCCTTTACATAAACTTAATGATGACCACACACACAAAAATCCAGAACTGAGACATATAAACCAAGTGAACGGAGTGGAAAACCATAAAACACAAAAATTACAGAAACATAAGGACAAAAAAACAATGGAGACACTAATCTACCGGAAAACAAAAGATAAAGTGGCTACAGGAAATCCATATATGTCAATAATCACCTTAAATGTAAATAGGCTGAACTAATTAAAAGGCTTGGAGTAGCAGGATAGATCAAAAAACAAACCTGACCATATGCTACCTTCAAGAGACACATCTCAGCTGAAAAGAACAAATACAGACTCAATGTGAAAGGTTAGAAAACAATACTCCAAGTAAATGGCATCCAGAGAAAAGCAGGTGTAGCCATATTTACATCTAAAGAAACAGCCTTCAAGATACAAAAAGTAACAAGAGACAAAGATGGACTTTTCATGATAAAGGGGACAATACACCAAGAAGACATAACACTTGTCAACATATATGCTCCCAATCAGGGAGCAACAAAATTGAGGGAGAAACTGACAAAAACACAATTACAAGAGGGGACCGAAATATCCCACTGTCAGCTATGGATAGATCATCCAAACAGAAAGTCAATATGGAAATATCCTTAAATGACACATTAGACCCTCTGGACATTATCGATATTTACAGAGCCCTTCATCCCTAAACAACAGCTTATACATTCTTTTCTACTACACATGGAACATTCTCAAGGATAGACCATATACTGGGACACAAAAGCTGCCTCAACAAATTTAAGAAGATTGAAATGAGACCAAGCATGTTTTCTGACCATAATGCTTTGAAACTGGAGATCAACTGTAAAAAGACAGTGGGAAGGACCACAAATACATGGAGATTAAACAACATGCTAGTGAAGAACAACTGGGTCATAGAAGAAATAAAAGGAGAGATCAAGAGATACATAGAAACAAATGAGAATAAAATTACAACAAATCAAAGCTTTTGAGACACAGCAAAAGTGGTAATAAGAGAGTTCATATCATTACAGACCTATCAAGAAATAAGAATAATCCCCCCCAAAACCTAACATTATATCTTTAAAAAACTAGAAAAAGAACAAATGAAGCCCAAAATCAGAAGGAATGTAATAATAAAAATTAGAGAATTAAATGAAATTGAGAACAAAAATAGGAAAAAGTAATGCAACAAAGAGCTGGTCGAGGTTAATAAAATTGACAAATTCCTGGCTAAACTAAGGAAAAAAGAGAAAAGATACAAATAAACAAAAAGAAATGAAAGATACTACTGAAATACAAAGGATCATACAAGAATACTATGAAAAATTATACAATGCCAGATTTAATAACCGAGAAGAAATGGACAAGTTCTTAGAAAGATACAACCTACCTAGACTGACTCATGAAGAACTGGAAGATCAAAATAGACTGATCAACAGTATGGAAATTGAAAAACCATCAAAATTCCTCCCAAAAAGTAAAAGGCCAGGACCAGATGGCTTCACCAGTGAATTCTACCAAACATTCAAAAAGATTTCATACATATTCTTCTCAAACTTTCCAAAAGATTGAAGAGGTAATACTTCCTGACTCATTTTATGAGGCCAACATTACCATGATACCGAAACCTGGTAAGAATAACACCAAGAAAACTATAAACCAATATCTCTGATGAATACAGATGCAAAAATCCTCAACAAGATACAATAAATCAAATACAACAATACATTAAAAAGATTATACATCATGACTACGTGAGGTTCATTCCAGGAGCAAAGTGATGCTTTAACATACGTAAATCGATTAACATGATACACCACATAAAAAAATGATAAAAACCATATGATCTTATCAACAGATGCAGAAAGAACATCTGACAAGGTACAGCATCCATTTATGACTAAGACAATGGGTATAGAAGGAAAGTACCTCAACATAATGAAGGCCATGTATGACAAAACCTCAGCTAGCATTATTCTTAATGGTGAAAAACTAAAAACCTTTCCTCCAAGATCAGGAACAAGACAAGGCTGTCTGCTGTTACCACTATGATTCAATATAGTGGAAGTTCTAGCAAGTGCAATAAGGCAAGAGGAATAAATGAAATGCATCCAAATTGGGAATGAAGAAGTCAAACTGTCACTTTTTGCAGATGACATGATTATATAGAAAATCCTAAAGGCTCCACCAAAAAACTATTAGAAACAATAAACAAAGTTTCAGGATACTAAATAATATACAAAAATCCATCGTATTCCTATGCTAACAATTTTTGGAAAAAGAACTGGAAAAAAATTCTTTTTGCAATTGCAACAAAAATAAAATACCTAAAAATAAACCTAATGAAGCATATGAAGAATCTGTACACTGAAAAGTAAAAGAAATTGAAGAAGACAAAGATATTCCATGTTCATGGATTATAAGCAGCAACATAGTTAAAATTGCTGTATTATCCAAAGTAGGATTTAATGCAATCTCCATCAAAATCCCAACGGCATCATTATTTTAAAGAAATAGAAGGAAAAATCATCAGATTTGCATGGAGGCACAAAAGACCCCGAATAGCCAAAGCCATCCTGAGAAAAAAGAACAAGGCTAGAGGCATCATTCTGCCTGACTTCAAATCATACTACAAAGCGACAATAATCAAAACAGCATGGTATTGGCAGAAAAAGAGACAGAGCAATGGAACAGAATTGAGATTCCAGAAATAAACATTACACACACACACACACACACACACACACATAAATAAATTTTTATATATATATATATATATATATATATATATATATATATATATATATATGCAAAATTATTTTTGACAAAGGAGCCAAAAACATACAATGGAGAAAAGAAAGCTTCTTTAATAAATGGTGCTGGGAAAATTGAAAAGCCACCTGCAAAAAATCAAAGTAGACTGCTATCAGTCACCATACACCCAAATTAACTCACAATGGATCAAAGACCTAGATATAAGACCTGAAATGATAAATTATATAGAAGAAAACATCGATACTGAACTCATGGACCTTGGATTTAGAGAGGAATTCATGAATTTGACCTCAAAGATGAGGGAAGAGCTAAAATAAATGAGTGGGACTACATCAAACTAAAAAGTTTCTGCACAGCAAAAGAAACCATCAACAAAACAAAGAGACAACCATCTGAATGGGAGAAGATATTTGTAAACAACATTTCTGATAAGGGCCTAATATCCTATATATGAAGAAGTCCTACAACTCAAAAAAAAAATCCAACTAATTAAAAAATGGTCAGAGGTCCTGAAAAGACAGTTCTCCCAAGAAGACATACAAATGGCCAACAAACATGAAAAATGTTCAACTTCACCAACTAGTAGGGAAATGCAAATCAAAACCACAATGAGATACCACCTCACACCTGCCAAAATGGCTATCAGTGACAGGACAAGTAATAACAAGTGTTGGAGAGGTTGTTGGGGACAAGGGAATCCTCAAACTGCTGGTGGGAATGTAAACTGGTCCAGCCACTATGGAATACAGGATGGAGTTTCCTCAAAAAAATTAAGAATATAATTACCATATGACCCAATAATCCCTCTTCTAGGTATCTACCCACAAAACTTGAAAACATTGATCCGCAAACACATGTGCACTCCGATGTTCATAACAGCATTATCCACAGTGGCCAGGACATGGAAGCAACCAAAGTGGCCTACGATAGATGGTTGGTTAAAGAAGCTGTGGTCCATATATATACAATGGAATAGGACTCAGCCATAAGAAGAGATGAAATGCTGTCACTTGTGACAACATGGATGGTTCTTCAGATTGTCAGGCTAAGCTAAATAAGTCAGAAATAGTTGAGAACCATATGATTTCACTCATGTGGGATATAAAACAGCAACAAATAAACAAGAAAAACAAAAACTCATAGACATAGACAACAGATTAGTGGTTTACCAGAGGGAAAGAGGGGAGGAGGGGAGGTAGATAAGAGTAAAGGAGGTTAAATATGTGGCGATGGAAGGAAATTTAACTTTGGGTGGTGAACACACAATGTAATACACATATGACGTATTATTGAATTGTATACTTGAAGCCCACATGATTTCATTAACTAATGTCACCCCACTAATTTTAATAAAAAAGGAAAGAGACTGAGCAGGGGAGGCCAGTCAGGTGGGGGAGAACCAGAGGGAAGTGGCACAGAATGAGGGGCACTCAGCTCTGGGTAGGCTGAGAGAGAGGGAGGAGGTGCTGGTGCCCGACTGTCTCTTCCTGTGTTCTAGAATATCTTAATACACTTCTCCCACAAGCCATAGTCCTCTTCTGTTACCCAGAGGATGCTCTTTAATCTGCCTTTCCCCAACAGTTCCTCACTTTTGAGCATTCTTTTTATCCCAAAGTGAGGAGAAAGGAAGAAGAGCTGAGATGTGACTCTGAAGCTCAGTAGCCACTGCTCTACCAGCTTGGTGGAGAAGAAAGTTTAGCTTGCTCTCCAGAGGGAGGTTTGTGGCTCATTTACAGACCCCATTTTCCCAGATCTCCAAGTGCCCTCTGCCTAATAGCACGGAGAATGACAAGCAAGCCTTCTCATCTTGGGGTTGGTGCGGTGGAAAGTACAGGAGCCTGGAATTAGGGGGCCCAATATCTAGTCCTGACCCTATAGACCTCAGAGAGCCATGGGCTTGCTGTCCCAATCCCCTGACCCCCAAAAAGTGAGGGGCTTTTATCAGACAATGAGGAAGATCGGACAGCTGCACTGGGGTGCTGATCCCAGGCACGCATCCAGCACAACCCCGCCATCTACAGATGGCAGCAGGGCTAGACCCAAGTCCCTTCTCCATTCAGCCCTCATTCTACAGTGGCACTTAGGGAGAGGCACTCGAGCAATCAGGAAAGCAATGGATCGGATATAGCGTACTTACCTCTTTGAATCGCTGCTGTTCACAGTTGCACAAAAAAGTCCCAAAGAGACAGCTATAAAGGTGATCCAAGATCGTAATCAAGAAGAGTTCATTAAACTCGAACGCTGAAGGAAACTTAAAGGGAGAGAGAAATAAGATTAAAGTTCAATTTCTGATTTACGGTGATGGGCAGAAATCTAACTTTGGGTGGTGAACACAAATCTGACATATTATTGTACACCTGAAACCTACATAATTTTCTTAACCAGTGTCACCCCAATAAATCTAACAAAAATTACAATAAAACGGTGGTTCCAATATTTTGTGAAAGACAGCTAAACTGCAACTGGGATTATAGTCAAAGATTAAAAGGGAGAAGGAGCCCATTTATCTATAGTTCCAAGTCCAAGCTTATAGATCTTGCTGAACTTGAAGTGACAAAAATTGCCATTCTTTTTGATGCCTGAAAAGCTTATGGAGCTCCATTTCTGGTCAAAATGGCAGAAAAAACCCACATTCACCTTTCTGCCAGGAACAACTGGAAAGCAGGACAGAAAACAGGAGACAGGTGTTTTCAGAAACTGGCAACAGGCAGCATGGGACTGTGACCCCCAAGAGAAGGGAAACAAGGAGGTGAGCCGTACTATTGTCTCAACTTTCTGCCTGGAGGCACGTTCTGAGCCACAGAGAAGGGGGGTGGACCATAGGCACAGCATTTATCGACAGTGACTTAAGCAAAAATAGAAAATCTATATCTATTAAAGAAACAACTCATAAACCTTCCCACAGAGACATCTCCATGAACATACACCCCTAAATCCTCACCAATATCTAGGCAAATTGAGCCTGGCAATACATAATAAGGGTCCTGAAATACAACCATGTGGGTTTAATCTTGGGAGGAAAGGTTGGTTCAACATTTGAAAATCAATAATGTTACCAAAAAAATCAATTACTGTCATTCACCATATTAACGGAATAAGGAAGAAAATCCCATGGTTATCTCAACTGTTGTTTTGGGCAACCCTGAATGGGGTCTTGGAGAATTCCAGCAAAGACTCTTCCATTGCCAGGAGAATCTAGCCAGTCGCTGGCACTTGGTAGCCATGAGCAGACAATCTGGAAATTATAATACTGATCCTAGCAGCAGGCATGGGGTCCTATCCTGTGCCAGAATTCTAATTTAAAACATAGGAAAATATTTACCATCTAACAAAGCTAATTAGCACACAACTAAATGGAACTGCCCAGCATATTTTTATTTGTCAGTTTACTTGAAAGACTTATTCCCTAATCAGAGTGATGTTTGCACACTATCATGACTAATCTTGTCATGTCTACAGTGACAACTAGGGTCACAGCCAGGCAAATGTTTTTTAACTTAAATTATTTTGCTAATCCAGGGACAAGCTTCTCAATTAGAAATGAAAGCTGGTCCCTCTCAGTGCCTTTTTCTCTGTCAGTCTCACTGTCTTCATCTCTATTGTCTCTGTCCCTCTGAGTCCCTCTCAGTCCTTTTACTTTCTCTGTGTCTCTTGTACTGTCCCCCTCACTTTCTGCATCTGAGAGGAGACTACACTGTCTGTGGAGCGTTATCCCTTTCCTAATAAACTTTCATTTTGACTCTAAAAAAAAAGAGAGAGAGAGAGAGAAACAAAGGCCACCCCAGGACTGTCCAAACTCCAAATGAAATTATTTTCTTTACCAGGCTATTAAATGATCCAACTGGAGGAATTCTGCTCAGCTACCCTGGCCTAAGATCTGCTTCTCTCTCCATCTTAAGGATTGCTCTCATAGAAACACACAAGTCTGCTCCAAAGAGAGAGCCCCATCAGAATACTTCAGAAACATCTGGAAACTAGCTGTGGTGATTGTTCCTACTAGCATTCTTGTTCTTAGATTAACTCAATCTGGCTGAAATGCTAAAGACAGGGACTGGTTACTCCTCTCACAGAGCCTTTAAGATTGTCCATTATA
Source organism: Cynopterus sphinx (assembly GCA_030015415.1). NCBI lineage: Eukaryota > Metazoa > Chordata > Mammalia > Chiroptera > Pteropodidae > Cynopterus > Cynopterus sphinx. The sequence goes on from CM057388.1 coordinate 85,042,549, forward strand.
ACTCTTGACAATGGCCTCGCATTCCAAATGGCTGTCTTTAAAAGCCGAAATAAATTATATCCACTTTCCTAGTTTTTTTTCTATGCAGTTTAGTTATGCCCTGTTCATAAATTACTGGCAGGATTAAATGTATTAATTTTAAGCGAGCATATAACATGTGTGCATGTGGAAGCTTTGTTAAGGCTAGGAATGTTAAAATCTACAAATTCTTTTCCAATACTTAAAAATATATGTTTCCTAACAGGACAGCAAAGCTTTCATTCATGTATTTTTGAAGTCGTGGGAGTGAGTCTTCATTCCAGACTCTGGCATGCGCTTTGTATCTGGGTGCTCGGCTGGCATTCTAGCACCCCTGACCGTGAACCTGAATTCTGGCCTAGTGGGCACCAGATATGGGAGGTGAGGGTAGATGGGGGTCAGCCCAAGCCTATCAGCTCCTGTGACCCTGGGACACAAGGGCTCCATCTACTCCCCATTGGCTCAGGACACTTAGTTATTCGCATTCAAAGGGCATTGTGGCATTAAAGTCAACTCAGGAAACATTTCATTAGGGGAGGCGACAATAGGTAGAGCAATACAAATGAAAGATCAAGTCTCTAATTTACAGTTTGTTCAGGCCTCTTTACCTGGAAATTATTCCATTTACCTAAATGGTTTCAAACACTCCACAGAAATCCATAATGAAACTCTGTACCTCAAGGGACAAAAAATATCAACTTATTAAACTGATCCCAAAGGGTAAAGAGTCTATTAAAGTATGGCTGCTATAGAATATCTTTAAGACTCTTTTCTAAAGGATCCCTCAATTACTTTTTCCCTTTGTTCCTTTTATATTAATATATTTATATTTATATATCTGTATATTTATATTATATTTGTATATGTGTATATTTGTATTATTTGTGTGTGTATGTGTGTATGTATGTGTATGTGTATGTGTGTGTGTGTGTATATATATATATATATATATATATATATATATCTGTGCACAGAGCCTAGTTCATTTTATTCTGAGATTTCTGACAACTTCACACTGACTTAGCTTACTTGATTTAGCAGTAGGCAACCTAAAAATAAATTCAATCTTGTTACATTAACACATCTTTTCTAACAAGCTACGTCTCATTCACTTGTGACTTAATTGATAACTGAGAGTTAAAGACGGATCATTCATGTTTCTGCTCCCAACGCATTAACATTATTTTTAAATAATTCTGCCCATTGCATGGACAAAATCTTAGGGCTGTGAGAAGCATCTGAATTCTAGTCCAAACCCCTTATTTTCTTCCTTAAAAAAACAATAAATACTACAAGATGATATAGATAACACATGAAAATAGGCACTAATCACCATGAAAAGTGGTAGTCAGCTTGAAGAGGTCCAAAATGCACCCATGTTTACCTAGGCGTTTGGGAGGAATAAGCTACTTCATATCCATGAAAACACTGCTTATCCCTGCAGAAGCATCAGAATTATTTTTGTGTTTGACCTTTCTACATCATTTTTCTAAGATGGATTTCATATTTTGTCTTAAGCTGAATGTAACCATTATTTAATTTGAATGTCACTGTCATTCAATTTTGTTACTGGCTCAGTGTCAATGTGAACAGCGAGAAGTGCGTGGCACACAAACAGTGAAGCTCCCAGCTAGCCTCCATGCCTTTTGGGTAAGTGTTCACTGTTACTGTCACTTATACATAGGTGCCTACCTCTAAGGCTACCCCTTGGACCCCACCATCACTAATTGGCTGCTTTCAGTCAGCTGTGACCTGACACTCATGATGGTTGAGCCCAATCAGCTTGGCAGCTCATCTAAAAAGAAAGAGTGGGCTTTAAGGGAGGCCTGAGGACTCTGGGAATTCACTTCAACTGCTGAGAACTGCCCCCAACTTTCGTCCTTCTTTCTAAAGATACATCTGTGCTCTCTAGTCCCTTGGTACTGCAAGTGTGATCTGTGGACTAGCAGCATGACCTGGGAGCTTGTTAGAAATGCAGGCTCTCTGGCTCGGTCTTGGCTCCAGACTTATGGATCAGAATCTGCATTTTCATAAGATCCTCATGTCAGTAGGTCCAGGATAGAGCAGGCAATTTGCATCTCTAACAATTCCCAGGGGAAGCTGAGCCTATTAGAATCTGGTCTGCATTTGGGGCCATGGTCTAGATCATGGGTTCCCAACCTCCAGGCCATGGACTGGTACTGTTTGTGGCCTGTTAGGAACCAGGCCACACAGCAGGAGGAGAGCAGCCCAAGCTTCATCTGTATTTGCAGTCCCTCCCCGGTGCTAGTGTCATCACCTCAGCTCTGCCTCAGATCATCAGGCATTAGATTCTCATAGGAGCACTGGTGGTCCCTGGTGCCAAAAAGCTTGGGGACCGCTGATCTAGATTACTGATCCTCTAATTCACATGCACATCTGAACCCCCTGGGGAACTTTAAGGAACTACATACCCAGGCCTGCAAGAAGAAGGGTCCCCAGAAACAGGCCCAAGCATGTGAATTTTTAAGTTTCCAGGTGCTAACAGTGTGCATGCCAGGCAGAGAGCTGTGACTGTTGGTCCTCCAATGACCCTCAAGGAGAGGCATCAGTTGAGGTGGAGAGGGAACACAGGCAGCATGGTGGTTCTCAACCTTTTTCTTCCCCAACACACACTCCCAACAGTAATATAGGCTGACAGTGAGGAAAATGGGTTTGGTATTTCACAGACTTCCTGGGGTGGGGGAGGTAGATGTCCTTTGAAAAGGCCCCAGGGTGATCGGAAGGCAGCCAGAAAGAGTGCTCATGAGTGCCATGAATGTTGGTGGAGTCACACTAGTCACCAGCAGTCTTTCTGGCTGGTCCTTTTCACATGACTGAAGCCACCATGACCAGAGCTCCAGGCCAACAGGAAGGAGAAAACCTAGACATGCTTCCTATCTTTTGTTCTCCTTCCCCACAACCCCACCCTCAACCAGGCTGGGTAGCAGGCACTTGGGAAACTTCTCTGTCTCTCTCTCTCTCCACAACCCCCAACCATCCTTTCTCTCTCCCTGTGTCTCCGCCTTTCTGTTTCTGCCTCCATCTGCCTCTCTGATTCTGGGTACATTTGTCTGGCACAATCTCTCATCATGAGAGTAAGTCTCCAGACTCAGGCTTGGATGCTGGAGATGAGGGGACAAACAGCAACTGCCTGTGGCCTGCTTTGAACCAAAGCCCTCTGGGCCTGACTAGCTGACGGGAGGGGAGTCCATGCATGGCCTCACGTACCAGGACCCCATGCATTGGGCTTTGGGAACTAAGCACCAGATGATGACAAGATACTCTACAGCTTCCTATCTGCCATGAGTTCTTGGACAGTCATTTACTTCAGTCATTTACTTGAGGTTGGAGGGGCTGTGGCCTGGGGCAGGGGTGGGGTGGAGATTCCTGGATTTCCTGGTCAAATCCCCCTTGCTGGCCTTCAGTCTCATCCCCATTTTTAACACCTGGCAGGATCTTATATTTCTAAGACAGCATGAGACTGTGTCCTTGCACCGACAGAAAGGGAGCACGAGAGGCAAAATGACTGAAGAGCTGGGCCTTGGTCTGCAAGGCTGGGGGACAGGATGACTGACAAAAGACATTTTCACAAGAAAAGTAACTTTTGGTGTGAAGTTCGTGGTTTCTAATTTTTTTATATTTCTAAATAAATTCAAAATGAATGAAATAACAGAGGGGGTCATATTTTACACACATACACACATCTGAGTTTTGAATGAACACGAAATGAAAGTTTACCTAATCTTCAACTTTAAGATACATTTGAATCAAACTATATAAGTCAGAAATATACTCGAAATCTCTCACCTGTCTTGTCATTTGCCAAACACAATCAATAAACTGAAGGAATATTGGGGACCGGTCAGCATCTGCATGGTTGTCATTGCCATGGCCTACTCGCTGAAAAGAAAGAAATTAGATGTTTTATTGTGCATCACAGTCCTCTTGAAAGTCATTTAAAAAGCCTGGTGACAAGAATCATGTCTCACTTGTATGTCCCAAGGCCTGAGTTCCTAGTACATAACAGACACTCAAAAATGTTCATGGAATTGAAATGACTTCCATTACTCTTAGGGAACAAAATTTCAGTGTATTATATTTTTACATGTTGGCTGTTTTAGGGTTTTTCTTTCATATAGCTGGGATCAACTGTGATAAAGAAATGGCAGGCAAACTTTTTAGTCCTATAAATAACCGGGTTAACCCTGGCCACCACACCAAGTGTACAATGTCACCATGGGACTACCAATTAGCAGCTCATAAAGCACCACATGACTGCCATTTTCTCCACAAGTGTAAAAACAGTTTTTTTCCATTGTTCAGAAATTTCAGGAAGTCTGAGAATCAAAACAATGATTAACTATATATATTTTAAGCAATTCTACATGACTCTGAGCACCCCAAAATCTCACTCTCGTGATGGTCATGGGTAGAGTTCTTGCTCGAGACAGTCCAATATTGTATTTCTTTTTTCAAGTTTTGAGATATAATTGACATGTGTGTCGTACTATATTTCCTAACTTTTGATATTATAGACGATATCAATAGATTCATATTGAAAGATAATTTCAAACACCGACAGGATGAAAGCATTGAAAATGTCAAGTTAAAATTAAACAGCTCAAGAGTGAGCATTCTTCGAGAAGCTTCAAATAACCTGATGATTCAAATAAACTAAGAAAAAGGAGAAAGAAAACACATTTGTGAAGATACAATGCAATCACCACACAGAAAGAGTGAGAAAGGCCGGGTCTGTGAAATTGCCAGCAGGAAAGACTTAAAAGCAAGGAAATTGCCTTCTTTTTAAAAATTTAATTGTGGTTATATATCATAGATATTATGTACATATAATTAATATATACATAAATTAATATATATAAATTTTACCATCTTAACCATTTTAAGTGCACACCTCAGTGGCATTAAGCACATTCATGTTGTTGTGCAGCCATCACCACATCCACCTCCAGAGATTTTTCATCTTCTCAACCTGAAACTCTGTCTCCATGGAACAACAGCTCCCTGCTCCCCTTCCCCCAGCATTCACCTTTCTACTTTGTCTCTATGAATTTGTCTGCTCTAAGGACCTCATTATAATTAGAATCTCACACTATCTGTCCCTTTGTGAGTGGCTTATTTCACTTAGCATAATGTCCTCAAGGTTCATCCATGTTGTACTATGTGACAGAATTTCCTTCCTTAAGGCTGAATAATATCCCACTGTATATATAGACCATCTTTGTTTATCCATTTATCTTGTTGGACACTCGAGTTGCTTCCATGTTTGGACTACTGTGGATAATACTGCCATGAACATAGCTGTGAAAATATGTGTTCAAGTCTCTGCTTTCCCTTCTTTTGGGTATACACCCCAAAGTATAATTGCTGGATCATGTGGTAACTATTTTTAATTTTTTAAAGAACTGCTAACTGTTTTCCATAGCAGCTACATCCATTGCCTTAATTCTGTACTTCCCCTTCACAAAAAAGTTTGTAGAGCCTGGTCTTCAGTACTTAAGGCACCCGGAGAACAGTTTCACACTGACAGCTCACATTTAGGATTCATTCTTTCAATAGACATTTACTGAATTCCCATGGTGTATGTAACACATCTTGCCTGGCCTTTGGGATTTTGGTCATTTTCGTGGTGTCCAGTAGAGGCCAGGCCTGTGGCTAGGCACCTGGGGCACCAAAACAAAGGAGATACAGCACCTGTACTTGATGAATGATTCCCTTATGTTCTAGTTATGGGAGAACAACCTATAAAAAAACACAAGGACAGTAAAGTGTTCCAAGGGGTATGATGGGACCACAAAAGAGCAAGGGCCATCCTAAGACTGGGTGGAGGAAAGAACAAGGAGGGAAAGTCACACGAGTCAGTCAAGGAGGTCTCATTTGAGATAAACCTTGAAGGACAGGAAGGCGCCTACTTCTTGGTTGCCCAGAGACATATTGTATCTGAAGCAATGGGAGCACCAGTGGTGTCATTAGTAACCAGGCACAGCTGTGGCTCAAAGGATGTGGCAAAAGAAGGGATACACGGTGAGGGTGCAAAGGTGGACTAGGGCCAGATCGGCGAGGGCTTTGAAGGCCACATTGAGGACTTTGCCCATGACTCCATGTGCCATGGAAGGCTCTGAGGGATTCATACTGGAGAGTAGCAGCATCAGACCTGCTTCTCAGAAAGCTCTATCTGGCTACAGTGGGGAAGATGATTTGGAAGGGTTTAGGCAACAGAGGCTAATTAAGAGACTGCCATAATGATCCCAAGGGAGATGGTGAGGCCTAAATTACAGAGACATCAGTGGCAATGGCGAGAAGATGACAAATCTGAAATACATGTAAACTCATGGCACTGGCTGAGATCACTAAAGGATTAAGTACACAGAATAGAAACTATCCAAGCACTGAGACCTGGGGTGCCCCAACATTAAGAGGTTGGGGAGAGAAGGAGGCCTGGAGTGTAGGAGGACATTTGAAAATCTGTAGAGACCTAGAAGCCAAGTAGAGAAACTTTCCTTTCCAGAGGGTGGGAAAGAGCAACAACATCAAGAGGCCAAGGAAGAGAAAGACTTGGCAAAGTGGCAGTCATTGGTGACTGTGGCAAGAGCAGTTGAGGGGAAACGGAGGAGCAAGTCTGGCTGAAGTGGTTTCAAGACAGATCAGAAGAAAAGAAAGTGATAGTGCAGCTTTTGCTGAGGGAAGAAGCAACGAAGGAGTCCGTGATGTTTACAGTAAGGACAGGAGCTAGAACTCACCCACGCAGCATGGGCCAGGCACTGTCTTAAACACCAGATGCATAGAAACTCATTCCCACCTCAAAACACTCCAGTTCAGAGGAGGGACACCAAGGCACAGAGATGTGTCCAAGACCTGACAACAGCTCCCAAAGGGGTGCTGTGGCACTGCTCCTTCCTGTCATGGCAGCACAGGCACAGTGGGTAGGTATATGTGGCACCATCATGGCCAAGGCTGCTGATGTCCTCAAAATGCCCATCCTCCTGCTTTCACCACATGAGTCTGAATAGGGCTTTGGGAATATTCCAATTCAACCAATAGTTCAGACGGAACTCCCGGCAGTTCAATAGTCTGGGCAGAGCAGGAATTGGCTGCCATTTGGACTAGAACACAAATGGCAGCCCAAGAATGCACTATCAGATGAGCCAGCAATCCCATTGCTAAATATATACCCCGCAGTGACAGCAGGCTGTTATAAGCTGAGTTGTGTCTCCCACCTCCAAATTCATAAGTTAAAGTCCTAACCCCTAACAATGTCAGAATGTGACTATATTTGGAGATGGGGCCTTTAAAGGGGTGATTTAAAGAGGTAATTAAATTCAAATGAGGCCATTAGGGTGGGCCCTGATCCAGTGTGACCGGTGGCCTTATAAGAAGTAATCTGGACACAGATACAGAGGAGTGACCTTGTGAGGACCCAGAGAGAAGGCAGTCATCTACAAGCCAAGAAGGCAGGCCTCAGGAAAAACCAACCCTGCCACAATCTTGATCTTGGACTTTCGGCCTCCAGAACTGAGACAAATTTGTTGTTGTTTAAGCCCCTAGTCTGTGGTACTTTGTATGGCAACACTTGCACGGCAATGTTCGTAGCAGTATTAGTCACAATAGCCAACAATCCGAGTGTCTACCAACAGATGATTAAACAAAAGGTGGCATACACATACAATGGAGGACTATTCAGCCAGGAAAAGGAATTAAATTGAAATGTGCTACACCATGGATGAAGCTTAAAAACCCTACACTTAGTGAAATAAGCCAGTCACATAACGCTAAAAATTGTGTGATTCCACTTATATCAGGAGCTAGAATAGGCAAATTCCTTGAGACAGAAAGCAGATTAGTGGTTGTCAGGAGCTGGGGGGAAGAGGAATGGGAGTGACTGCTTAATGGGTCTGGTTTCTCTTCATGGAATGAAGAGAATATTTGGAACTAGATAGACATGGTGGTTGCACAACATTGTGAATATACTAAATCTCACTGAAGTGTACCCTTTAAAATGGTTAATTCTACATCATATGAATCTTATCTCAACTTTTTTTAAAGGTATACCTACACTAAAAAAATAAATGCCCTAATAGGAACATACAGTGCTGAGGTCCACAGTGTTCTGTTATGGTGACTCAGGTCTGATAAAGAGCAGGAAGCCTGCACACGTGTGTGTGCATGTGTGCATGTGTGTGTGTGTGATGTCTCAACTCACCAGTGCAAACCTATGTCCAAAACTTATCCACTCCTTTTCTATGAGAGCCTCGAATCCTTTAATGGTGCGGTAATAACTGTCCAGCATCAGCATAGCCAGAGATGTCAGCTGGGCTGTTCGGTCCCAACCATCGCTGCAATGCACCACCACGGAGGTTTTCCCAGATTCAATTTTATCAGCAATCCTCACTGCCCCAGCAAGAAGCATCTTCAGAAAAAAAGGCACATTAGACCGAGCTACAGTTAATTTCTATGATAACGAAAGCAATTCTGGGGAGAGTGCTGCAGGTTCAGGTTAATACATCAAACAAGGATGCAATCAACTGAGAATCATTAGCATCTTGGGGGGTGGGACAGGGAACTTGTACGAGGGAAAACTACAGCAATAAATTGAGTCTTTTATTATTAAAAGGGCCCCAAAGTACTTTAAAGACTCAGGGTGAGGCAAGCAGCATCCCTTTTTAACACAAAGACCCCCCCCTTCAAAGACCACCACATGGATGCTGCCCAGGGAAGCTAAGAAAGCCCAAAGTACACAGTAAAGATGTGCTTATTTGCAACATTGAGAAACCACTTGAATAGAGAAATTTATGGCCCCGCCAGAGAGATCTTATCCAGAGAAAGCACATAAGGGACTGGCCCTCTTTACCCTTATATACTCCAGCCAATGTGTCGCATCCACGTTGGACAGCCACCGCGCCTCATCGATCGAAGGGTACACGATCTCTTTTAATTTACGCAGTGACTCTCTCATCACATGAATGTTGTGGATCTCCAAGAACACTAGTTCTGCATTCGGGTAAGCACTTTCACTTTCATATCCTCCACCCTTGGCCTGCGAAAGACAACAGACATCACTTCATCTGAGTTCACTTTTCCATTCTTTCTATATTGTCAGCCAATAGAGACCATTAAAAAAGCAACAAACCCACGTTCATAATAAACCGCCTACATCTTGTAGGAGTTTCCTGTGGCCACTGAATAAAGTACCACACACTGAGTGGCTTAAAACAACAGAAATGTCTTCTCTTGTACTGCTGGAGTCTGCAGGACCAAAATCAAAATGTTGGCAGGACCAGGCTCTTTCAGAATCTTCTTGGAAGAGTAGCTTCTTTGCCTCTTCCAGCTTCTAGTGGTCCCAGGTGTTCCTGGTTTATGGACACGAGACTGCAACCTCTACTCCATCATCACATGGTCTTTTCTGAGTGTCTTCTCTTCTAAGGACATCAGTCAGATTGGATCAGGGCCCACCGTAATTCAGTATGACCTCACTGCATCTTGCTTACATTTGCAAAGTCCTTATTTCAAAATAAGGCCACCTTCACAGGAACCAGTGGTTGAGATTTCAACATATTTTTTTTAATGGAGACAATTCACCCACCACAATCTTTCATCACCCATTATCAGTTTTTAAACCATTAAGACATGGATCTAAGTCAAGGCTAATTAGGTTTAAAAAGTCCTGTCAGTGCAATCTATCTGAATTAAAAAGCTGTACTACCACAACATTTCTGTATAATAAAATAGTTTGTAAATCCCTAACAATAAGATTTAAGCAATTTTTAAAAAATGCAAATGTAACAAAAAAGGAGATATGGTTCACCCCATTGGTAATTACATAACAGAATCTCGTCTATCATGAGTTTCTATTTTGTAGAGATCAACATTCAAAACACATCTGCGATGAGAAGGCAGAGTAACTGAAAGCCTAAGACGTTGCTGGGGGAATTCGTGCAGTCTGTGGAAACAAGTTTGGTGGTTCCTCCAAAAGTTAAATATAGAATCAGCATATGACACAGCAGTTCCATTCCCATGAAACTGAAAACAGGTATTTGAACAAAAACTTGGGCATGACTGATCACATCAGCAACTATTCACAATAAGCCAAAGGTGGAAACAACCCAAATGGCCATCAGTGGATGACTGGGTAAACAAACTGTGCTCTCACCATATAATGGAATGTTTTCCAGCTAGACGATGGAATGAAGCACTGCTCCATGCTATGACATGGATGAATCTTGAAAACATGTTAAGCTGAGGGAAGATGCCAGGCACAAAGCATCACATATTGTTTGATCACGCCCATATGCAATGTCCAGAACAAGGAAATCTCTACGAAGTAAATTAGTAGATGCCAGGGCATGGGGGAGGGGAGAAAGGGCAGGAACTGCCAACAGGCACAGGGTTTCGCTCTGGGGCTGTGAGGGCATTCTGGAATTACACAGTGGTAACTGCTGCACAGCACTGTGAATACACTGGAAGTCGCTGAATAGTAAACTTTGAAATGGTTAAAATGGCCAGTTTTACATTATGTGAATTTTATCTCAATAAAAACAGTCAATGCATCTGGGAGCCCAAAGACCACACTCGTCATTTAGTCTCCAACCATGTACCAAGTGGGTACTGATGCTTGGCCCCGAGCTAAATACCGAGGCAAAAATTATGGACAAATGGACACCCTGGTGCTCAAGGCCCTCAAATTCTGGTGGGCTAAGGAGGCGAGGAGAGGGGTGTGGTTAGGCCAGGGGACAAGTCCTTTGCTGCAGCACATGCTAGGAGGCTGTCAGAGGGACAGAAGAGACATCTCCACTGAGAAGAGAACCCAAGTCAGGGAAACTTTGCTGTTGGAAGGAAGGTCAAGAACATGAGAGGCAGAGGGGCCATCATGTTTAGATGCCTAGACGCAGGAGAGCATGTGGCTTCCTGAGAGGCAGGCAAGAAGTTCAGCAGAGAACTTTAGGGCAATGGCAAGAGCAGGTTAAGAGGAGGCCAGAGAGTGGACAGGGCCTGGATCAGACTGGCACTGCACAATCATCACTGGCTACATGGGGAGAAGGGACCTAGAGGAGGTCGACCAGCTCAGAGACGGGCGGTCATCTGGCTGAAAGAACCATGGTGGAGGCGGCAGGGCAGAGACATGCTTCTGATTTGAGATATTTAGAGGCAGGATCTTGTGGCTCATTGGGGCAATGAAGTGGGTAGCCCAGGAGGTGCCAGGGACACCCATGATTCTGGACTGGGTGACCTGAGAGATGGTGGGATGCTGGGGTACAGAGGACTGAAGAAGGAAGAGAGTGTTAGTTAGGCCTTGAATATAGTGCAGCCACTATATTCCTAAAAAATTCAAGTGGAGAGGTCTGCAGGCAGCAGGACACACAGGTCTGCAGCACAGAAGAGAGGTTTGAGCTGTGCACACCAATGTGAAGCCACGGGCCCGTGGATGGCAGTGCAGGACAGAGGTCTGGCACATAGTGCCCAAGGACAGTATGCAGTGTGAGACGCAAAGGCCAGGAACCCGAAGAAGGCCGACATTTAAGGGATATAAAGCAAAAGACTCAGAAAAGCAGCCCTAGATTGGAGGCAAAAAGAAGGGAAAAGGTTTTGAAAAGGAGAAAGTCTCAGCTATATCAAAAGTTTGCGAGATCAAAGAAAATGTGCTGAAAAATACACATTGGATTTTGTGACAAGTAATTGGCGACTTTACCAAGAATAGTCTGTGCAAAGATGGCTTAAAGGGTGAGTGAGTGGCAGTGAGTGCTGAGGGGTATTGAGGAGATGGATCCTCCAAGAAGTCTATCTGAAAAGGCCAGGAGAAGGTGCCAGCTGGAAGGGGACAGTGACGAGGATTCCGGGGAGGGCTTAATCGTATAGATGAGAAAGACTTCATGGAAAGGAATCAGTAGATGGAAAAGGGTGGGGACCCCAGAGAGGGAAAGGGAATGATTGAGCCGGCAGGTGAAGCTGGAGGTTGAAGAGGGGAGGCCTCCATGGACAGCAATACAAGCTAGGTCCCAGGCCTGGTGGCAGAGGGAGCTCCTCTCTGAGGGTTGGTTTGTTCTCTGTGGAGAACAACACAAGGTCAGCTTTTAAGGATGCAGGGGGTGGAACAGGGACATATGTTAGAAAGGAGTCATTGAGGGGCTGAAAGGGGCTCCAGGGAGGCAGGGGAGGAACATCCCAGCAGCACTGAGGGCCCAGCTGCATGTGGAGTGGCTCCAACCTGCACGTTGTGAGCCTTTTGTCATCCTGGGATGCTCAGCAGTCTTGGCTGTGGGCACAAAAGAGGCAGGAGGAGTGAAATGGGACCACTCAAGGGGTGCTGAAGGGCTAATGAGCCAAGATGCTGGCCAGAGGACAGGAGAGGAACAGCCTCAAGGGGCCAGGCTGGGCAGGAGCACGCAGATGTGGGCAAAGCTGTGCAATGGCCTGTGAGCACCTGCCCAAGAAGCTGAGGTCTGAGAAGGCAGTTTGCGTCTGAGAATCCAGAAGGGAAGCAATCCTGGGGGAGGCCAGAGGCTGTGTGTGGCTGAAAGCCCCGTCACTTAGATGGAGGAGCGACTGCTGAGAATCTGATGAAGTCTGCAAGGGGCAAGCCTGACTGACAGGCAAATAACAGAATTTTGCATATTTGGAGGCCGCCCTGTACTCCAACTGCTTCCGCAGAATTACATGCGACATTTTAAACTTCCAGAAAACGCTTTTTGAACACTAATTATGGATAAAGCACTAGAGAGCACGGGCCTACCTCCATGGAGTAATTACAGTTTTGATAGAAAAATACAATAAAATAAACCTAATCACCTGCTGACGACACTGCTGACTAAGGTTGGAGCAGCACAGTGCAGCGGTTAAAGGCACAGGCCTGGGTGGCAGGGAGAGTGGGTATGTAATCCCAGCTCTGCCACCCAAATGCCACCTCAGCTTTCTCACCCATCAAAACTCCAAGATTCACTCTGCAGATTAACTGCTAATTAAATTAAGAAAATAAATTATGTTAATTAAAGCTAACGTATGCAAAGCTTGATGCCTTCCCACCATCCCTAAAGACACTCAAACACTGCTATATTATCACCCCAGGAGCAGCCACCTCATCTGAGAGCTGGCAGAGGAATGGGCCCCAGGCCCTGCCTGAGGGGGCTTGTAGGCAGAAGAGGCACTTCAGCAAGGAGGAAGCCAGAGCTAAGAGTTGGTTTGAACCAGGAGATAACCAGGAGAACTTACTTAGAGACATTTTGTTGCCTGGAGATTGATTAGTTAAGATCCAAGTTAGACAAATGACAATCAGAAAATGGGATCGTGGAGGAAAAAGAGTGTGAGTGGCTACTCCAAGCCTGGACACAGAGAATAGGCACCTGGAGGTCTTGGGATAGAAGGGGAAGGAAGGGTGGTGAGAAGTGGCCCCCACCTATGCTCTGGCAAGAACAGGGGGAAGGTTTCAGAGAGTTCTGGAAGTCAACAATTCACTGTCCAGACCTTTCTCTATGGGTACAAAGCAGGGTTCCAGAGAGAAGCTAGTGACATTGGGACACTGTTACCCACCAGTCTCCAAGTCTGCAAGAATAAATTGATAGCAGTGGTGACAGGGCCATCCCCAACCCTCTTAGGAAAAAGATACCTGAATACTAAATATGAGCAGCCATCTGAAGGATGGACCCAGATTGCCTCAATTTCAAACCAACTGTTCAGGGCTTGTTGAAGGCCTGCCATGCTCTCCACCCACAGCATGACGAGGCAGCCAGGAGGGCTCCCAGCTGAGAAAAAATGGAAGCTTCAGAGAGGGTGGACAACTCCCAGAGGCCAAAGGTACAAAGTGGCAGGGCAGGCTTCTCATGCCCCCGGACTCTGAAATCCACACTGCTCGGTGTGGACTGCATGATCCTGTCCCCTCGAAATTCGCATGTTGAGATCCTGACTCCAAAGGTGATGCTGGTAGGAGGTGGGGTCTTTAGGAGGGTGTTAGGTGATGAGAGTAGAACCCTCGGAATGGGCTTAGTGCCCTTAGAAGAGGAGACACCAGACACGTAGCCTTTTTCTGTTCTCAGCCTTGTGAGGACACAGCAAGAAAGTAGCTGTCTACAAATCAGGGAGCAGGCCTTCACCAGACCCTGGGTCTGCTGGCCCCCTGATTTTGGACTTCCAACCTCTACAAGTGTAAGAAATAAATGTCTGTTGTCTCTAAGCCACCAGTCTGTGGCATTTTGCTACAGCAGCTGGAGCTAGGACACCTGCTTCTGGACTCCCCTCCCCTCCCCTCCTGGCATCTAGGACCCCTCCCTTCCTCCCCCAGGTCTCTTCCCACCCTGTGGACCACTCCTTCCTTCACAGAGTCCCTCTCTTGCCCTCCAGAGACAACATTTCTGAGAGTTTGCTGCTTGGCCCCTGCTCATGAAACTTAGAGGCCTTCAGTGACATCACCCCATCCATACAGGCAGGCTGTGACCACCACCCAAGAGGCCACGGGGCCCCCATCTCAATCTCAACTTGTCTCTTTGTGAGCTCCAGAGCTTTACAGGCCCCACACAGGCTTCTCCATACAACAGGCTATTGGAATTGCATAATGATTTCCAGACTGTACAGGAGACAAGAGCCACCACTGGTTCAGCCATGACATCGAGAATGTACCTTGTTGGTATCGGCGACACTGTTTTGCCGGGCATCGAAGACGGTGAGTTTGTGAGACTGTGCATTAGCATCCATGATGGTCTGCAAGTATTTTTCATCTTCTTTGCAGCGTTTATCATTGGGACCCACAAGTGGCTGGCTGCAACGAGTAATCGTCGCCTGAGTTTCTGGATGAATCCATGACAGCACCTAGTGTTGGTAAACAACAGGTAGGGTGAGTGCAGACCCTTAAAAAAATATGTGTTCTGATTAACAAGTTTTTTTTTTTCCTCAAGCACAACTTCCTCTGCGTATTTTCCTCAAAGATGAGGGGTCAGGCCAATCTCAGCAGGATAGTCACTAGGGGACTCGATGTTGGGGTCAAGCTCAAAGAAGTCTGACTAGATAAGCTCCTCAAGTCCCCTTGTACCTCTGAACTTCTATGATTCTGAGAAAAACAGAAACGAAGTCAAAAGATTACTAACATTGAGCCCCACTCCCGTCTGATGGATTAATTTTGTCTCCTCATTTAAAAATATCTTTCTATCTTAACAATAATATATGTGGCCAGGTGAGGTCAAAGTGAATATATAGTTTGTTATAAAATCTAAAGTTTTTCCCCAAACCTCCAGTTTTTTCCTCCAGTGGCCAAGAGACCCAGGATTGTAGCAGATGCCAAACTCTGCACGCAAAACATATTCATTCCCTCCTGGGTCCTGGTGATAGTATCACGGGGTTATACTTATGTCCCGACTCACAACGCTGTGTACGTGGAACACTGCAGTGTTTTTGTGTATCAATTAAATCTCAAGAAAACTGTTTTAAAAATCTGCCCTCTATTTACCCCAAAGACTTGAAAACCCATATCTGAAAAGATATTTGCACACCGATGTTCATGGCAGCATTATTCACAGTGGCCTGGACATGGAAGCAACTGAAGTGTCCTACGATAGAAGACTGGCTAAAGAAGCTGTGGTCCATATATATACAATGGAATAGGACTCAGCCATAAGAGGAGATGAAATGCTGTCACTTGTGACAACACGATGGACCTCGAGATAGTCATGCCAAGTGAAATAAGCCAGACAGAAAAAGTTGAAAATCACATGATATCACTTATAAGTGGGATATAAACCTAAAAGCAACAAACGAACAGGACAAACAGAGACTCATGGACATGGACTATAGACTAGTGGTTACCAGAGGGTGGGGAGAAGGGGAGGCCCATGGGATAAAGGAGATCAAATATGTGGTGACAGAAAAAAAACATCTAACTATGGGCAGTAAACATACAATGCAAAATACATATGACTTACTGCTGAATTGTAAAAAAAAAAATAATTAAAAAAAATCCACCCTCTGCTGGCTGCTATGTTTACTTTGGTCATGGCAACCCTCCCGTGCAGTGCAGCTGCAGCCTTACATTCAGCATGTGAGGAAGAGTGTCTTCTCTCTAGCCTGAGTCAGTGGAACTGGTGATGTCAACTGTTGACGCAGTGGCATGTTAATTCTTCTTCCCTACTACATTGTGAGCTCAGAGCTGAAGTTCCCATGTACCTACCAATGTGAAGTCATGCAAGGTGGAGTCAGCAGAGAGAGTATTTATGTAATCAGCCAGTTCTTGAGAATCAAAGATATGCTCGGTTTTTTTAGGCGTATTTTTCTACTTTCCATTTCTGTTCACTTCATTTTTTTTCTGTCTTTTTTCCACATGAGACCTATTACCTTTGATGTGTGCATCTAAATGACAATGTTAATTACTTACAGGGACTCTGCCTTTTGCTCGAAAGGCGGCCACTTTTGAAAGGTCATCATCTTTTACACTAGTTGGCACCACAATGATGGCAGGGTAGGTGTCACAGAGATCATAATTACTGTTGACTTTGGATATTTTCCAGCTCTCGTTTGGCAAGCCCTGCAGGGTGTTAGAGAAGAAGTGGGGGGAAGCGTGCTTTTACACTTTCCGAAATTACTAAGCGTGCATCACATCCATATTTTATTTTCTACTAAAATCCATTTATAGTTATATGCTGCTAGTAAAAAGTTTAAATCTATATTTATCAAATATAACTCCTTTCTTATCCATTTAAAAAATCCAGCGAAGCATAAGAATGTCTAAGCACAAAACGAAATAAAAATTATAGACTAGAATCCCAATCCTATACATTTCCTGTCATGCTTTCTGTAAAAAATGAGCATACTGTTGTTTTTGAAAATACTCATGGAAGTCCATAAGAGACACAGAAACGTTTTACAGATGTCTAAAATAAGTAATATAAATCACCATACCAAATATATGGTGGAGACAAAGATTCATTGTCATTAAAGTAATCTTACTGGAATATATTCAAACTGACAATGCACTAAAGAGATTCTGGTAGAGGAACACCATAACAGACTGATGTAGTCATGGCCTGTATTTAAAATATAATTTAGGGTGGCTCCACACAGTAGTAGTCAGCACATCTGCTTTACACTCGGAAGGTCCTGGGTGCGTGCCCCAGGTGGGGTTATGGACCACACCCAAGGTGCACCATTGGTTTTAATCCTTACTCATCAACTCATGACCAGAATATCTCATAAAAACCATCTGGTCAATTTATCTTTTAAACCCCAGTCCCTGTCCTCCACTTGTCTCTGGAAAAAAAGATGAACACACAGTGACATAGTCAAAGATTTGGCACGGGGACCATGGGGCATCCCAGAGTTGAAGGACCTGCCAGCTAGGTAAGTTATACCTATGTACGACTTGTTTCAAAAGGTTTCTTCTCCACAATATTTCTATCCTTTTAGAAAAGAAAGAAAAAGATGCTCAACCTATTATTTTCAGTGTGATAAGCAATATACTTTACCTGTCTCTTATATTCAGCTACTGGATCATAAACTTTCCATCCATTAATTGGAAATTTTTCTTTATAGTTGAATGCAAAGAGTGTCTGGATACAAAGAGCACAAATTATGTCAGTGTTTCTTTGCTATCACATATACCCCATATTAAAGCTTTTCATTCAGTTATCAGGCGAATATATGAAAATTCCTATTTTAATTAGTAAATTTTGAAGCAACGAATTGGCAGTTCTTGCAATCGTTACACAGAACTGACAAATTTTAAATATTCTAATCTTAGTCACCAACAGAGAGAAAAGAGATGAAGGGAACCTCTGGAAAGGGGAATAATTAAACATGAAAAATTTGGACCCCCCACAAAGCTACGCAAAAGAGGTTTATTTGAGTCTCCTTACCTGCCCATTGGAAAGAGGAAATGCATGTTTGCTGAGGTTTTCAAATATCCCCAGTTTACTCTGTTCTTCCTGTTTATAAGCAAGTCGCAAGTTCCTCATATCCTGTTAAAGAATTAGCAAAACTCATTTATTCGATGTGTATCGAGTGCCTGTGAGGAAGACACCATGCACCAAAACGTTGCATAAAATCTTTTTATTCATTTCTCCTTTTATACTTTTTTTTTTCCAACAGAAGGCAATTAACAAAAATACCCTCAGCAAGGTTTATTAAAAAATTAAGTGAAGAAACTGGAATGAAGGGAACACGTCAGGGGAAAAATAAGAACTCATCAGATGGAATCAAGAGTCGTGTTAGTACGTAAAAGATGTGCCCTCTGGTCCTGTGCACTTACTTGCCAATGACGTGCCACAGAATCAGTTGTAAGCTCTAAACTACCAAAAGAATCGATCACAGATGTCGCACCTTCCATGTAATAGGAATGTGACAGAGGTTTCTCCCCTGTACTCAAAGCAAGGACTATGCATCCTGGAGAGACTTTGGCCCTTTATGACAGAAATTACAATGCTCTTTCTTCACATCCCAGTTTCTTAAAATGCCCCAGGATGCAAGCTGCCAGCCAAAAGGCCAAGTTCAGGTGGGCAGGAGCCATCCCAGCGAGGTGGCTCTGAGGGTGCACTTTCCTCCCAGGGGCGTTTTGAGGAGGGCCCCCTGACCTTCTGAAACCTCTGCTGTTAGTTAAACATGAAACGCCCCTTCTTCTTTAACAGGATATGAAATTTGAAAATAAATATCATCACAAACGGATCCAAGCAAGAGCAATTTGGAAAGTGAGGACGTTACTGTTGTGATATTCTATGTACGACAGCAGAAGAATGGAAACAACGTAAATGCCCATCCATAGAGGCTGGCACATGAACTGCAGCAGAGATGGAATCTTAGAGCTATTAAAAATAAGAAATGGCTTGGATATCAAGGATTCCAAGATACATTGTTAAGGGGAAAAAAGAAACAGGCAGAAGGGTGTATGTGATGTGTCATTTTTAGTGTATGGGATATATTACATTTTCAAAAACCATACATACATCTCATGTGCACAGGGTATCCATGGGAACTGGTAACAGTGGGTGCCTGCGGGGAGTGCGACAGGGTGGAGCAAGACTGACTTTTTCCTAGTTTTTGTCCCTTCTAAATTGTCTATCACCTGTTTAAAAAAATAAACCCCATACCTTGCAAGGCTCTAGCACATGAGCTGAGAGGATTGAGAGCACAGGCCCTAGTAATTCAATGCTGGAAAACATTTGAAAGGAGCTATTAGCAACTGCTGACCCTGGTCATAAAAAAATATATCTTAATAAAACGACCACAGGTTAGCTGCTTAAATGACATAACCTCCCGGTGTCCCACCCTCCCAGCTACACTGGCTGCACACGTACACCTTGGTGGCTGATTGAGGTCCCTTGCTATTTAGGATTTCTCAGAGGGAAAAGTGTTGCAAGAAAAAGAAAGAGCATGTGTGAAGATGAGAGGAGGGGAGAGGGGGAGGGGAGAGGGAGGGAGGGGGAGGGAGGGAGAGGAAGAGAGAGAGAAAGAGAGAGAGAGAGAGAGAGAGAGAGAGAGAGAGAGAGAGAGATGGATGCAAGTGTGAGCGACTAAAGAAATGGGATGGCAGGAATGAGGGGACGGTGGCTGGGGATGAAGCTGCAGAGAAAGAAGTCAGGCTCAGACCCACAGGGTGTCAATGAGTTTCCTCTCAAGCCTAAGGGTGATGGGAAGCTACTGAAGAGCTCTTAGTAGGGAGATGACATGTTTCCAAAACTGCAGAGCTGATCAATTCACCCCTCTGCTTGAAGCTCTGCAGCTGCTTCACACGGCTCTGCATGTGGAACCGTGGCCAGAGAGGGACAACTGCACTTTATCACAGGATAGCACAGCCACGTAGTACCCAGAGCAAGCCCAGGGAGCTGGCAGATTTGTGACCTGGAACAGTAAAGGCTTTTTATTTTATTTTTTATTTTTTTAATTTTTTTTTTTGCAAAAGTAATTCAACTACAGTCTAGGGCCAACCAGAGGGAGCTCTCCTCAGAGATCTAATAAAAGCAAACGATGGGCAGGAATCCAATCCCCAAGTCTGGAAGGGACCCAGATGATTCTGCAAGAAGGGCCCCTTTCCCAGTACTTCAAAGAGGGTTGTTGCTAAACTGTATTTTCAATACAAACATCAGTTAAGGTGTTTCTTAAGTGGCTAGTCCCCACTAAAGTTACCACACACATTGCTACTTAACCCGTTGGAGGAGGGGAACAAAACCCAAAATAAACACAGGTCAGGTGAAAATTCCAACATGGCCAAGAGACTTAAATGTGTTTTTAATCACAGTATTTATGAATACACTTGACATAGTATAACATGAGTTTGAACTGTGTGGTTCTGCTTATACACGAATTTTTTTTCAATAAGTACTATAAATGGATTATTCTCTCTTCTTTATGGTTGTCTTAATATTTTCTTTTTTTTTCTGAGCTGACTTCAGTGTAAGAATACAGTATGTGATACACACAGCATACAAAATCTGTGTTAACCAACTTACTGGGAAGGCTTCTGGCCATCAGTAGGTATTAGTAGTCAAGTTTTTGGGGAGTCAAAAGTTATACATGGGGTGAAGGAATTAAAAAGTACAATTGGTGGGTACAGAATGGTCACAGGGATGTGAAGTACAGCACAGGGAATATCCTCAATGATACTGTAATAACCATGTGTGGATATAATAACCAGGTAGATGCTAGGCTAACTGGGGAGATCACTTTGTAAATTATATAAATGTCTAACCGCTATGCTGACCACTTGAAACTAATATATAATAAATCTGAACATCAGCTGTTATTGAAAAAAAATAAAAAGATGACTAAAAGTGTAAAAAGTTAAAGAAAGTTGTGCTCGCCTTGGCAGCATATATACTAAAAAGAAAGTTAAAGAAAATTAAAGTTATAGGTAGATTTTCAACTGTGCTGGAGGTTGGTGCCCCTAAGCCCCACATTGTTCAAAGGTCACTGTGTCGTTGTCCCTTGAGGAAGTCTTTGACCATGCACTGTTCTGAAGAGTCGTCTTAAAATGACAAATTGGAAAAAATCTGGATCTCTGCTTCTCACTTGAGCTCTCTGAGATGTAACAGATAATGGCAGCAGGTAGGTTATAGGGCCATGCTAACTAGGATGCTTCACTAGGAAGGAAGAGGCTCACTTCAAGGCCTCACATAATGGTCTGAGCTGATGGACACGACATCTGAAGAGGTCTCTGTCCCCAAAACCTCTCAGTTCCTACAGTACAATTGACTCTGACTGTCCAAAGTCCAGGAAAAGGGCATCAGAGAAAGTTCCTGGCTGGCTTCCCCGTTTAGTGTGGCCAGTGTTGGCACCATACATACCTTGCACACGATCTCTATCCCACAAGAATTGTCCCCATGGCTCTGCGCTCCAATCTTCTCAACTCTGCTGATCACTCCCAGGGGAACATCAAGGATGAAATGCGGGTCCTGAATTTACAAATTCGTGTCAGTCAACAGAGTTTTCATATTTTTAGTCTTTGCTGGCTTAAAACACATTGGTTTTACTTTGCCTTTCCTGTCTGTCCCCCCACTAAGAAACAACTCTGATTCCTAACATGCTTGCTGAAGAGGTTCAGACTACAATTAAACTTCCCAGATTTAAGTGCTACTTTAACAGCCCTTTTTTTTTTAAGATACAAAATCAGTTTGCAAATGTGCACATCTTATAAATCACCCGGTGGTTCCCTCAGGGTGTCGGGATTTGGGGGTCCCTCTTACTTGTTTATTGTTTACTTGCTTCTGAAGTGTTTTTTAAAAATAAAACCCACTTTTAAAAACTCACCCTCTCCACATTTTTGAAGTACATCTTAAAATCCGTCACTGTCAGTGTGCCACTCACGGCTCCCATAAATGGGCAGATATACATGACATCTTTCACTGAAAGAAAAAAAAAACTTCAAGTAGCAGCTTGTGCTTCAATAAACCTTAACATTCGTTTCCAAATATACATATTTGTGATTCTAGTTTCCTAGGAATTTTAAATTTGTTATTACTTGAAATAAAGACAGATGGATAGTCTTCTAATAAAATTCCGTGTTTTTTTTTTTTTTAAACGAAATTCTAATTTGCTACTTAATGAGGTTTTATGTAAAGGGCCTCCAAATAAGCTGCATTTGTTGCTTTTTTCCAGGTTGCTTAACTTTCTCCCTGGGTGATAAATTAATCAGATCAAAACCATATTAATTAAACTCTAAAGACTCTGGGCTACCACTTAATAAATGACTGCTAATGAAAACTAATGAAAGCTAAAAACTGTCTGCTAAGGCACCTCCAGAGGCAGCTGCCTTACAGATGACAAAAACCAGGACCACATCAAGGGAGTGAAAAAAGACTTCTTTGCTTCCAGTTCCTTACAATAGAATACTATTCAGCAATAAAGAGGGATGACTGTTGGCCCATGCCACGATAGGGGTGAATATCAACAAAATTATGCTGAGTGGAAGAAGCTAGACAAGCAAGAGAATATACTCAATGATTACATTGCTAGAACCCTCTAGAAAATATAATTTAGTCTGTAGGGCTTGGGCGATGGGGAGAAGGCATGGGAGGGAGGCTTTATAAAGGGTCCTAAAGAAACTTCTCGGAGGAGATGGATAGGTTCATTATCCTGACTGTGATAATGGGTTTCCCAAGCATATACTGTGTCACAACTCTTCACATTCACTTTAAATCTGTGTCATCTGCTGTCAGGAGAAGAAGCAGACGCATGACATAATTAGCTCTGCATTTTAAACAGATCATTCCCCAAAGCAGCATGGAGACACGATGGAAGAAATCCCAGAGGCCAGAGGACCACCAGCAGTGAATGAAGGTCCAGGAGCCAAAGAGAGAGTTTCAAAATGAAGGATGAGATAAGTAGGGTCCAGAGCCACACAGACGAGGTATTCAGTGGGGGTAGCTGTTTGCAGTCCCTGCTAACTCAAACATTCTTGACCCAAGATGACTGCTCTGAGAGCAGGCACATGTCTTTGGATGGGAACCATGAGGGAAGAAGGAAACTTATTAGCAAAGCCGGCTGTCCTACCCAACCCCAGCAATTGAGAGGTGAAAACAGCGCACCCAGCTGCCCACCCATTCACCCAGCACAGTGGACTGCCTGCTCAAAGGCCTGCTAGTCCATTGTGAGGGAGTGTGGGAGCCCTCAGGCCATCATCCCCCTGACAATCCAGGCTGGCAACAAACACATGCCCTTTTCTTGCCCTAACATTGTACTTTCTTGATACATTTTCCTTACAGAGAAGGATTCCAAGAAACCAGTGAATGGACATTACAGGATCAGCCTTTGGTTCATTGGAAAAAGTTGGGGCCTCCTTCTGCGACTAATAATACTCATCAGAGTTTAAAGCGATCCTCTCTAGTCTTCGATCTCTTAAGGTTATAGGGACATTAATAAGAATGAATAGACTTCGTCCATTTGTCCCCTAATTAAACCACTTTGGCTGATCTTTAGCATATACGCCACCGGTGCTCACAAGGAAAGTGTCATTTGATGGCTCTCTGTAATCAAAGCGTATGCATTAAACTTACCAATGGCCTTGATCGATTCTCCTGGGAAAAGCGGGGCTTCTTCCATCTGTGCCAGCTTATTGCCATCCCTTAGAGCCTGGCAAAAAGACAAACAGGAGTAAGTCTCACTGTCTCTCTGTATACCCAGAAAGAATCGTGCTGTTCTGTGCTCTCGCTACAAAGCTACAGAAGCGTGCGACATGTCTGCCCCCGCCCCTTACAAGACAATTTCAAAGCTCAGCATCACAGGACACCATGCTGCATGTTCTAGCAAATTATTACACATATTTCAAGTTTACAGTTAGAAAGCATTAATACAGAAATGGCTCGACAGGACAGATAGGTGCTATAATCACTACACAGACAGCTATTATAAGGTGCCTCCTGAATTTGGAAATAAAGTTAAAAAAAAAGGTTACCTTCTGAACATGAAACTAATACAAATAAAATCAACATTAGATGTAGGTGCTTAGCTAGCTGTAGGAATGGCCCAGCCTCTGAGAAAGCATGGAAAACTCTGAAGCCTTATTTAGGTAGCCAGTGAGGGGTCGCAGGGCAGTGATATTACCAAGGAAACCCCTAGGCTTTTGTGCTGTAGCCCAGCTACACCATGTGTGTGCACAAAGTGTAGGAGCTTGTCATTGTGTCTCCCACTCAGGCCACAAGAGAGCACACCCTCATCTGGAAGACGAGAGTATTTCAATCAGGACTGTGGAGAGGTGTGTTCTTCAGGCTTCTCTCAAGCCAGTTCACTCTGTGCTGATTCCACACTCAGCAAGCAAATTGATCACAAGGTATTGGGTTTTCTGGGTGCAGTGATTCTAGGAAAAGGATGCCTTGGATGGCTGGCTATGATAAAGTACTTGGGTATAAATGTAGGTGCATGCCCAAAGTTGTCACATCCAGATTGGCACTGTGCCTCAGTAGCCAGTCTCTTGTGAGCTTGGTTACATGGTGCTAGAGAACTCAGGGCAGCTGAGAAAATAGTGCTCTCAAACTACAAAGCTGGGAACCAGAGCCCTGAACTCGGGGCCCATTGCAAGGTAGTGCCACCCCCTGAAATGCTGTCAAAGAAACTGGTCACTCTCTCCTTGGCATGTCTGACACAATATGTCCTGAATAAGGACAAGGTGTTTGTTTAGAGCCCCAGCAATTCCAAAGCTATGTTTCATAGAGCATTAAATCCCAAAGAATTGTGAATAGGTTTTATTTTATTTTATTTTATTTTAAGTTTGGGAAATGCAGGATTAAAGAAAACAAGTTAAACTCTGTGTGTTTGGTGTTTTTTTGTTTTGTTTTGTTTTGTTTTTTAGTGAGACGTCTTTAGTGTGTTAATGCACTCCACATCAGCAAGAGGGTGCTAGAGTATGCTACATTTCCCATACCTACTTGATCAGGGCCTGCTTTCTCCCAAAAAAGACTTGTGAACATCAGGAGTGTTCAGCGGAAAACAAATTGGACAATACTAAGGTTTCAACATGATTTTGTGAAGAAAAACAGTAAAAACTGATAGCTGTTATAATTCTAATGAAAATTACTGAAAATTCAAGATAACTTTCATAGTTATAAGAATATTTCCTTACGTTTTATTAAAGGGACTTAAAGGTCCATTTAAAAACACTACACAAAGCAGTTTCATAATTTTTTTTAAATAAAGAAAAGAAAAAAAGTCAAAATATAAAGAGCAAATTCAATGCTAAATGCTGGTCAGGGTCTGTTTGTTTTACAGATGGGTAGGGCACAATATGATGGGGTCTGTCTTCCTCATCAAGACAGTTAAAATAACACAGATTAGGGTTCATCACTACTTCCAAATAATTTCATTCTGTTTGAATTTTTAGTCCAGTCAGTTTCTAAGACACTTTTCAGCCCCAAATCTCAGGGATGTAGAGAACTATTAAGTGGGACATGAAAAAGTATTTGTATATTCATTTTTATACTCATACCTGACTTGGAAATATCTTTTACACAATTAAACATAAACCAATATTTATACTTTCAAAGGTTTAGTTTTAGAAACACTAAAAAAAATCACAAATCTTAATAGAAGCCTTCATTTGAAAGTTGGCTGAACTAGAGACTAATTTTATAGTATAGTTACAAAGTGAGAAAGCTATTTTAACCAATATCCAAGTATTACATCGCTTCAAATATTACACTGTTAAAGCTCATTTTAATGGCTAAATATTATCATATATTTTATAGACTTAAATTCTGTAACTCATATTTAAAAATAAATGTGGGTAGGTTATTTTGAAATATGTTTACTAAAGCAAGCTGTTCTAATCAACTGTATCTGCAAGGAGTGGGAGGGGAGGCTCATTTTAAGCCATATAACAAAACATCAATTAGCTTAAAGTCCTTAACCCAGGACAAGCTAGCAGAATGTTGCAGATGGAAGATAGTGGTGATTGGGACCATTTTGAGAATGTACAAGGCTCTCAGAATAGCGGTTGAAGAGCAAACATTTCTCTTCTCTTTTGAAAGCCATGTGGAATTTGGCCCTGAAATACTTGTGCATTTATTTTTATTTATTATTATTTATGCCTGCAGCACCTGGGCTTCCTAGGTGGTCTCCCATCCAAGTACTAACCAGGCCCAACCCTGCTGAGCTTCCAAGATCAGACGGAATCAGGCTTGTTCAGGGTGGCATGGCCATAGACTATGGACCGTGGCTCCACTGGGGCGTGAACCCAGGACTTTCTGTGTGTAAACCGCTACAATATGGGACCACGTCTCATATCTGTGCATTTATAAGATGCACGACTGTGCTGGTGAGACATAGTGAGACAAACCTCTCACTAATAATAACTAAATCTGGGACATGATTTTAAGAGATGAAAAAGAAATTATCAGAAGAAAACAAATAAATGATCCCACTGCTTCAGATTTCCCCACAAAAGGTTTATTTTTTAAAGGAAACACATTTAGCTTTAGCATAGAATTTCAAGAGGAGAAGAGTTTTAAAGACTCATTGCTTTGTGAGTACAGTAGATTCCTTTTATAAAGCTGATGTTAGGAAATGGGACTCACACTTGGGCTACATTAAGCTTTGACTGCAACTACCAAGTTGCACAGGACATGATTTGACCCTTGATTTATCCAACCCATGTACAGCATAATCAATGAATGAAATATTCTCGTGAATGAAATTTGATCTGATGAACACACCTATTCCTCTTGGTGCCTTTGCTTCAAGTGCTGCCCAGTTGAGGAATTCCCGCTGGTGATCTCATCCAAACCCTGTTCCTGAGACCCTGAAGGTCCAGCTGAAGGCCCATCAGCTCCCTGAATTTGTCCCCGAGGGCCTGAGCCCAAAGGATGTCCCTGGCCTCTCCACTACTTTCTCATCTGAATCTAAGCTACTGGGTGGGCAGTTTCTATAATGGCTGCATGCTGAAAGCAGTGGCTTTCAAACTGGGCTCTTCAAGGTGCTTCCAGAGTCACCAAAGGAGGGTGGACTGGGCAGAGGCACAGCTGAGCACAGGGCCTTGCCACGTTTTTCTGGAGTGGCGCTTCTACCCCTGTCACACACTGAGTTTCTACATAAGCATTGGGGAAAGTTCTGTTGCTTTCAAAGGCTCCAGAGGGTCTAGAGGTACTGAGCAAAGAATAAGCACTCAAGGGTACTCGAATGAGGGTTTTTTTCTTCTGATTAATAAATACGAACTACACGGACTCATTCCACAAATACCCGACAAGGTACCAGGCACTGTGCTGGGCAGAGACCATGCTCATCTGAATACAGCAAAGTCTACATCCTCGAGGAGCATCCTTAGTGTACACATCTGCCCCTCTAAGTCTTTGTAAAGGCATCTGAGAATCCTGTCGTGACTGAGGCTCATTAATTCATCCATAACCCTCTGTGGGAAAACCAAGAAGTACAGATGAACGAATTGCTGGTTGACAAAACGTTGGATAAACCAATTCTTGCAAATAATGTCATAATGGAATCTACCAAACTTGGACAGGAGGGCACTACTATAGTGGTAAAAGCATTGGCTTATTGTCTAGAAATCTAGGATGAAATGGCTTCTAAATACACGATCTGTAGCTACAAACAGATGAACACGTAGAACTTGCCACCTGCTCAGCTTCAGCTTCAGAAGGGTAGCCATTGTGCTCTTCCTGAATCTCCTGCACAGCACCAGGTGCATGGACAAGAAAAGGCAAAGAGGAGAAAGAGAAACACGTGCAAACAGACAGGTGAAAGGACAGAAGATCTTTTTTAAAGAGACAGCAAGCATGTAAAAGTCGACACACCTTTCATGGCTTTGCAAATCACAGCATTTCACCCCTTGGAGGTTAAGAAAATAATGTGTAGGTCATCTATAGCATCCTCAGCCTAAAATGGAGTATCTATTCTGTGTTTGTGTCAGGATAGAAAAATGAAAAGCAAAAACATCATGGATTTCAAAGAATGCACTGTCTTTTTAAAATCAAGCAATGCATACCATAGCATGTAGCAAAGAAACAAAAGAAAAAACATATGATATGCTCCTAGAAAATAAAGCACACCGGGCTAACCAGGAAAAGGGCAAAGATCAAGCCAAAACACAAAGGCAGTCCATAGACATGTATTTTAAAAACAATAAGTATCCGTATGCTCTCAAGAACTAGCGGTCAAGTCCACTGTCATTACCAAAATTTCTACAAACGTGCACATGCACATATCTCATGCTGGAGATAAACATATACATAAACATAGACAGATAATCTGGTACTTATTGCTAATTGCTAATTAAATATTGTGAATTAAGAGTCAATACCATATTAAATCTTTCTTTCTCTTATTTATTTATTTGTTTGTTTGTTTGTTTGTTTATTTTTAGGCAAGGCAACTCTTGGTTGACCTCACAGATTGCAAGGACCTTGTCAGTTTATAATCCCTTACTTTTTTTTTAATTTTTTTATGCCTACAACCCCTGGTCTCCCTAGGTGGTCCCCCATCCAAGTACTAACCAGGCCTGACCCTGCTTAGTTTCTGAGATCAGATGGGAACAGGCTTAATATTGCTAGTTACAATATCAATGTGCTTCAAAGAAACCGCTGAAAGATCACATATCTTTCATTTGTTCCAATTCCTTTTAAGGTATACTGTTCTTATTTTAATTTCTTCATGCAATCAGTTTTTGAACCTTTAAAAAATGGACTTTTAGTTCAGCAGATGCTTTAAAGAATATGAACACTGAAGCTGACAAAATGATAACCCCTTTTAAAAGCTGCATCAAGTGTCTAAGGCTGAAAATATTAATATTTAGCATAGATACATATTTTCCTTCATGAAACTATCATTCCAAAAACTATATTTCTTTGAAAGGCAACAAGTGAAGAAGTAGCAAAGCTTTAAATGAATTTACTACTCCTCACCTTTCATTTTTGTCAATAAAGTAAAATAGCTACTTAATACATTTTTATACTGTATTATCAGATTGAATTTAGTACACAGTTGGTACTGCTACCCTTCGAAACAGAGTAATTTTTTAAACGCAGCCCGTTTTTTTAAATTTCTGATTTTTAAATTCAAAGAAAATAGAATCATTCTTTGATAAAAATTTTAAAAACAAATGAATGACTAAACAAAAAAAAATAACACACAGCATTTCAAAGTCCATGCAAGTGTAAAGCCAAACACGAATATTTAATGTGAATCAAAGAAAATGATTCTCATGAGTGAAAGAAAACATGGTAAAAACAAGATTAAACAAAGACAAACCAACTAAAATCCTAAGAATTTGAGTTAACCTGCTTATTGTTGTATGACTTCATTGGCCTCAACGAGATTAAAATTTTTAAACTGAAGTCACTAAATTATGCTGTCAGAATCCATTATTTTCATTTAATGGAAATAGGTTAATTTTCAACATTTGATACTCAGGCTTAAATGCATGCACATTACCAACTGTCTTGCTTTATGAATATTCTGAAATAAAGGGAAGGAAAATCATGAGAAAAATACAAGCTATAAACCCACTAGATGTAATAACAACATCTGTGGTTTAAGAACTCTAAAATGGGCTGGTTTTGCTAAACTTATCTTCAGAATTAGAACTTCTGCTTTTTGCATTCAGCATGCAGACATGAAGGTGACTTAAGCTCTTACTTAGATAGGATGGACAACAACTGACCACTGTGTTGTTGCTGTCATTGCTGAATTCTTTAGCATGCATTACATGATCAACAAGGTTAAAAGAGGACTCTGTAGGCCTAGCCTTGTGTGCCCCTGCCACGAGGATCCATTTGGTCAGAATTCATGAAACACAACAAAAGTCAGTATTACACACTGGTAACAATTTTAGCATCCTGCCCTCACACACACTGGCTTTTATTGTACATATAAGCACTGTAACAAATAAAGCATTTCTAGTGAACATTTAAAGCTTTGACACAGTGGAGCAAATTGATCTGGGTGACTCATAAAAACCAGCAAGAAGGTAAAGAACACTAAATACACTAAGTGTTTGATAAAGCACAGAGACACACAAGTAGGAGGCCCATCTGCTCAAAGCCGAATATCCTTACCCTTATATCAGGCCTCCTGAACACCTGTTAGTTAAAATACAGAACATCATCATCACAAATGCGTTACTACTGACCCGCGTAAGATGCCATTAAGCTCACCAGCCCGTTCCCTAAGAAACATCATAATCCTCTACCTAAAAGCAACCAGATCCATCCTAACACATTTGCCCTCTAAGTTTAATTCAATAGCAAATCAATCCTAACACATTTGTCCTATAATTTTCAGGCAAGTCTATGGTTTAGAGAAACTTATCACCCTTAGGCTAAGACAAATGACATTATTTTAAACACAAACCCCTTCTGTCAAGTGCTATTACAAATCACTGTGAACAGGCAGTGTTTGAAAAGTTCATCTGTGTGTCTGTTTGGAATACTGAAATGCATTTTCCGCATAGAAACAATGATATAAAAAGGCGGTTCTGCTCCCAAATTGGCCCACAGAAACAAAACAAAACTGAATCCAAAAAAAAAAAAAAAAGCTCCCACATTTGACCCAGAGCACACAGCTCAGCTATAGCATTAACTACAAATCTTTGCCTAGTTTCTGTAGAAATTATATTTGCAACTTGCACTCTGGAATTAGATCCCCCAGTGAGGCTGCCCCATCGAGAGAAGGGTGCCTGTCCTGGTCCCCAAGGCCCCAGCTCCCTCTTCCCACCTAGCAGCTCCAGGTAAGAAGAGGTAGATGGCTGGTCTGGGATGGCAGGGGAGGGAAAGGGAGGCTCCAACTGCTGCCCCTGCAAAGGGAAGGCCAAGGTTTATTGAATGGGGACAATCATCGCAGTGACATTCTTCCAGCACCACCAGTATAGCCTGAAAATACTAACTGAAATGGCAGTGTATGCATTAAGGAGGCCTGGGTCAGAGGAAACAGCCCAGAGAACTGATGGAACTTTTGAAAAGCAAATAGTGGTCATGGTCAGAGTAAGACCTGAATCGTCTGTTTCCCATTCCAGAGTCTGGAGTCTAATCATCTAATCACTGGCTGTTCTATAGAAAATAGATCATTTTTTTAAAAATCACTAGAGGTTCTTCTTAGTTGTATAGGTTTTACTCAGGATGGATAAGATCACAAGACTAGGAAAATATAGACTTCATCATTTTATCACCGTTAAAATACTCTCTGAAATAAAAAATATTTTCTGAATTACGTGATGCTGTAGCTCAAAGAGAATTAAAGCCCATTAATTCCTAAACATAGACTATTTAGACTAATAAACTTAAACCTGGCTTTTTTTGGGGGGGGGGGGTGATGGATATGTTTGTCATCTTAATTGTGGTGACAGTTTCACAAGTGTCCTTAACAAAACTTATTAAATTGTGTCCTTTAAATATGTGAAGCCTGTGAATGATATCTCAATAAAGCTGTTATAAAATACATGCTTATATGAGTTTTTAAAACTCAAAATAGGACATAGATGGCAAGAAAAACACAAAATAGCAAATCTCTGCTCCCAGAGCTCCACTCCTCAGTGATAACCACGTGGAGTGAAACTTATTTTTAATTCTGAGGATCATCTCCATAACCATATATACAATATGGTTCCACCCCGACTTCTTGATTTGTCCACTTTAAGGAGTAGCTAGTGACCTCCCATTTTAAGAGATGAGAAAGTAAGCTTTCTCCAGCTGTCTCCCTCTTCCTAATCTCTGCAGATCGAAATTTTAATTTTTAGTTCTTTTGCTTCCTTCAGCAGCAGCTGAGTCATAAAAAAAAAAAAAAAAAAACTCATGAAATGATGTTTAGGCGCCAGACATTCTTCTAAGCACTTTGTGTGTTTTAACTCATTTTCTTCTCAGAATAACCTTGTAAATAAGACCAAAATGATCATTGGCCCCATTTTTGATGAGAAAACCGAGGCACCCGCAAGTTATCTGGTCAAGTTCAAGGTGACTGAGCAAGTATTTACAACCGGGTAGTCTGCTGCACTGCCTCAGCTTGATGTTACTCTAATTCACACATTTAAACTATAGTCTTCAAAAATACATACAATCTCTTTTAGGGTTGTTGAAGAAATCAACACTACTATCTCCTCCCTCACTTCCCCTGTCTACCTCCAATCCTCTGCTCCAGCAAACCATTATTTTCACTTTTGTTCTATAACTACAAGTATTTGACGCTGGGTCTAAGAAGTGATAGAAACCATTAAAAATGAAAAAGCAGACAATGTGCTTTTACACTCACATAACTCTTTACTGTCATGAACTCCTCAATCTTCCTGGTATAAGACCAGGAAGGTCAGTGGAGGCTCAACTGAAGGTCTCTAAGTTGAGACCCAAGTATTTCTCTCTGGTTTGGTTGATACCACTCCTGAAACAAGCTATTTTGGACACACACAGAGGTTCTTTTTTTTTTTTTTTTTTTTTTCTGGAATCAGATTCTGATCAAAGCTGGAGAAGAGGGCAGTTGTTTTAAGTCCGGAGGCCTGAAGCCAGCCAGCTCTCCCCAGCCAACCTGGGGCCTTGGCCTCTACACACACACACAAGGAGAGGAGTCTACTGAGCAAGTACAAGGTCCTGACCAGTTGTAAAACCAGAGGAGTCATTTATCCAACCCTCATGGGAAGACTTCAGAAAACAGCTTCCCACCTCATGCTTCGGGAGGCCAATGGGCCTAGTGGTTTTTAAAAGCATGAGCTTGGGACTCAAATCTCGCCTCCATCACTTACACCCCACCAGACCCTTGACAGCCACACCGGCCGGCAGAGTCTCACTCTCCTCTTCTCTAACTCAGTGATGCTGAGCACATCTCCCTCACAGGGGGTTGGGCTAAATCAGGTACCACAACTGAATCTGGGTGGGTAAGTACTCAGGATGCAGGACTTGTCAGCATCGGTACTCTTTATATGACCTTTGGGAGTTGATGGGTCACAGTCTCCCCGATTTACACGACTCTCTTCACGTGCCTCACATGCCCTCTCTCAACTCCTACACAGGCCAGGAATCTGGAAGGTGTGAAAAAGTGAATAATGATCTGAATCTATTTAACAAAGCAGGTGGACTGCCCGAAAGGTGACTAAACATGTCCCTACTTCTAAGTGGCTTTCACTAAATCAAGAAAAAGCACTGTGAAATGACCCCCATTCCTGACCCAGAGCCCCTAAAACTCTTGTAAAGAACAGTGCTAAGATCATCTTTTGTTCTGATATTTGGTCTTTGACCTCAGTTCCTGAGCTCCTAAAACCCTTGGAATTTCCTGGAGGACAGAAGCATCTTTGTTCTAATGAGGTGACTTTGGGTGGAATCCTGGATGGTGGCTTGTTATGGGAAAGACCGAGTCGTGATGAGAAGTTTGGAACTTTCAGTGCCACCACCCCCCACATACTCCCGAGAGGGCAGATGGGGCTGGAAAAGGAGTTTATCGACCATGCCTATGTGATGAAGCCTCTGTAAAAATTCCAAAAGTATGGGGTTCGAAGAACTTCTGGAATGAACACATCTACGTGCGGGGAGGGTGCTGCACCCCAGCTCATGGGAACGGAAACTCCTACACTCAGGACACCCACCCCCAGACCTCACCCTATGTATCTTTGTCTGTTTATCTCTGTCACTTATGACATCCTTTAATAAAATGGTAAACGCGTTTCCTTGAGTCCTGTGAGCTGGTGTAGCAAATGATCAAATTCAAGGAGGCGGTTGTAGGAACCCCCAATTTGTAGCCACACCTGGCAAAAGTGGTATGGGACCTGGACACCCACTCCCTACAACTGAGGGACAGTCTCGTGGGACCAAGCCCTTAAACTCTGGGGCCCTTAAAGTCTGCTTAGTGTCCGAACTGAATTGTAGGACACCCCACTGGTGTAGGAGAACTGGTTGGTGTGGGGAAAAAAAAACACCCACATATTTGGCGTCAGAAATATTCTAAGAGCGTATTGCGAATAGCAGAGGAAAACAGTGAATTTTCCCCCAAACGCCAAAATTCAGATTTGTATAGAAGCTTGGATCGGGGGTAAAATGCCCTTCCTCTGGCCTCAGGTCCCATGCAAGTCATCCTTTGGGGCAGTGCACCCCAGAGGGGGGAGTGCTGGGCAGACCACTTGCTCCGAGTGAATTTGGTAAAGGAGCCATTGTGCCTGTCTGGGCTCTCTGTGATCTGTGTCCAGCCTGCCCAGAGGGGACAGCTTAGTCTCCTCCACCCACGGGGAGTTTGCCTGTGTGACTCCTGCCCCAAGTGAGAGGCCTCAGTTGTCCAGGGCTCTCTCTAGGGGATTGTGTTGAATTCTGAGCCCACTGGGGCCCTCCAAGCCAGCTCTGATCGATTATCGTGGTCTCAATCTGTTCGGCTCCTGTCTGAGCTCTTTAGAAGGTAAAAGTTGAAACTCCTAAGTCCCCAACAGTGCAAAAGTTTCAGAAAGTTTTCAAACACAAGGCAGAACCAGTGATGCAATTACCGACAAGGTGCACTCTACACCAGGCACTGTGCTAGACGCTTTACAAGTTATCACAACCCTCCCAGCCTCCTGAAAGAGATCCTACTGTTATCCCCAAATGACAAATGAGGAAACTGAGGCAGCAAGCGCTGAAGGAACTTACCCCAGATCAGAAAGCCGGCAACAGCAACAGCCGAGTGGGAATTCAAACCTGAGCGGGCTGCTTTTAGTGGAGGAGGCTGAGAAAGGCCCTCGGGCCTGATTCTTGGAATGCCCTGCCCCACCCCCTCCCACTACACCTTGTTTACACTCAGCACAGTCCAACTTTGTGCTATATTTTTCCCTGTCTTCTTCCCCTCCCATGAATGCCATGCAGCCCCACTCTTTGCACAGAACAGATGCTCCTATCGCACTTAAGGCATGGATTGGTGCTCAGCCATTCCAATATGCTCCTCCCGTATTTCTTTTTATATATCATAGATAACTCTATGTTTCACGTTTCTGCTATGGCAGGAGTTCTTACGAAGCACGAATCAAAATTTATTTTATATTCAATACAGAGTGATCCCCTGCACCACGTACCATGCCATCTGATTTCCCTGCGGGTGGTTTAGCAAAAGCCACAGTGCTCTGTCTGAACCAGAATACTAACACTGACCCAGTCAAGATACAGAACAATTTGACACCACTAGGACCCCAATGTTGTCCTTTTATAGCCACCTCCACTTCCTACCTGTCCCTCCCCTTCTTAGCCCCTGTTAACCACTAATCTGTTCTCCATTTCTATAATGCCTTCTGAAGACTGTTACATAATTGGAAATATACAGTACATGACCCTTCAGGAGTGGTGTGTGTGTGTGTGTGTGTGTGTGTGTGTGTGTGTTTATTTATTCATTCATTCATTCATTCATTCATTCATTATTTTTTATTTTTATTTATTTTATTTTATTTTTTACTCCTTGTAATTCCCTTTTCTCTGTCCTCTCTACTCTGCTGTCGAACCCATCCATTGACTTTTTAAATTTTCAGTTATTGGATTTTTCAGTTCTAAATTTCCATTTGGTTCTCCTTTAACTCCTACTTCTTTATGGAAACCTTCTATTTCTTGTCTCTCACCTTCTATGTTTTCCCTGTTTCAGGCATATTTGTAATTGCTTATTAAATAATTTTATGATGGCTTCTTACAAGGTTCTTCACATAACGTGAACATCTCTGTCTTCTCAGTTTGGGCATCTATTGCTTTTCTGTTCTCATTCAGATGAAGATCTTTCTGATTCTTGGTCTGATGAGTGATTTTTAATGGAAATCTGCACATTTGGAGTAGCATGAGATCTTATTTAAACCTTCTGTTTTAGCTGGCTTTCTCTGACGCTGGTCCAGCAGAGAAAGAGAGGGTGTGGGTACTGCCTCGTTACAGCCTGGCAAGGGTGGAATCCCCACTTGGCCTTGTTGGTGGGTGGGTGTGGGGCTGCAACTTTTCCTGCGGTGTTTGGCTGAAGTATAGTGGTTAGTGTCTCAGAGTTTTCTTTTTTTTGGCTGCCCCTGGTCCTTTGACTACAGAGAGGAAGCTTTTGTTGTCTGTGCCTGTAGGCATTTGTAGGTTGCTGGCTTCTTCAGCGATAAGTCTGGGACATATGTGACAAAAACAAAATGCAGGGACTTTACTGCACTGTTGTTCCTTGGGTTCTGAGGTCCCTGATCAGTCTGCCTTCTACTCTCTTTCAGAGAATTCTTATGTTTCTTTTCTAGATAACATCCGGGGTTTCTAGTGATACATAGCATGAAGAAAAAATACATCTGTTCCATCTTTCCAGAAGCAGAAGCCTAAATCTTCCTATTATTAAGCAATAATTCCTCCCCAGAGAGAAAATGACACTTTTCTATTACAGTGGTTACAAAGTGGAGGCCTATAGCTCAGACAGGCAGTAGCAGGGTTTGTTTCTAATCCAGTTCTCCACAGCCCTCTCCCATGTCTGCCTGGCTTGTTAACTATCCCATGAAGATATCTGTGTTTGCAGACTCTGATTTAATAAACACAGCATGAGGCCAAGCTCTCAACAACAGATTACAGCCATAGATTCTGGAAGATCATATTCAAGCTTCCCTTTTCATACACTAATGCTCAGTTTAAGAAATATAAACTAAGACTTAGGTCAAACGTAATAAAGCCTTTCCCGTACACTGCATCTCACTTCCTTTCCAAAGCCCTTTGGGAAACTTTGTTGAGGATTCAGAATTCAATCACTGTACCAACTGGTTAAATAATTAAACTGAGTACAGGACTCTCTCCATTTTCTTGTTTTTCTTCAGAACGGGTAATGACGAGACCTAGTTATTGTGTGTACATGGATGAGGGTGTGAGAAACAGGAGAGGTACAGAGAGCTGATGGTGATAATGATGATGATGGAGCCAGAGGAAGGAGGATGATTACATTAAAATGATAGTGTCCTAATTTCCTAAAGGCTGGCCAGAATCAAATCCTTTTGGACAAAACAGTAGTGAAGAATGTTCTAGAAAGAAAGGAATTTAGAGACTTACAATCTAATCCAAACTCTCTTATCCTTACAGATAAGGAAACTGACACTCAGAGGTTATACAGAGTCACGAAGCTATCCAGGACTGTTTGTACTACTCCATCACGTTCCTTCTTCCTGGCCTAGTTCTATTTTCCCAACGATGGAAACTGATGGACAGTGTCACTTCTTCTCATAGTTCCTAAAAACATTTTATTACAATTTGTAACTGTATTATGGAACATAACATTCCGATCTTGTTCTTAAATTTATGGACCAATTCCGGAGAGAGATTTTTATTGTTAGCCCAGTCAAAATGAAAGCAATTGAGCTGGTAGTGGAAGGAGGCAAACAAAACAAAACCTTTTATTCTATTTCTTTTATTCTATTTTAGTCCTAATTGTCAGGTAAATCTTTAGGATGACTTGGCACTGAAGTGTACATTTATTAAGTTAGTTGATTCATAAATAAACCTAAGAGCTATCTACTCTTTCAGCTGGGACAATGTTTCCCAAACATCTGTCATTCCATATACCCTCCCTACAAGTTTGGTTTGCTGTATCTGCATGTCACTTGTATTAACATTCATATCTATGTTTATACTGACTTTAAATCCACTCCTTTGTCATACTTAGAAAGCTCCAAGCAATAACATCCATTAAACCACAAGTGTGATGTGCTAGTTTTCCTAATATACTTTAAAATAATTACACACTGTTAAACATGTCTAGGGACATACCATCTAAACTCATCTCACGTGATACCAGGGATATTCTTACCATATTTTGGGTGATCTGATCCTGAGCTTTGGATTTATAGGTAACAATAGAAAATTTGTTCTCCAAAATCTAACCTGAGTTGCTAATTATTCAGACTCATGGGCATGTAGCAACTGTATGATCCCACCACCATTTCCAACAGATAGAAACCTTGGAAGCCCGGCTTTTCAGATTTTATTGTAAATAAGAAAGATATGACACACTGTATTCCCCATGCTCACAGTGGGATGGGGGCCAAGGAAGCTGTGTTTTTACAGGCACCCGGGGAAGGCTAACGTGGGAAGATCCAAGGGTCACATTTTGAAAAACAGTGGACAAGGCGGGTGGGGCAAAATTGTAAAACTCACTCTAGCTTTTCAGTGGCCTGGGTTCAAATTCCAACTCTGGGTGATACTAAGCAAGTCAGGTAACCTCTCTGAGGATTGGTTTCTTCATCTGTCAAATGACAATTATAATAAAAGCTACCTCACTAGGTTATTTTAAGACTTAAATGCATGATGTGTCAGAAAGCATTACAAAACCATCGAGCCCTGACCTTGAGTTTAACTTATACTAAATTCATCCCCAAGTTGAGTGTGTATTTCAAATAAGATGTTTGCACAATAGATAATTTCAAATATTATCGACTGATGACTACAAACTAAATCCTCCAGGAATTGTACCTGGACCTTCAGGGAAAACCCCGTGTAATGGCTCCCAGGCCAGAGGTGTTCCAAAGGCCTATCTTGGTATCTCTGCTGTTAAGAACAACTTTATAAGTAGCATACCAAATTATCTTTATGGTTTAGAATAAATATTTATTATTAAAAAAAAACTCTCTCCTTGAAGAAAACATAATAACTCTTGAATAATAAATTTAATGCCAACTTTGCAGACTTGGCTACAGGGCAAATATAACAAAGACAATTATAAAACACACTCTTTTAATAATTCATCAAAGGCTTTAGCTAGGATCTGATATAGGTACTTAAAATTCAATTTGCAAAATATAGAAAAGCCTGATTCCCCCCCCCAACTGAATACCATCTGTTAAACCATTCTGATATGAGCTAATTCTGCTACACAAAATTTGTAAATAGACTAAAATGAAAAAAAAAAAAACCTTGTTGCTTCATGTTAAAATACAGACTCGGTCTGATCTATTAATATAGAGGTTAGAGAGCTATGCACACAGTCAACATTCAATCTTTCACAGAACCCAAACAGCACTAACAGATATTCAACCAAATGAAAACATTAGTTAACTCGTAATCGTCTGTAAAGAAAATCACTCCAAGGTCTGAGAGCTTTTCTCTGCAAAAACGGGTCCTTGAGCCTCTCCACTCAACAGGGCAATTTCACAGCTAAGGTGAGGGCAACAGGGCAACTGGGACCAGCAGATGCTCAGTGACCAGCCACTCGGACACTGGAGATGCTGCAGGTGTTTCTTCCATGGCATATCTGCAGATGACATATTTTCCCAGCTGGGTTTTGAGGACCAATAGTCCCAGATGCTCCTACATGGCCAATCACGAAAACCAGATCGCAGGGAAACCTGTTCAGGCAGTGGTCCCCACCTTTTTGGCACCAGGGACCAGTGCTCCTATAAGAATTAATGCCTGATGATCTGGGGGAAGGCAGCAAAACAGATGAAGCTTTGCTTGCTTGCCTGCTCTTCACCTCCTGCTGTGTGGCCTAGTTCCTAACAGACCATGGACCCCTGGTCCATGGCCCAGGGATTGGGGACCCTTGTTTAGAAATATACTGTCACTCCTCTGGCTGGGCAGATAGCCACTTTCTACTAATCCACAGCCACACTTTCCTTCACTAGGAGTAACAACAGCATCCCATGGCTTGGATGAAGCAAGTACAGCAATACAGCCAAATCCCAATTACACGACACCTCAAGTCAGTCTCTGCCCTCGTTACTTTATGAGCTAAAGAGGAACCAAGGCCAGAGCCCTTAAACAAGGAGCAGCTATTAAGAATGAATTAGAATCTTTATTGCAGTTCTTGAATTCTTTGTCAGATTTGATACCTGGCAAGGACCAGGATTTTGAGAGCCTGTTGACTGAGGGTAGTCCAGGATGCTAAATGTAATTCGCACATACTTGTGAAAACCAATGATTTCTTACCAGCAGGCAAAAACAACGATAATAAACTGAATCCTCAACTCAAGCAAACACTACTACTGCAACGTAAACGTGGTTTCATTTACTGTACCTGTTAATCGTTTATTGACATTAAAACAGTCTTTAGCCTTAACGAAGATGGAGCACCCAAGTTCTGGATTCAACAAATATTTGCTGAGCACCCGCTAAGTTCCAGGATCATGCTGGGGAGAATGGGGAGTAAAAATAAAGCCAGCTCCCTTTGCTGACAGGGAGGTTATCACTCTTAACTTTAGAATAAGCAGGAAATCCAATTTAAAAAAAGATTTCTTAATTCAATAAGGACTAAAAGCTCAGGCTGCACACACAGTACTCTTGAGATTTTTGCAAGCTTTTTGCATTCTAGTATCACCTGTTAATGCTGAATACCCATAGGGAGCACCTAAGCACAGAAACAAATTGTGATGTTAGGGAAATACTGTACATCAGATGTTTCCTGAAATTCGGAATAGTAACAAATATATTTCCTATACTAAAATATAAAAATATGTAATATATGAAATACATAAATCATAAAATGGAACTATATTTAAAAAAAATAATCATAATCGAAAGACTGCTTTTCCTCTCAATTACAAAATTATGACCCCGTAAACTAGATCTTTGTGAAATTTCCTTTCTAGAGTTCAGATCTAACGACAGAGAACTTTTCAGCCTTGTTCCCAAATGGTTGGCCAGCAACAAGGAGCCAAAGTCTCACAGGAATTAAAATCACAAAGCTTCTTGGCTACTGAGCATATTGGAAATGAATTAAGGACTCAATGCTGCTTACCTTGTAATCTCGGGATACATTTTCTGATGTCACTGAACCTGAAATCTGACTAGAAATTGTAGCAGCTATAAGCTGTTTACACCATTCAACATGTGATCCTGTAGGACTAAAAGAAATAGCGTGATTAAAATATTTTAAGACATAGGCTCCCAGGGAGAAAAGTGAGCACTGACTGGGGATATACATACAGTTCTTTTTTATTTATTTATTTTTTTAGAAATGAACTTTTATTAGACTATTTGGTTACCTTTACCCTTAATATAAGAACTGAAACACTGACTGACAACTAGGAACTAAGATCAGTTTCCAGGTTGATTTTAAATGAACCAACAATTTTTTTTAAGTTTAAGATTCCAAGCATGTTAATCTCTACCATTTAATGGAATTTTACTCTCGTACAATCATATACAGTGTCTATTCTTAATGTAATGTATATAAAAAATTAATCCTAAAAGGAAATATTTATCTCATATGCTTTTCAAACATTCAGTTTCGTGTTGGTAGTTTTAAATCTAGAAAATAATGTAATTTGGAGTGAATCAAAGGGACTCTCAATATAGCAAAGTTGATTATGATTTTTAAAAGAACAGACCAGAAAAATTGATGTCCTGTGTCTAGTAATAATGCTCCCTTACGTTTCTGTAACTGTTGTGATGACTTACAAAAAGGCTCTTCTGGCCTATCATCATAGCAGAGTTTCACAACCACGGTATGATAAGAAGACAGAACAGGGACTAGCCAACTTGTCTTGGAGATGAGAAAATTCAGGCACGGCGGTGAGATGCCCCATCAGAAAGCGGCCTGCCTTCGGCTACATCAGGCCTGTCCCTCCAGAACATGGTGCAACCAGCAGTGACTGACTCACCGAGCTGGAGGGCAAAACAGAGACCAGCACCAGAGATGCCAGCCACTGCCTTATGTGAAAACACAACAATGCAAAGAGGATGGCACTTTCTACTTGCATGATGCTCTAAAGTGTTCAACACGTCAGCACATACAGCCTGACAGTGACCCATCTTGCAGGTGAGAAAACTGAGTCTCCAGTGTTTGAATAAGGTCACATGCATGACTAGGACGTGGTCAGGCTGTGTTCACCTGACTTAAAAGACCACACAAGCAAACTAAGCAGAGAGGGAATTAAAAATTGCCCCCAGGGGCCAGGCTTCTCTCTCAATTGGTCAAAGCACTGAAGAAATCAAGCAAAAAGGCAAAAGATGCTTATGAAAGCTTACCCCGCAGGTAGTTTGCACTGTAAAGAATGTTCCAGCCCTTTAAAAATCTCATCACTCATTAAATCTGCACTCATGTATTGGAAGGATAGAAAAACTTGGATTCCCGAGGCAGTATGTAAAATCATCTAAATGATAAAATAAAATAGTAAAAACCAAATATGTTCTCTACTCGCGATCTTAATTGTAGTCACTGACCAAAATAGCCCAGTGGTTATCTGTGGGGCTAAAAAGGTAGTTAAAAAATTCACTGAATGGGCAGACATTCCCCTAATATATCAGTAATTCCTTTACCACAGTTTCTAACTATGAGGAAGGAGGAGGGAAAAGGGAGGGATTCTAGTCTCCTTTTTAAAGGCTAAGTCACCTTTATTACCTGGTCGCAGCATACTTTTCCTGTCATGTGGCCTTTTACTCTGCCAGCACCTACCCTTGATTGCAAATCTAACAGTAAGAACCAGTCTGGTCACCCTCCGTGGGTGCCCTGTTGTCACCATCTGCCCAGAATTCTTTTCCCCTTTTTCTGATAAGGACATTTTTCTCTACTGTGGAGAACAGCAGCCACTCCCCGCTTCATAGGCTTCTGTGGGGGAAGAAGAAGAAGTGGGGCTTGCCCCTTGCTCCTCCCGGAGCCCGCACATGCAAGGGAGTGATGCGGGCTCGGTCAATTCTAAGTTTCTGTCTTAGACCCTAGGCTGTGTGAACCTGCCCCAGCCCCACTGGAGGCCACTTCCTACCCCCACCCCCTTGAGAAAGACACAGAGATAAAGACTGAGACAAGAAAAAACAAGGGATGAGGGCAGGCTGACAACATTTTTTGCAACTCTGGCTCCAAATGGGCCTGTGACCATCTTTCTCCCTGTCTGCAGCAGGGATGTGTGCCAAGAAAGTTCCTTTTTGGCTGAAGCTAGGATGATTTATGCTTGTAGTCACCTGCAACCAGAAGCGTCCTGGCCAACATAGTTACAAACAGCTTGGTATAGTAGGCGGGGAGACAGGAGGCCTGGACTGGAGTCCTGTTTCTGTCACCAGCTAGCTCCGTGACCTTGAGCAAGCCACATCCTCTTGCAGGACCACAGCTTTGCCATCATTTAAGAGAACTACAGTATTCAGAAGAGAGGGGAGGGCCCCACAGTCCATGGGCCGGGACTGAAACACACCCGGAGAGCCAGCTTCCACTCTCAGGGTCTTGAGTGTGAACCAGAGCTTATCATGATGATAGAACAGAGCAGGGAGGCCATGTCTCTCCCCACCTTCTCTTTAGTCTGTCAAGTCTCCCTCCAAAGTGCCTGGTATCAACAACCATGTGCAGACTAGGGGCTCTCAGCTTTGTTTCTCCAACTTGGACTCTCCCTCTGGACCTGGATGTCCATGATGCCAGGAGACATCTCCACTAGGTGGTCCAGGAGACCCTGCCAACTCAACTGTCTAAAGCAGCATCAGCCCCACGTATCCTAAATTAGGGAAAAGCACAGCTAGTTACCCTGGCCCCTCAGGTCCAAAAGCTGGGGTTGACCTTGGAGCCCACCTCTCACTTCACTCTCCCATCTGAA
Organism: Cynopterus sphinx; assembly: GCA_030015415.1. Taxonomy (NCBI): domain Eukaryota; kingdom Metazoa; phylum Chordata; class Mammalia; order Chiroptera; family Pteropodidae; genus Cynopterus; species Cynopterus sphinx. Next base: position 85,085,903 of record CM057388.1, read on the forward strand.
TGCTCACAGAGTCACGCTGCCCTTATCTGATAAGTATCCTGAGAATGCACCTTGCTCCATTTCTATTGCAGTTGTCTTTCCAGATGCCTGTCATTCTGTTCTGCCTCAGGAATTTAAGCCCCATCTCCATGCTGATGACTCCCAAATTGAGGCCTGCAGCCCAGACACCGCCTGTGAATTCCAGGTTCATATAAACCAACTGCCTCTGGGCTATACAACTGGCATCTCATAACAGCTATGTCTGGAGCTAAGAGCCTGTCAATCTCTAAAACTGCTCCACTTAGAGGCTTCTCCATCACGGGGACACTACTTCCTACCAGCCAGAAACCTTGGGAACACCCTAGATTCTTCTCTCTTACCCAACAACTCATCTTCATCAAACCTTATTGGCTCTACCGTGCAGGTTTTCTTCAAATCATATCCAGAATCTGACCACTTCTCCCTTTTTCCACCCCACTGCTCTGGTCTAAGCCACCACCCTCTCTCTGTTGGATGACTGCGGTAGCCTCCCACCTGCCAGTCTCTCTGCCTCAACCTCTTCCTCTTTTGGTCTGTTGTCCACAGGGGAGCTTACTGATCTTACTGAAACACACCAGATTATGTCACTCCTCTGCTCTGAGACCCCCAAGGGCTCCCCATGACTCTGTACCACCTGCCTCTCTAAACATTCAACCCCTTGATCCTACTGCTCTCCCCCTAGCTCCCTCCCTGCTTAATGACACTGGTGTCCTTATTGATCTTTGAACATTTCACTCGTACTCCCTCCCACTGCAGGGCACACAGGCCTTTGCCCAGAATGCTATCACCCAGATATCTGTATGACTAGATCCCTGAACTCTTTGGGGACATGACTCAAATGGCACCTTTCTCAGTGAGGCTTTCCCTGACCCAACCGCTCCTCAGGTCCACACTCATCCCTTTCTCAACTTACTTTTTTTTCCCCTAGCACTGATCACTGTGTAACAGAAAACATATTTTCCTTGGTACTTTTTTTTTGTATTTCTCCCACCAAACATATGTTCCACGAAGGCAGGGACTTGTGTCTGTTCTCTGTTATACCCTTAACCCAACACAGTGCCTGACACAGAGTAGGCAGTCATAGTCACAAAAGAAATGAGTGAGTGATGAGCATTTCCATAATCTACTAAAGGAGACTTCATGTCTCCAGTCTATTCACCATACTACTTACCGCAGAGCAATTATTCTCAAATGTCAGTCCCATCCTGTAGGTCCCCGGATGGAAATCCTTTTGTGGTCCCTGAAGCTAGGGAGACCATAAAATTTCTAGTCCAAATCAAGACACTACCGTGAGTTGAAGGAGGATGCTATTAATAATTACACTGGCCTACCAAGTAAACCAGCACCATCCTGGGCAAAAGAGACCGAAGGACCCACCCTCCCTGTCATTCAGGTGGTTGTTAAAAGTGCAGAATTCCAGGCTCCACCCCAGAGGTGGATAAACTAGATTTAGGGTGGAACCCAAGAATGTGCATTTGAATCAGGCACTGGAGGTGATTCAGTGGTAGGTTATACAGAACTGCCCCCTGGCAGAACTGGCCCAGAGAACAATGGTGTGATTCCCTACGAAGACACAGAGGCCCCTTCAAGATCTGGTGCCTGCCTTCCTTCCCATGAGTCTCCTCCTTTAGCAGTTTCCCACGTCCAGCACTGCCTATGTGACCGCACGTTCCACTCCCCGTGCCCCCAAGAGCCTTCCCCACCCCGTCCCCCCACTAACTTCTCATTCTTCACCTTCCAGTTCAAATGTCAACTTCCTCAGAAGCTCTCCATATGCACCCACGACCCACCTCCTCCTCCACCACAACAAATCGAGCATCCCACATCTGTGCACCCACAGTGAAGCAGGTCACCAATGAGGCAGCTGAACTTTTTAGAAACTACTCACTCCTGGTCCTTCCCCTGATCCTCCTGAATGAGAAGCCTCAGGAGTGGGGCCACCTGGAGCTCTTTTCAAAGCTTCTCAGATGATTCCCATGCACACCCCATTCTGAGTGCTTCGTGTTCACCCTACCCGGGCACTGATCACAATTGAATTAAATTTGCTGATCTGTCTTCTCCACTAGCTGGTAAGCCAGAGAGTAAATATTCTCTGACTCCCCAGACCCTCAGCTGTTGTAGAATATCCACAATGAGTGAAATCCTGACCATTCCAAGTATTGTCTTGCTGTGATTAGTTTCTCAGTGGAGCTGCTAACTTGAGTGATTAACTTATTAAAATAAACTGTCAGTGCACCGGGGGAGAAACAAAGGGAGTGTTTCTCGTTGTTCCCATGCCTGTGGAAACTCCCAGAAGTTCAAGTCCCTGGTGTGACTAAGACAGGCAAGAATGAACATCTGAACCTGAGCAGTCTCTCTTGCCTAACTCACTCTGCTGTCAGCGAAAAGGGCCAAGATGTGGGAAAGCTGGATCATTCTGGACGCAGGATAAGCAACCCATCGCTGGCCCCGGGGGGTTTCAGTGACACCGCCCCCCCAGTTGCACACGGTCAGTTTCTGCTTCTAAGGGATGGATCTCAGGTTCTGCAAGTGCCACGGGCTTCTGTGTTCACGGAAACAAACAAACCGGTTCCTTGCAAGTGTGAAAAACTGAAAGTAAACGTTCGTGTGTTCTGCAGACATCAGGAGCAACTAGTTTGGATGTTTTCCAGCCCAGATTTTCACATCAAGGTATCTCTGCTCCAACAACACCCGCGGGCTTCCGCCCTCCCCCCACCCCCAGTTCCCACTCCCAACCGGAACATCAAAGACCCCAAGCAGCAGCGGCTGGAAGTGGCTCATCAAAACTTTCACGAGGCAAGGTCACGCTACGAGAGAAGAGCCCAGGTGAAATGTCCTCCCCAGTGATCCGTGATCGGGGGCAAGAGCAGCGCAGGTGGCTCCAGGGAGCAGTCGGAGGTGGCACGGGAAATGGTTTGACAGCTGCGAGGCCACTCAGGGGTGCGGGGATCTCCCGTGCGCGAGGCGGAAATGAGCCAGGTGCGGGGTCCCGGGATGCTGGGAGGGGAATTCAGGGACCCCTGGAGGGACCCGGGTGGGGATCCAAGATGGGGATCACCGCACCCCAGCCTCTGCGCGCGAGGTGGGGAGTCCGGGCCGCGCGAGGGTCCCTTGGGAATCGGGGGTCCGGCGGCGGATCAGCACCCACTTACCTGTCTAGGGTCTCCATGCTGGGCTGCCGGGAGCCGGAGGCCGGGCCCCCAGAAACCCGAGGGGGCCTCCAGCCCCCCGCCAGCCCCGTGCCCGGGCCCCCGGCTCCCTCGCTGCCGGCCGCAGCCGCTGCCGCCGCCGCTGCCACTGGCCGGTCCATGGAGCCCGCCGCTGGCGCGGGGACAGCTGCGGTGACAAGGGGAGCGGCGCCTGGAAGGTGCCGCCGCGCGCCTCCTGCGCTCCGATCTGCTGCCCGCCGGCTCAGATGGCCGCCGCCATTAGCTGTCACCTGGCGGCCCCGATTTACCCACAAGGCCGCGCGCGCGCGGTGGGGGTGGGGGAGGTTCGGGGTGTGGGGGGCGGGGGGTGCACGGCGCTGGCGGTTCCGGCTGGCGCCAGGTCCCCCACGCACCCAAGGCCACCGGGACACCCTCCCGAGCAGCCGGGATTGCGGACAGAGGCCTTCCAGCCTGAGCGACCTGGACACGGTCCCCAAGCCACTTGGGGTCGAAATCTACAAACGGCTGATGCAGAAGATGCTCTGTTCAGGAAACTACCAGATTGGCTGGAGAGACTCTGGGGTTCAAAGAAAGTTGAGGAAAATTCAAGAATGGCAAATGATTTCTTTTCCCTCAATTCTTCCTCCCAGAAAAGTTTGGGAATGGCAAGGGGCGGGGGAGCCCAGGCCTCTGGGAGTCCCTGGGCTTCTCATCTTCAAGCAGTGGTCATTCCATGCATTTGAGCAACTGCGACCTCTTTCCTCTCTCCCTCCCCCAAAACCCACCTCCCTGCCATCTGGAGGTCCACCAAGTGTTCTGATGCCGCCTCCGGAACTTCCGCCCTTGATTTATATTAAGACTAACATTTAACATCGGTGGGTTAAATCACTGCTATGAAAATAGAGCCACCCTCTGATGATAAAGGCATTCAGGGCATTCGATTCCTGGCCTACACTTATTTTCCTGCTCATTTCCCTAGGGGTCACATATCTCACTCCTCATCCCCTTTCAAACTCATCCCTGATTTTGTTTTCAATCATGATTAAGCCCCTTTGCCTAGGATTGCCCCAGATATGGACAACACACCTGTGACCCTAATGAAAGGCAGGCCTGAAGACATGGAGTTCCTACTTCGCATCCCAGACCCTTTCTGCCCTATCAACTTAGGGTCCAAACTGAAGCTTAAGAATGTGATGCCTGGAGCCACAGCAGCCATCCTATACACAAGAGGGGATGAGCCTGCGGCCTGCAGTGAAAGAGTAACAGGGTGAGGAAGGCTGAGAGTAAGGAAAGGAAGATCTCCAGATACACTGGAGACCTACTTCCTGCAGTATTCTGGTTTTCCAAAATTATTAGTTCACAAGTTTCATCCTCTATAATGGAATACATTTTTGTGTCCCTCCTCAAATTCATATGTTGAAACCCTAACCCTCAATGGATGATATTTGCAGATGAGGCCTTTGGGAGGTGATCAAGTCCTTGAGTGGGAGGACAGGATGTCCGGTGCTGATCTGATGGGATTAATGCTTTTATAAGAAGAGACACCAGAGAGATTGCTTTGACTCTCCATGAGCAGGCAGGAGGAAAAGTCATGTGAGGACACAGTGAGAAGGCAGCTGTCTAGAAGCCAAGAGGAGGCCTCTCACCAGGAACCAAACCCTGCCAGAACCTTATTCTTGGACTTTCCAGTCTCCAGAACTGTAATAAAATAAATGTTTCTTGTTTAAGCCTCTTGGTCTGTGATATTTTGTTATGGCAGCCTGAGCAGAGTAAGATACCCACTTTTAGTCAAGGACTTTGTTACAAGGAGCTGCGAGAATCCTAGTTGCCTTGAGATATGTTAGAAAGAAAACGGAGAACTTTTAAACATATTTTAAGGACAATATTCTTCAAGGAGGATTAGGCCAAAATGGAATTCGCTGTGATACTATCAGACTTTTAATTCAATTAAGCAAACTTAGGACTTACAAGACAAAGATAGAATCTGACCTACCCCTGCCTAAGAAGTTCACAGTCAAGTGAAGGAGGCAGACAAATTTACAATCACATTACAGGTTGGTAATTGCTAAGCTGGGAGTGAGCACACTGGCTGGGGGAACACCTAGCCCAATCCATGGGGGAAAAAGAGTCAGAAAAACTTCCTAGAAAAGGTGACACAAAGCTGAATCTAAAAGTATGAGTAAGTCTTTGATCAGGTGAATCAGTCAAGTTGTTCCAGGCAGAAGGGACAGTTCTGGACCAAGGCGTGGGAGTCAGTTCAACAGCTTATTGTGTGCAAGGGAACTCTAAGAAATGTGTTGTTGCTTGAGCAGAGTCAGACAAGATAAATGAGGAGGTCAACTAGCGGCCAGCGGGGCCAAAACATGGAGCATCTAGCAGTTTGGATTTTGCTCTCTAGGTATATGCAGTCACGAGCCACTCCATGATGGGGATGCTTTCTGAGAAGTGCATGGCTAGGCGATTTTGTCCTTGTGCAAACATCAGAGTACTACTCACACAAACCTAGATGGTCTAGCCTACTACACACTCAAGCTGTATGGTATAGCCTATTGCTCCTAGTCTATAAGCCTGTACAGCACGTCACTGTAGAAAACAACATGAGATTAAATCAAACGGAAGAGAAAATGATGCAAGCAAGAGAGGCAGTAAACACAAGATGTATGATGTTGCTGCTGGTGTAACATGGCATACTGTTTTACAGCAAAAATTGTTTTTCTCCTAAGTAGAAAGAAAATACTCTAAAATAATGATAAAACATATAGCACAGTAATTGTTACATAAACCAGTAACATAGTCATTTATTATTGTCAAATCTTCTGTACAGTACATAATTTTATGTGCTATACTTTTATACAACTGGCGGTGCAGTAGTTTTGTTTACACAAGCATCACGACAAACACGTGAGTAATGCTTTGTGCTATGATGTCACAACGGCTACGATGTCACTAGGCGATAGAAATTTCCCAGCTCCATTATAATCTTGTAGGACCACCTTCAAACATGTGATCTGTCACTGACCAAAACCCCTTTATGCAGAGCATGACTGTAATAAGATTTATCATGAGGATTTAACTCACTTGATTATGGATGCCGAGAAGTCCCATGATCTTCCACCTGCAAGCCGGAGGCCCAGGAAAGTCGGTGCCATATTTTGAAGGTCTAAGGGCTGGGAAGCTGATAGTGTAGATTCCAGTCACAGTGTTGGGGGCTAAGTCCCAGATGTAGATTCCAATCTGGGTCAGAAGGCCCAAGAGCCAGGTGCACTGAGGGCAAAAAATGAATGTCTCAGCTCAACAGCCAGGCGGGAAGAGAATTCCACCTTCCTCCACTGTTTTGTTCTCCTCAGGCCTTCAGTGGATCGGATGAGGCTCCCCACATTGGGAAGGGCCATCTGCTTCACTCAGTCTACTGGTTCCCCAATTCAAATACGAATCTCTTCCAAAGATCCTCATAGATACACCCAGAAACAGTGCTTAACCAGATACCTGGACATCCTGTGGCCCAGGCAAATTGATACATATAATTAGCCTTCGTGGAGGGAAAGAAAGGAAGACGTTGAGTTCAAATCAGTTAGTCCCAGGCTTCGGCATTGCATGGACCAATGAAATGAAAACAAAAACAAAACCCACCCACAGGGAACCCCCACCTAGTGGGGTAGCATGGTTGTCAGTACAGACTTTATACACCAGCTTCTGGCTTCCAGAGAAAGTGTTCAAGCCTTCCACTGACTCATTCCATGTGCAGAATTTGGGGCAATTCTTTTCCTTCTGAACACTATCCCATGAGGCTCCACCAAGTGAGAAAAGCATGTGATGCCTATGCCACCTATGGCAGCCAGTGCAGTTAGGCCTCAGGCAGCGATGCTTTCTAGCCATAGGGTAGACTGGGGATCAGGATGGCTGGGTGACAAGCTGGGCCACTTTGCAAGGCCTTCGGTGGAGGGTTTTAACAATCTGTTTTGAGCATTATGACTTCTCTGAATGCTAAAGATACCCCTATTCAAATATAAGTTAAAATATCAGCTATTATCTAGGGATTATATATTTCTCTTCCCAGCTTTGAAATAGCATGGATAATGGACTTGGTGTAGATAGGTGTTGAAATTTTAGACAGTCAACCTTGAGGAGTGGAGATATGCTTTTTTAGGGGTGAGAAAATATTCTAACACATTTCCTTTGACGGCATTCCAAGTCCTTGGGGTGAGGCGGCAGAGTAGAGGACACCAGAACACAGTGGTTTGGGTCAAAATTGGCTCCACTACCCAGCAGCTGGGTCACTTTGGGCAAGTATCTTCTCTGTGCTGTTTCCTTCTCTGCAAAAAGGGATGATTAATCACAAATAATAATAATAATAACAATACAGCTAATTATAGGCTTATTGTAGCAATTCATTTAATATGTATACTTAGAAGAGTGTCCAGGATGTTGTAAGCATGATGAAATGTAGCCTATTATTTAATCAACTGTAAAAACTTGTCTCTCTCTTGCCAGCATGGATGAAGTAGTTTTAACGTTGACATGGACTATGTTGGGGCTCTGAGTGGATCCACTTCATTTGCTTTGTCTCCATCCCCCAACCGCTAGGAGTGTTGGCTGCTAATGGCTCCCAGGCACCCGCTTCTGTGGGGGACTGCTCTCAGGTATGAGAGCCATCTTTCCTAGAAGATTACACACACACACACCCTCCACCCCCAAAGGCAGGTCACAGCTAATGAGTGACAAAGGAAAACAGAAGACCGCCCCATTGCCTCGAATGAAACAACTGGTGAGGTACGATTCCCATTCCAGATCTCCTCGTGGGATCAGACTGAAGGCACAGCCCAGCTGCCATCATGTCCTTGATCAGCCCTTTCCCCTGCCCTCTCTGGGAGCTCTTCCATGATACGTCATCAGGTGCCCACACTTCCCTGCCTTAGTCCCTGCTTCTAAGGACCCTAACCTAAGACAAATGTCAATGTGTTACTGGGGAGAGCACTGGACTTTAGAGCCACAATGGACTTTAGAGCCAAGATCTCTTTGAATTTCTTGCCAGTGCCATAGTATATTATTTTATACGAACCTTATCACTGTGGCACTTTTCTTTTTAATAGAAATAGGTAGAAATCCATACATTCATTCACTTAAACATCGAGTGCTGGATATGTGCCACGTATTGTACTAGACCTAGTGGCCACACAGAGATGACTTGTTTTCATCTGGTAGAAATGGAGTCTCAGCATATCCGGTGGATTAGGTCCAAGCTTCACAAGACCCTGAACAATGATGGAAAGCCACCTTCGTTTGAGTACCAGAGACAGTTGTCCTTAGAACAACTGATTTACTTTTTATCTTAGGGACACCGTGAATTATGAAACCAATCCCGTCATCTGTGCTTTGCTGAAAACTTCAACGACAAATACGTGGCATGCTTCTGGTAAGTGTAAAGGATCTCGAAGCATGAATTCTGATGACCTCATCGATTATTCCTACTTTTGTTTCCCAGTTTCCTTGATTAACTCGTCTATTTTCCCCCTCTTTGAATTTGTGCGAGTTGCCTATAATTTATTTTTTTTTGATTTCTTTAACTATTTGGGTGTTGTTGGATATAAAGAAGGAAAACTTAAAGTTGCAGACTGTAAGTTTTTTCTTATGATGCTAATAATCCTCTAAACTGCTCACACTTCTAGGACACAGGGTGCTGGCTCCTTGTGAAGACAGACTGCATAACAGCATTTTATGACTCAACCTTCAGTGAATGAGGTGTGGCGGAGATATGAATTGTCTTATAATGGACTGCAATCAGTTTGCGAATGTTTCTAATTCAAGTTCTACACTTTTGTTCAGCTTCTTTTTGCTTGTATGACATCCTGGAAATCGACGTTTGGTCTCTATTGAAAAACACAGACAAAACCCACAGTTTCTCCTTCTCAAACATTCCCTGAAGATGGTTAAAAATGACTATGGGACCTAGTGGACTGTTTCGGTCAAAGTCCAATCAGAAGACAGAAAACACACAGTCATTTGAATGGGGAAATTTTAATAGGAGGAATGTTAATGGGATTAAAGTAACAAGAGTTTGACTAGTAAGTAAAGAGCAATTGCTACTCACAGATTCCAAGAGGAGGGGACATGCCACACCACTGGGAGCCACACTGAAAAGCACCAGTGTCTGTCATAAGGCAGAAGGAAGGAAAGCAACTATGGGAAAGAGCTTTTATTGTGGTTCCTGAGGGAAAGCATGTGTGAGGCAGGCCTTGCAAATAAGTCTGCGATTAGATAGTTTGAGCAATTCCAACAGGCTCTGGGACATAAGTGCTGTCCCTAGCTGCCTGGTACCTTGACCTGGCTTGATTAGGGCAGGGGGACTGTGTGATAGCCCATAAAGGAGGTAGTTGGGGATAAGAGTTCTGGATTGGTTTGTGTTTATAAAACATCTCACAGGCGCGTTCATTGCTAACTCTAGGAATTGGCTAACCCTAGGAGGGGTGCCAGATGTCATCAGAATACAGAACTTAAAAGACATATTTCATGCACTCAGCAGCCCAGCCACAGAAGACACTGCGTGCTCAGGAGCCAAGCCCTAGGGAAAGCTTTGCTCTGAGGAGTCTAGCAAACAAGGCACGCCAGACTTGGAAGACAAAACCCTTTCTCCTCCAGTACCTCTCCAGCACTCTGCAGACAAGGATTAACATTGTGCTAACTGGTGAGGGAGAAATATTTAAAGAGCCCACCACCATTATGACAGAGCAGTTAAAGAAGGGGGATTCAGAGCTGAGGGGCGGTCAGCGGGAAACTGGTGCAGAGACTCAAGGATTTGCTGAGTTGGAAGACACACGCAGATTTCTTCCTGTTTCCAATCCACATCCCTACAAGTTTCCATCAGGCACTGCTCTGACAGGTGCAGAGGGAAAGAAAGAGAGCCCTGCATTTTCAGCAAACCGTTGTTCAGAGTCTCCATCAATACAACAACGAGGTGCTCCAAAGGAAGCTGACTCCACAGCCGGTGATGAATTATTTCAATGGCATCTGTTCAAGGACGCAATTTGACCAACATGCAGCTATCGCCAAAAAAAAGTAGTTTCTAAACACTTGGTGCCAGACCAGGTGCGCAAAATTACCTGGGATGCCTTTTTAAACAGTTAATAGACTTTCTTGGAGCTGTTTTAGGTTTATAGCAAAACTGAGTGGAAAATGCCAAGTTCCTATATACTCCCTCACAGCCCACCCTCTCTGTTTCCCTTATTATCGACATCTTACATTAGTGTAAGACATTTGTTGAATCAGATGAGCCATTATTAAGTAAAATCCATTATATTAGTGTTCATTTTGTGCGATGTGCATTCTTTGGGTATTAATAAGTGTATAATGACATGTATCCATCATTTTAGTATCACAGAGGATTGTCACTGCCCTACAACTCATCTGGGCTATACCTATTCATCCCTCCCTCCCCACAACCCCTGACAACTACTGATCTTTTTACTGTCTCCATAGTTTTACCTTTTCCAGAATGACATGTAATTAGGATCCTACAGTGTGTAGCCATGCCAGATTGGCTCTCTTCCCTTGGTAACATGCATTTAAGGTCCCTCTATGTCTTTTCATGGCTTCAAAGCTCATTTCTTTTTAGTGCTGACTACTATTCCATTGTCTGAATGGACCACAGGTTTTTTATCCATTCACCTGCTGAAGGACATCTTACCTGCTTCCAACTTGTGGACATAAACAAAGCTGCTATAAACATCCATGTGTAGATCCTACTGCGGATGTACATTTTTAACTCCTTTGGGAAAATACCGAAGGGCACTTTTGCTGAGTGGTTTGATGAGTATGTTTAGTTTTGGGGACTGCCAAAGTGTCTTCCTAAGTGGCTGTACCATCTTGCATTTCCACCAGCAATGAATGAGAGTTCCTGTTGCTCCAACCCTTGCTAGTGTTTGGTGTTGTCAGTGTTCTGGATTTTAGCCATGCTAGTAGGTGTGTAGTGCTGTCTCTCATTTTAATTTGCTATTTCTAATGATATATGATATTAAACATCTCTTCATATGCTTTAATTGCCATCTGTATATCTTCCTTGGTGTTCTGTTCACATCTTTTGCCCGCTTTTTAGTTGGCATTTTTTTCTTATTGTTGAATTTTGAATTCTTTGTCTATTTTGAACAACAATCCTGCATCGGATGTGTTTTCCAAAAACTGTCTCCCAGTCTGTCCCTGATCTTTTCCTTCTCCTAACAGTCTGTTTCAGTTTTAAATTTTTATGTGGTCTATCTTATTCGTTTCTTTCTTTCATGGGTTATGCTTTTGGCATTGTATCTAAAACCTCATTGCTAAACCCAAGGCTTTCTAAATTTTATTTCTTTAAAGATAATGTGCATGATAATTTTACAACCTGCATGCAGTTGGTGTGCCGGTAAAGTTTTAATTATTACCTCTCTGAAGAAATAAAGAAAAAGCCCCGGTTTATAGTATTTGCTGATTTTGGCAGTGTATAAACTCCCACCCCGGCCGATTTTCAAACTACCACCTTGATACCACTGAACATGGAGTTGGAGAGAAATGCTCACCACTGGCTCCTTTGAGCCTGTCTGAGTCAACTCAGCATACCCTTGCTTGTACCTGATAATCTGAATAATCTGAAGTCTTAAATCCTCTCCTGCTGTCTGTTGTTTCAATTGCCTCTCACTGAAAGCTTTCTGTCTTTAGTATTTCTTACTGTGAGCAGTTCATTCTCTTTGGAAAATTCTGCATGAGAAATCTTAGAGGCCTAGAATGAAGGCTTGTTCCTCTAGGGAGCGTTTGCACTTGTTTCTACCAACCACCTGGGGGCGCTACAGGACTGCTGCCTGAGGGGTTTGAATCACCCAGGTGCTGTGAACTGGAACTATACACCAGAGAGCCAGCTGTTAATCACCACTTCTCAGGAGTGTTTTCATCTTCTTCTCCCTCCTCTGCTCACAGCCCATTCAAAAGGCCTTACAGTCCCAGAGGGGTATGAGGAAGAAAACTGAGCTGATCAGGCATGCTCTCCCTCAGATCCTCTAGCCCCATCGCATTCAGCTTCCTGTTGCTGCTATCACACATCACCACCAACTTCGTGGCTTCAACGACATCAAGTTATTTTCCTACATCCTGTAGGTCTGAAGCCTGACACAGTTCTCTCTGGGCTGATATCAAGCTTGTCAGTATGGCTGGGTTCCTTCTGGAGGCTTGGGAGGAGAATCCATTTCCTTGCCTTTTCTAGCTTCTGGAAGCTGCCACATTCCTTGGCCCGTGGCCCCTTCTTCCATCTTTAAAGCCAGCAAGGTAAGCCCTTCTCACAGGGCATTGCTCTGCCGCTGATTCTCCTGCTGCTCTCCTCTTCTGTTTTTAAGGACCCTTGCGATCCCATTATCAATCCAGGATGATCTCCCCATATCAATGTCAGCCAATCAGCACCCTTACTTTTGTCTGCAAGCTTAATTGCCCGTTACTCTGTCACCTCGCATATTCCCAGGTTCTGGAGACTAGAATGTCGACATCTTTGGGGAGCCTTTATTTTCCTACCACATCTCTCCATAATACGTTTCATCGTCTGCATCCACCTTTCTCTTCTCTATTGCTTAAGAAGAAAGTTCAAGTCCAATTTCTCCCTGCCTGTATCCCTGGGCTCATGCCACACTCTGGAACCTCGTTCTGTCAGGCAATAGCCCCCCTTCTCTATCATGAATCACTCACTCACCACTGGCTCCTTCCTCTCCATATATGTCACTCTTAAGTCTCTCCCTTTACAAAGCCCATTCTCCTGGTCTTCTCTCCCAACAGCTATTATCAATCTCCCTCTTTTCTTTATAGTCAATCCTTTAGAAAGAGCAGTGTACACTCGTTTACCCTTCCTTCCTTCCTTCCTTCCTTCCTTCCTTCCTTCCTTCCTTCCTTCCTTCCTCCTTCCTTCCTTCCTTCCTTCCTTCCTTCCTTCCTTCCTTCCTTCCTTCCTTCCTTCTTTCCTTCCTTCCTTCCTTCATGCATTCAAATACATCTCTACTGCGGGCCTACCATGTTCCAGGCACCCTGGAGGGCACTACAGACCAGAACAAGATGGAAATGGTCCCTGCCCTCGCACAGCTTATCGAATAATAAGGAAGAAAAATATTCAACACACAATCTCAACAAAATACAGCAAGTGGAGTGATAGGGGACAGATAGAGCCCCAGGGGAGCTTGGGGCAGTGGGTCCAAAGACAGTATGGAGAGGAGGGATGTTGGGGAAGACTTCCATAACTGGGTGACATTTACATTTAAGCTGACAGAGCTCTATAGATATTTATTGAATGAATGACAGCCGGAGGCGGGGCTATTCCTCTTCAGTTTCTTTTTCCTCTCTTCACTGTGACGTGGCATCCTGCCCTGTGATCGGGAACATGAGCCATAGCACCTCCTTGCTGCTTAGTGGTGCTAGAGCAGGTTTGGTGCTGAAATCAGTTTCTCAAACCGGGTTTGTGCTTCCCGTAGCTGCTTGAGCTATCATTCAGGCCAGTGACTTTTCACTCACTGTTATTTGGCTTCTGCCTCAATAAAATAACTCTCACATATGTTCCCCAGGGCCCCCCTACTGTCCCAATTGATTGGACACTTTTTCATCCTGAATTTACCAGCTCTCTCAGGCTAAGCAAGCACTCACTCTTTGAAATGATCTTTTCTGTCACCTCTCATAATACAACCATTTGCATCTGCATTTCTCAGGCCTTCCTACTCCATCTCATTCCAGATCTCCTCTCCCTCAATCTGCCCCTTAAAATCTGGAGCTAGGCCTCCTCACTTTTCTTCACTCACTTGCATGGGCAACGTCATTCACTCCATGATTTGCATTTCTATCCTTGACATTTTTTGTGAGCTTCAGGCCTTTATACTCAAGCACATCTTGGATGCCTGTCCTCTTCACATCAGCGGGTCCCAAACTGGCTTCAGCATCACCCCCACTTGTTCTCCCACTGATAGTACCTGCTTCTAGAAATGCTACCCCTTGTCACCCACCTGCCCTAACCAAAATCTGTGCCATCTTTGACTTTTTCCTCACCCCCTTTCTGATCAGTCACCAACTCCTACTGATTATTTTTCAATCTGCAGCTCTACTCATCCGTACTCCAGGCTGTCTCTCATCTCTGGTCAGTACAAGAGCCTCCAACTGGCCTGTCCCCAATCCCATCACCTTGCAATCTACCCTCAAAGTGGCTGCCAGGGTGATTCACATTTTATGTCCCTCGCATGCCCCAAACCCTTCATTGGCTCCTGGGGCATAGAGAAGGTAATCTTAAGTTCTTTAATATGGCCTCTAAGGAGCTCCATGACTGGTTCCTGCCTACCTCTTGGTTATCTTCCCACCTCCAGAACTGTAAGATACTAAATGTGTTATAATAAATCAGCGCTGTATGTGGCGATTTCTTACAGCAGAAACAATAAACTACTACATGAAGCAAATGCTATCTTGTGCCATAAATACTATATGTGCCCAAGTGACTAAAATGCATTTCTGAGAAAAGCTGTGTTTAGGGTATAAGGAAACTTTGAGAATATACAGTCCGTACCCTTGCTGAACAGATAGATGGACACAGGCCTCCTCCCAGGCCTCACATCTTCTATTTCAGTAGTTCAGAGCCCAGACAGAAATCCACGTCTCCACATGTCCCGACTATGGTTATTTCTCATACAGGTTTAGGATTTAAAGCTCTTGAAATGCACAACTTTGTCATTTATGTGCAATGCACTATGAAATGCAGTCGATTTGAGAAGCACATAAGTATTACCCACTGTGTATGAATAAGCCACATTCTCCAAAGTTACTAGAAAAATGAACTGTTAGGCCTTAATGGTCATGTCTAAGCCTTTAGCTACCCAATGTGGTTTAAATACATTATTGCCTTTGCTTTTAAAGGACATATTCTTGCATATGAGGAACAATCTGTGTCTAAATCGAAGCCTCATAAGGAAATGAAAATATTTTGTTTTCCTGACCTTTCATCTTCCAAACATGTTTAAGAGACTTCACTAATAATTCATTAACTAAGTTATAAATCTCTCAATACATGCTGGAGCATTAAAAATGCTCATTTCAAATACTGGTATGCCCGCATCATGCTTTTAGTGATTCTGTGGACTGGAAAAATTCAAATGCAATCTACAACCACCAGGTAAGATTTTTCTGCGAATGTGTTAATCCTCATTCTTATTGGTGGGCCACATGCTGCATACATTTCTTATTTCCTTGGGGTGCCCCCTGCGTTTGCTTTTATGACCACCAATAGCTACATTCTCCAGTCATAAGTGTGTAGACTCTAATAAAATTCCGTATTTTAAGAACTTTCTTTTTACATAGTCCTGTGTTTGACTAATGCCCCCAAATCCCACAAGAGCTGCCTGAATGACTTAAATTGCAAATCTGCATTCTGGAGAGAGGGCTGCAGGTGATGAGCAACTAGTCATTTTATTTTGAAACTTTCAAGTATGATTCCTTCCAAAAACACATAAAGACAAGCTTTGTTGCATTATCAAAAATAGATGAGTGCTATGACTGTATTTAGAAAGGCTGTTGTATTATCAAAAGCATGTATGATTCCAAATCATTTGAAGGGCTGCCCTGGGAAGAGAGATTGTTCTGTTTCATTCCAGAAGGAAGGTTCAGTGGGAATCTGAGAGAGGTGGAATTCTGTTTAATCCCCATGTACATTTGTTCTGATGCTGTGGGACTTTGAGCATGATAGTGAAGCCCCAGAGCAACGACCTTCTCCTCAGCTGAAAAATAGGGACACCATGTAGCCCATGAGGTCACAGTGTGGATTAAACACGGCAATGTCCAAGTTCTCATAAAGCATTTCAAATACTCACGGTTTTAAAGGATATACTTAATCTTTGAAGAGTCCTATTCAGATTCTAAAATAATGGTTAATTTTAGTTTCTTGCTATAACTATTTAGCATTCCTTGGACAACAGTGTAATTTCCAATCGGCGGTGCTATCTGAAGAATTTTTAAAATTCGTACCTAAAGAGACATCAAGTATGCCTTATTTCAACCAATGTCTAAATCTCCCTTAATCATCAACTTCTGTGTTCTCCATCCAGAGTCTGAAGTCTCGTGTCTCTGCACCCCCAGCACGTTTGTGAAAGCTGTCCTCACTTTAATGAAGACAGTTGTGACTCTTTTTAAAATCTGCATTGTTAATGCCCTTGAATGCCCACTCTTGCTGGTATTTGGGGAGAGCCCTACGAGGCTGCTGCTGGAAAGACAAAGAGCCAGTCAAGCCAGGAAAAGAAAAGAAGACGACACCCTGCACATTGAAGACACATAAACAGTTACCTCCCTGAAAACAGCAGTGTGTTGAGTTAATTCATATATTTATTACAGCAGGTCTTTAGTCATTATTGCCATGAAAATTGTTTCATGAATTTCACAAAATTTTTTAAACTATTAGCATTAGCTTTTTTTTTTCTTTTTACGGAGTAATACTTTGTTAATTTATGAAATATTTACAGCGTTTACAAAAAGCAAAAGAATGTCTAATAAAATTTCTTATACATACAAAATTTATACATTATACTACTATTTTTGAGATGTCTTATTTGGTAGACCAATTAAACTATTACATAAAATAATTTACAAAGATATATTTAATCTCTCTTAATTCATTGAAAACAAAACCCTGTTAGCTATAAATAGTCCTTTACAGATCATTGTAAAACACATTAATTATTTTAACTCTAGCCTTAACTTTTACAAATATAATTACTAAATGAATTAGTTCAGGTAGCAAATAGAACTGCATTTGAAATTTCATTTAAATCTATAGGAAAAAAAAACCTGAAAAAGCAAACTGCCAGATACTTCAAGTAAAAATTTGTGGAACCAGTTTTTATGCACGCTTTGGGGGAGGGGCACCCAACATCATTTGAACTGAGATTAATAAACACGATACTTTCAAGAATACGCTCAATAAATGTACATCTGTGGCTTTTATTTCTAAAAATGATGCTCTAGTAACAGCTCAAACATCCAAGATGGTTTACCCTACGCTTTGGCAGATAAGCTGGTTTGACTAGAGCAATGTTTGTGAAAACATTCACCTCAGCAGCATAACGCATCTGACATCCTCACAGTGTTATATAAGGGTTTCCCGCAACCTGAAAACAGGTCAGAATCTTAGGCAAGCTCATGGAAAAACTTAGAAAATTGAACTGGCAAAGGTAAAAAAAAAGTCAAATCAGATTTCACTGGGCCCCACCAGGTTTTTTTTTAATATAAAAATATGCTTTTCTTGAAAATTAGGGGGAGACACTTCATATTCCAAAATTTCAAAATAATGAAAAACTCATCTACACAGCTATTTCTCCTTAAATCACCACTTCTGATGGTATAAAATTTGGCAATTATTGAAACACCTTGCTTTTGGATAACAGCTCGGAAGCTGAGCTCAATTTGGTTTTGGCAGTTAACATGTCACACCCGGGTTCATTTTAGATCATCTGAAGCAACGCTTAAAAGCAACCTGAGAAAAATCCATTTCAGAAACCTTTCTTCCCCTTTATTTTAAACTAATGTCGTTCCAATTAAGCCCGCAAATTGCATATTATATACAGAGCATTTCTAAAGAGGCGAATTAAATTTAAATTTCATATATTTTTTTTTTCAAACACTGCTTCTGAAAGCTGTCAGCATTTTTCCAAACCCTGCCTGGACTCCTTTCTTCTGATTGCCATTTCGACACTGTAGTTTTCTTGTAATATGTATTCTAGAAGGCACATATTCAAGAGTTTAAGATTATGTTAGTTCAAGTTCTACGTGGAGGCAGATATTTTAATCTACTTTGTACAGAGGCCCCAAATGCAAGCCAGCCACTTCTTGGGCTCCAGGGCTCCGTCTCAGAAGTGAGTGTGCACGTGGGGCAGCATTTGGGAAGGGCTGGAAGGGGAAGTCGAGGGCTCAGAGAGCTTGGCCGAGTTGGCGAGCTGCAACTCCTCCAGCCGCTTGATGTATTCGTCACGCAGGGCCAAGAGCTCCATATAACGCTGCTCCACTGGATTCGGCTGCTAGAGACAAGCACATACCTGAGTTAGCACTTGGTGTGGCCCATGTGACAAAGACTCACCTGGGTGGCACCTCCACTGCAGCTCCTGTTTGCTAAATAAGGCCTCTCATCGAGCCTTAACATTCAGAAGTACCTTCCTCCAGTACCTCATGTTTAAAAATACAGAAAGGGACAAAAAAGAAGAAGAAAATGCCACCGAGAATGAACTAAATGTGCACCTTTCCTCCCACGTGTGTCACCATCTTTTAAAAGGCCTCCAGCCTAGATGCAGCTCCTGTCTCCTGTATCGCCTGTCCCCAGGCCCACTGCCCTTTTCCTCCCAGAGGCAACACCTCTTCTCATGTTGGCTGGTAGCTTTCCTTCCTGTGCAAATTTGTGACACTTTTCCCATATCTGAGTATCCAGGGAAAAAACACACTATTATTTTCTATTAGAGGAAAGTTTACATCAATGGGGGTGGCGTTCTTTAGTTATCGATGGCCATTCTGACCTGACTTTGTTTCTGAATTCGATCCTTGTTGAGTTGCACTAAATAACTAAACCAGCTTATCTATCCATCCCCACCCTGATGAATAATCGGCAATTTCCAGAGCTCCCCACTGGTCCACGCAATGCTCTCCTATCCTTGGACACATCTTGTCAGGCACATGTGCAAATGTTTCTCGAAGGAATTTGCCCAGAGGTTGAACTGCTGGAGAGGACAGTATCATCTCTTCGACTTCACTAGGTGCTGCCACATCGCTTTCTGAGGTGGTGATGCGACCTCATGCCCCTGCTAGAGTGAGTTTTGCAGTTCCTATTGCTCCATATCCTCACCAGAACTTGGGACTAAAAGAGGATTTTTGGGTTTTTGGCCAATTTGAGGATAGTTGCATGGCAGTTTCTGATTGCATCACTCTGCTTTTGCACATCTTTCCATGCTAATGCATGGCTGACCACAGCAGCTAGGCCGCCCACTGGCATCAGTGTGAATCTTGGGTCTGCCTCCTACCAGCTGTGGGACTTAACCTTCCGGGTGCCCTCACTTCTCTGTCTGTCCAATGGTACTAAGAATGGCATGGACCTTGCAAGTCGTGGTGAGAGTGAAGCCAGTCGATACAGTCTGTTTTGCTACGATGCCGATTGCTGTGATTGATAGGGCACTGAAGGCAGAATAAAGGGAGAAGTCGGGCTGGAACAGAATGTGATTCTCCCCGGAAAGTCAATTTTTAAGACTTTTATCCTGAGATAGACATTACACATCAATGCGTACAAATCTTAAGACTTTAAGGAAAAAGCCAAAAGTTTACAGAAGTGCCTTCCTTTAGCACTAGTGCCTTCCAGAACTATCCTGCTTTCCAGACCTGTCCTGCTTTCCAATGTGTTAAGCTATCTGCCGAAGCTGTGAGCACCAACAAGAAAGCTGTGAAGTCCGTGCACTGATGATGAAGTGGGCTCCATCCTGGATGGGACTGTTAACGCTGAGAACAGTCTGGATCTCAGAGGAGGGAGCATGAGGCCTGGGATTTAAGACTGAGTATTAGTTTCCTGTAGCTGCCGTAACGAATGAACACAAACTTGATGGCTTAAAACAGAAACTTATTTTCTCACACTTCTGCCAGAAGTTGGGCTGCCAGCAGGCCTGTGCTCCCCCTGGATGCTCTAGGGGACAATACCTCCTTGCCTCTTGCAGCTTCTGGTGACTCCAGGCTTCCTTGGCTTGTGGCAGCATCACTCCAAGCCCTTCTGTTTTCATATGGCCTCCTCCCCTATATGTGTCCATGTGTCAAATCCTCCTCTGTTCTCTCTTCTAAGGACACCTGTCATTGGATTTAGGACCACTCTAAATCCAGAAAGATCTCATCTTGAGATCCTTAACTTAATTACATCTGTAAAGACCCTTTGGTGAAAGAAGGTCACACTCACAGGGTCTGAGTGGGCATGTCTTTTGGGGGGCACTACAGGTTGCCAAGGAGTGATCAATGGAGGCCAAATGCAAATGCAGCAGACACGTAACTGTGCCCACATTTCTACTGGGGTCATTGCTTTCATGAAAGCACAGGACTGGAGAGGTCTCCTAATCCTATTCTTCCTGTAAGCCCTGTTCTTTTTTATTGTGACTTTGCAGAATGTGAGGTTTCTGGCAACTGCATATATGGCATTGAAACAGGAATGTTTGGTACACCGCCTGACGCCCAGGAAGTTCTGTGCACTGCCTGTTTATATCCTCTGCCCGTTTTTGTCTTTATGCACTCCACTGAGGTCCAGACACTGTTCTAGGCGCTCAGGATCCATCAGTGCACACAGGGGACCCACATCTCCGTTTTCACGGCATTTACCTTCCAGCAGGGGGAGACAGACAAACAATGAATGCAGCAATTCTGACTTACACAGAAGGTTGAAAGGTGATGACTACTATGGGAAAGAAGGGGAGTGGGGTAAGAGCGATGGGGATGGGTGGGAAGCTGGTTACCCTCTAATCGGTGTAGTCTGGGGAGCTGCACTGAGGAGGTGACTCCTGGGGGAAGGCTTGAGGGAGGGAGGAAGGGAGGGAGCCATGCAGCTATTTGAGCCTCTGAGGACCAGCAAGGAGCCCAGTGTGGCTGAGGCAGAGTGTGTGAGAGAGTTGGTGGTGAGGCCATGCAGTCAAAGAGGTAAGGAATGGCTCAGGGGTCACATAAGGCCTCAGAGGCCACTTGGACTCTGGCTCAGGGTGAGATGATGGCTCTGAGTTAGAACAGTGGTGGGATCTGGTGTATACTCTACAAGAACCACTTTGGGTGCTGCATTGAGAACAGACAAGAAGAAAGAAAGGGTAGAAGTCAGGGAGTCCAGCAACACAAGGCCTGAGGGCAGGTGACCTGGCCCAGGGTAGTGGCAGGGCCTGGGGAGGAGTGTTTGGAGGCTGTACAGGTTTTAAGCTGGAGCCCGACAGGCTCCCCTGGCAGACTGGATGTGGGGAGTGAGAGAGAAAGGGGGTCAAGGATGACTCTCAGGTCTCTTGGCCAGAGAGGCGAGGATGGAGTTGCTGAGAAATGAAAGATAGAAGAAGGAGCAGATCTGGACGTGTTAAGTGTGATTTGCCATACCACTGCCATTTACCATCCAGTCCATCTTCTCCTTATCCGTTATGACGCTACATTCTTAGCCTACCAGGTCTCCACATCTACAGGGTTTGTTTCTGAGCATTATTCTGTTTCAAATAAATCTTGACACACACAGGGCAAGCTGTTCCTCGATATTCTCCTCCAAAACTATCTTGACTCTTGTTAAAACCTCCCTGTTGCATGCGACTATTAGAATTGGTTTGTCATGTTGGCAAGCACGATGAAACAGGAAAAAGAAATCAGAAGTAAAACAGTCACTTTTGCTGCTGACAAGGGTGGTCTAATTAGAAAACTTGCGAGAGCAGAGAGAAAAACTGTTAGAAATAAAAGGATAATTCAGTTTGGTAATGGGTGTAAAATATATAGAAGTCAGTGACCTGTAGACAAACCAACCCTATTCAGGAGGCTCTGATAGAAGGACAGAGTCTACTTACGATAGCATACGAAAAGACAAAATAACAAGAAATGAAATGTAAAGTCAAGTGACTTTAAATACTTCATCTCAACTTTTTCCTTGAGAAATTAATTATGAAATAAAGAGTATGCCAGCTCAGCACAGAAGAGGAGACAGGCGATCAGCTAGGTATAGCGTATTTTGGGTTTTGTATGATTTTCATATTCACATTCCCTTGGACTTTTCTATCATAAATGATTTAAATACCACACGGGTCAGCCTGTTCATATCTGTCTGCCCTTGTTCTCATCTTTTAGTTACCACCTTATAAAATCTGAACTTGCCTGGTGCTACCCTGGTTGACAGCTACATGGATGCAGTGATTGCCCAAGCATGCCACGAGGCTTACCAACAGCTGAAGGTCCCACTCAGGGTTCTAATGTGACTAATCTATACTTCTGCTTTTGGCATGAGCAATTTCCTCACATTAAATAAAAGTACCAAGTTTGCTTATCGATATCTTGTCAAATGCAAGCACTGGATTTTCCATGAACTTTGCTGAGCTTTTGTCACAGCAAGGGTTGGTGGCTTTGGCTTTAAAAAGCCCACTCACCCTGCCTTCTTCTAGGTGAACAGCTCATAATAGAGAGGGGATGTATATGCTTTTGGGTGCCACTGAAAGTACGTCATACTGTTATGAAGGCTCTAGAAGCCCAGGGAAAATTTGTTATACCAACTGGGCCATACGACTGAAAAAAGAATTTAACTTTTAAGTGGCAAAGTACATTCTTTTAGGTTTACATGACATAATGTAAAGAAGTCCTATGTGACAGAATTTTAATCTATGTCTGTATGAAATAATGTTCTACATAATCTCTAAAAAATCCAATTTCTCTCAGTTCACATCTCTATTATCACCTTTCTCCCCAAGCATTATAATCATTGGCTTATGCTCCTGGGTGCCCCTACCACCCTGGGGCCTCCTTGTGTGGTGGTAGAGCCCACCTCTTCTCAATCTCCATGTTCCCCCAGTGCTGACACATAGGAACACTCAGTATTTTGGGGATGGGAATACAAAGTCCCAAGGGACATAAATATATGGATAGGACACTCCACGTTCAGAAAATCTGTATCACCTGCAACCAAGATTACTCTGCCTAGCAAAGACGTCATTTAGAATCGAAGGATAGATAAAGAGCCCTGAAAAAGCTAAAGGAGTTCATCACTACCAAGCCAGTAGTGCAGGAAATGTTGGAGGGCCTTCGTTAAGAAGAGGACAAAATATGAATAATAAAATGGCAATAACCACATAACTATCAACAATTACTTCAAATGGAAAAGAATTCAATGCTCCAATCAAAAGACAGGGTGGCTAAGTGGACAAGAAAACAAGACCCTGACATATGCTGCCTATGAGAGACTCACTTTAGATTGAAAGACACACAGACTGAAAGAAAAGGCATAGAAAAAGATAGTTCATGAAAAGGGAAATACAAAACAAAAGCTGGGGTAGCAATCCTTATACCAGACCAAATAGACTTTAAAACAAAGGCTATAATGAGAGACAAAGAAGGACCCAGTTATCCCACTTCTGGGTGTTTATCCGACGAAACTAAAGACATCCTTTCGAAGGGACATGAGAATCCCTATGTTCCTGCTGCAGCATTATTTACAATAGCCAAGATATGGAGGCATCCTGGGTGTCCATCAGTGGATAAATGGATAAAGAAGAGGTGGTACATGTGTACAATGCAATGTTACTCAGCCCTTGAAAAAGAATGAAATGTTGCCATTTGCAACAACATGGATAGACCTAGAGGGTATTGTGCTGAGTGGAGTAAGCCAGACAGAGAAAGACAAGTGCCAGATGATCTCACTTACATGTGGAATCTAAAGACCAGAATAAACAAATACACACAACAGACACAGACTCCAGAGACAGACAGAGAACATTTTGAGGGTGGAAAGGGGGTTGGAGAGTGAAAAGGGGGAAGGGATTAAGAAGTTCAAATTGGTAGTTACCAAACAATCATGGGGATGTAAAGTACAACATCATGAATATTGCCAATAATATCGTTATCACTATGTACAGTGTCTGATGGATACTAGACTTATCAGGGTGATCACTTTGTGAGTTTTATAAATGTCTGATCACTATGTTGTACACCTGAAACTAATATCATATGCCAACTATAATTTAAATTTATTTTAATTATTTTAAAAAAGAAAATCTATATCAAATGGTTATTTTTTTTGAGTAAATTTCACAGATCATAATATAGATCTATTACTGTCTCTAAATGAAATCCTCTACCAAAGAATGCTCACTTATACCTGGCCCAGTTCCATTCTGCTAGGCTCTATGAGAATAAGGGGATAGATACATTACAGTGAGTTCTTCTAATGGTGTCCCTTTCATCTTGCCTTGTCACACAATGATTATTATTATTATTAACTTTATACAGTCAGAAGTCAATGCTCTAAATTATGTGAATTTCAAGAATTTCTCCAAGTACAAATGGGTGAGGTGAGAGTACAGAATCACAGAAATGACTAAAACTTTCTAATTACCAGTGGTTTAAAAATAAAGCCACGATAAATACAGAAATGGCTAAATATATACGACAAACAGTGCTCATCTATATAACATATATATTTTTTTTAATTAGAAAAGGGACATGTCCTCTGGAAGAACAGTGAGAATGCTGGAAAAATTCCCATTTCCTCTTTACTTGATATTCCACTCACTAGAGGCACTGCTAAATAAATGCCCTCCACATGCTTCTCAAATCCCACACTAAACAAGTGCATGTTCTCCAGTGCTGGAATCTGTCACTTTCCAAAAGATCACACACTTCAACCATTACCAAATTGCAAGAGCCTTTCATGAATGCAGCAGAGACCTTGAGACGAGAGTGCCAGCTTGAACCGGGCATCTCCCCAATGAGGAGAGTGAGCACAGACTGGCGTGTGGCCAGCTGCCTGAGTGGAATAAACAATCCAAGAGACAGACTGCAGCACCAGGGGCTCCTGCTGGTGCCCAACGACTTCTAGCAGGAGGAAAGCTGGCACTTCTGCACGACTGGCCTGTGAGAACAGGTAGTCGACCCTCCGAGCCACACGGAAATGTGCAAACCTTTCCAGTGAGCAGTCACAAATCTTGAATATTTATAGCATTTTGAATGAATCACTAAATGGAGGTACGTTCTGAGCCTTTACAAACAGGTGGCATTTTTCTTCTGATTTGGATGGGGGGGACTGGAAGGGCTCGGTGTGTCTTTCCTATAATGTGGTCTCTTTTGCTTCAAAAATCCTTGTTGCCATTTTGGAATGAGAAACGGCCAATTGAATGTACTGTCCAACTGACAGAGCAATTCTCTTTATTTTCGAGGTAAAGATTCTCAGGAAAAAGCACTCTGGTGTGAGTTGACCTAGTACATACTCCTGAACCAGACAGCAGAAAATGCTTTCTTTTTTTTTTTTTTCCTATGATGTGTCATAACTCCTAGTGATTAGAGGAAATCCTATCAAAGCTCGGAAATTCTCCAGAGCTTTCAATCAGTTGACATTTTACTGAAAAAAAAAAATATATTATTCGCCTTGACAATGTAAGAATGTAAGTTTAACCCCGGTGAAAATCAATGGTTTAGTAATTAAAAAGAATTTTTAATTAAAATTGCGTTTAAAAGCAAGTGTGACTTTTTAGTATTTTTCCCCTCGTGATGTTTTCAAAGAGTACCCAATAACATTATCGAAGTCCAGAAGTAACACTCTTCGCCAGCACTGCCTTCTGACAATGCCATTTCACTTACCTGTTGCTTGATCCTGGGGTTCCATCTAATGTAGTAATTCACCCAAAGTTCCAAGTGACGCATACTGGCAACTGGATATAAAACTCGATTAACTTCTTTCGTATAGAAGGGATTTTTGAATGTGTCTCTGTTACTGTTTATCAGCGACCATAAAGAAACGGTTCTTTCTGTAACTTTCTAGAGGGAAAGAGAAAGGGGAAAGCGTCAGTAAAACAGATACAAGGACAGCAACCACTCCACACAGCCTGTGGCAATACAGCTGAACATCAACTGGAATCGCCCATTTACATTCTCCCCAAAATAGCTCCAAAAGCCTCATGGGCCACTGAGTGCTCTGCAGCCACTTACTGAGATTTGCATAGATAATGGCCTCGCTTCAGAGCCTCACTTTCTGCTGGGCGATGGATGTGCAAGAGGCTATAACATTAAATGCGATTCACTGATCTAAGAAAACTCCTTCTGGCTAGGTGGAACATTTATGAGTGGCTGAGCAGTGTGCTGTTTGGAATTCGGCAAGAGAAACATGCTCATACAATCCCACTTTTTCCCATTTTTGTATTTGCTAGAACTATGGGATCTGAACCCATGTCACTTGACAGCAGGCATCTAGATATACAGTTGTTGTAAGCAAACATCCAGATGTGTAATCCACAGCGTGCCAACACAGAGATATCCGAAGAGAGCTGAGTAGCCGACTTCACTGAATCTTCACTTTTTAGTCTGGCACCCATTCTCTCCCACAAATATACAAATATTCACATTTCCACTTTTTTTTTAAATTCTAGATTTTTACTGATTTTGACCATAACTGGAGAACAATCAACGCTTGGGAAATCAAAATAGAAATATTAAAATTACCAAAGGCAGAATTTTAAACTCGAATCACTTTGATAAAAACGACCCAGGAGCTAAAACTGCAAAAAGCTAAAAAGAACTGGAAATAAGTGACTGAAGAAATTTCTTGAACTTATATACTTCGTTAACGTGAACAAGAATAGTGGCACATTATTTGGCCTGCGTTGGAATCCGCCTAAAACTTTATCTACCTGTTGGTGATGCCACAATCTATATTGCGTTGTGTTTATCTGCAGGCTGGTTTTCATTTTTTTTTTGTGCATAGTTTAAAGAGTCAAACCACCTGACAAGGTTTGGCATGAAAAAAAGCAGCCTCTCACCTCTCCCCCTAGAAGCAACTGTGTTTGATTTCGACAACTGATTGATTTGCTTATTTGGTATTTACCTACAGATCTCTCTAAATAACCTGGTGGCTATCCAGTTAGAGGCATTAACTATGACACTGCCACACTGAGAATGTCACCCCTCCACCATGCCACAGGCACACACTTCCCACCCTGCCTGTACTCCCAATATATAGTGCAGCTTTGATCACATTGCTATTTAGTGTTCAGATTCCCATGACAAAGCCAGTGCTGTCCCCAGGCAAGCCAAGTAGTTACTATTCTGTGATTTTTTTTTCTGTACTATTTTTTGTGTGTTTCCCTTCATTTCACAACTGTCTATTTTGCTTGCCTCCTTTTCTTGGTGCTTATCATGAACTCCACCTTCAACTGTTCCTCCAACATCTCAGACTCTGTCTAGACACTGCACCTCAAGCCCAGCTGTCATCTGGGGTCTGTTTTACCATAAGGACCCCCCTTCTCCTTTCTCCATGCTGGAGCTCCTACTCCCTGAATTCCATGCAGTCTTCTGTCTTGTTTACATGGAGCACATGCTCATGTAACTCCCACAGACTATGGTGCAGGAGGTAAATCTTTCTTGGTGCCACACATGTCTGAGACGACCCGGGGCCTACTGTCCCACTTGGTTAAGTTTGGGGGCTACAGAATTCCAGGTGGAAACCATGTGCCTTTAAAATTCTGAAGGCGATGCTCTACTGACTTCTAGTTTCCAATATGGCTGTTGAAGAATTTAAAATCTTCCTGATTCCCGTAGGGTTTTCTTTGCATTTGACCCATTTTTCTTCTCTTTGCAAGCTTACGGCTCTTTTCTTTGGCCCTTGTGTTCTGAAACTTCACACAGATATGCCTTATTATAAATCCATTTTTGCCCACTGTGCTTGGGCACTTTAGCAGGTTTTTCAATGGGAAAGCTCACGTGCTTCAATGCTGAGAAAGATTTTAAAATTATTCCAGTGATTTCCTATTCTCTGGTTTGCCTGTTTTCTCTTTCCACGAGGCCTATTATTTGGATATTAGAACTCCAGAAATGAGCTAGTTTTCTCGTCTCCATTTTCAACCTCTGTCCCTCTGCTCTACTTTCTAGGAGCTCACAACTTTAGCTTCCAACTCTTCTTCTGAGTTTTTAATTTTGGTGGCTATCTTGTTTTTAACTTCAAGTTCTTTTCTGATTTCTAAATGTTCTTTCCAAATGATATCCTGTTAGTATGTCATGGTACCAATATTTTCTTATCTTTCTTGGGATATTAGATGCTAGCTTCTTGTCTACATTTCCCTGCTCCCTACACATGGTAAATATCCTCTGCAACCTGCTTCCTCTTCTCCCTTTTGGTTGTCTGCGATTATTTAAGAGTGGAGGACTGAACTGCTTGCTGAATGGAAGCTCTGATATCATGAGGATCATAAACCTGAATTTCCCCAAGAGGAATCCTAGGTATCTCTAGGTCATTCTTGAGCTAGTCAGTTTCCCCAAAAATGATTCCTTTTTTTTTTTTTTACCAATTGAGGTGGTAAATTTAAAATTCACAATTTTAAAGTCTCCAATTGAGTGGCTTTTAGTACATTCGTAATGCTGTGCAATCAGCATCTCTATCAAGTTCTAAGGTATTTTTGTCATCATCAGTGGTAACCCTGTGCCCATTAAGCAGTCACTGGTCCCTTCTCCCCTCCCTCCAGCACCAGTCAACCACTGCTCTGCTTTCTGTCTCTATGGCCTTGTCAGTCTGGATTTTTCATATAAACAGCATCATACAATCCAGGGTCTTTTGTGTCTGGCTCCTTTAACAATGCAATGTCATCAAGGTGCATCCATGGTGTGGTGTGTGTCAGAATTTCATTCCCTTTAGGGCTTAATAACATTCTGCTGTGTGACTATACCACACTATGTTTGTCTGTTCACCAACTGATGGACACTGGGGTTGTTGCCACCTTATAGCTAATTGTTAGTAGTGCTGCTATGAACATCTATGTACAAGTTTTTGCTTCAACTCCTATTTTCATTTCTCTTGGGTATATACCTAGGAGTGGAATGGCTAGGTCAGATGCTAGTTCTATATTTCACTTTCTGAGTGACCACCAGACTGTTTCCCACAGTGGCTATCCCACCTCACACCCCCACCAGCTGTGAATGGGGGCTCCGTTT
This sequence comes from Cynopterus sphinx, assembly GCA_030015415.1. NCBI lineage: Eukaryota > Metazoa > Chordata > Mammalia > Chiroptera > Pteropodidae > Cynopterus > Cynopterus sphinx. The sequence continues at coordinate 85,114,732 of CM057388.1, forward strand.
TCTCCCCATCCTCGCCAACAAAGAAAGTTCTTTCAAGCTCCTACCTGGAAAATAAGGATCTGGGGCCAGAATGCAGGCAGTCAATAGAGGAAGTGAGCAGGGGTTCTCCGAAGCCAGCTGGTCTCCTTTCAATTCACCCCCCTCCATGACCCTGAGGTCCCTAGGCCAGAGATCCCCTCTCACTTTTTCTCACAAAGAAAACTCTGTCAGAGTCTTCAGGTCCAGAGAGGGATAGAGGGGATCTGGGGGAAGCTAACTGCTTATTCTAAACAGACCTTCAAGTTTTCTTATCCTTCTCCCTCCATCCTACACACCTGGTACAGTCGCCCCACAAACCCTGAGTAAAGTGGGCTGGTTTTTGGCTTCTCTGCTGTTGGTTCGAGATTTGGTGTTCTCACACTGAATTATTTACCCCTTACCTCCAAGCTTTCCAGCTTCTAAAAGTTAGCTGCTGTGCCTCCTTTCTCATTTTTTCTGCTCTTGTGAGTTTATGCTTTTTGAAAAAGTCCCTTTACTGATAGTTGTATGGAGTTTTGGGAGGGAGACCTTGCATAACTATAGTCACTCCTACTCCCTGGGGGCCAGGTTGGTGTCTCACCCCTGCAGTAAATACCAGACACTCCACACACCCTGGTTGAAGTGAGAACACCCAAGCCTGGGGTAAAAAATGAGAAACTGCATTGGCTACAAACTAAGCTATCACAGTCTTTGTATTTCATGGCAGACTAGACACATTTAACTAAAAAGGTCATCATTTTTCACTCACCTGTTTTTCTCGAACAGACTCACAGTTGTATAAGAAAGTACCAAACCGGCAACTATACAGATGGTCCAAAATTGTAATCAAAAAGCGTTCGTTGAACTCAAAAGCTGTAGGGAACTGGACAAAAACAAGCAAACAAAGCAGGAAACCTCGGTTGATCTTTTATAGAACTGAAAAGAGGTACATAAACTTTGCCACATTTTGCCTTGAAGGAAGGACAGCAGAGGCTGGAATTCGCACACATTTGTTGGTGCTTTGTATGGGTCTGAGGAGTTTAAATAAGGGTCAAGTAAAGGAATAAGGAGGAAAACGAGCCAGTTTATTGGGTTCTCCTGAGTGTATGGCGCATACAGGATAGTTTAATTATTTAAGGTATTATAAGGTAGCAGATACACCTATATATAAATGTCAGTGTAGGATGGATGGAAAAGACAACTTGGTTTTGTCAATTCCATCGCTCCCCCATTTGTAGTTAATACAGTTAAAGATTGAATTTTGAAAACTTTATTATGGAAAATCCCAGACATACAAATAGTAGTGATAATACAAAAGGGATCCCCATGTACCCATCACTCAATTCAATAAGAAAGAACCAATGCGCTACATGTGGCCAAACTCACCTCCCCTCTGTATTATATCAAAATAGTAAAACATTAAGTCAACTGTATTGTTATCCTATATATCTCTTACCTGTTTTGACATTTGCCACACACAATCAATAAACTGGAGAAAAATAGGAGATCGGTCAGCATCGGCGTGGTTTTTATCACCATGACCTATTCTCTGAAATAAATGGATGAAGATGATTTGTTTTAACTTATAGGTCCAAAAATGAGAAAACGTATAACCGACAAAATTGACAATACAACTCAGTGACTTGCTTTCCAAATGCCAAGCCTCTCAGAGAGTATACAGTATATTTTTCTTTGGCGATACAGAAAATAATATAAGGTTTGGAAACAATAAAAATTAAGTATATAAACTTCTATGAAATATGAACAGGCAAAGCATCATCAGATGTGAGCGTGACAACTGTTTCATCTGATTGAAATTTTGTCCAAGTCCTGGGCAGCTGCAGGCAGACTGGACCAGATTATCCTGTCGAGTGTGTTACCAGTTGCTAAGGGACTAGTCCTAAAGTTTTAAGACTTGAAGCCATACGCAAAGGAGTGTGGTTATTATAATTAAAAGTAAGTTCTTTCTCTCTTAAAAACAAGACAAAAACCTCACCATTTGTTCATTTACTAAACAATGATTCTTTTTACTTGAAAATGTTATTTGCAGTACACAGCAGTGTTTCTGAATATTATCTGGGGAGCTTGTGAAAAATGCTTATTCAAAGGGTATCTGGAAAGAAGACCTAGAGATAGGAGTTTTAATATGTTCTCTCAATTTTAAAAATGTATATCAGAGAATAATAATGACAAAACCCTTAACTCGACGTCTAGCATTTTTCTAAAATATATTTGGCTCTAATAGCTAAAATATTAGTTGAAAAAGAACTGCCAGCCTATCTTCCTTCTTTTCTGCAATTTCAACTTCAACATGTCTATTCAGACACTTTGTATTACTTTCAGGCAAAACTGTAAATAGTGCAGATGGATAAACATGTCTCCTAAGGAGACTTTCACTAGCCCAAAGCATCACGCATTTTCAAATCTGTACAGTGATTTTTACCACACTCCTTGGATTTTCTTTTTAAAAGCGAAGATATTGTTTAACAACTAGCTTTTAAATCCTAAATGGCAGTGATTTGACACTTACATAATTAGCTTTATTCTTTACTTACAGATGCAAATTTATGTCCAAAACTTATCCATTCTTTTTGTACCAATATTTCGAACCCTTCGATGCTCCGATAGAAGCTGTCCATCATTAGCATGGCCAGGGACGTCAGCTGGGCGGTCCTGTCCCATCCATCACTGCAGTGCACGAGCACCGAGCTCTTCCCTGAGGACACTTTGTCTGCTACTTGAATGGCTCCTGTCAAAACAAGCTGGCAAAGAAACACATGAGAATCAGTAAGTAGCTAGCTGGAAGGTACTGCTTTGATTTGAAATTACAGTTTTTAATCGTAGAAAGAGTCTTGTTTTAAAATACTATTGTCTAGAACAGAAAGACTTCTGAAAATGAACATCAGGAGCTGCAGGATCTGTTGTTCTTCCTCTGCAGAAACTGCATTTGAAGGCGACTTGGTATGAAAAACAAAACCAGACACAAAATTCCAAATTGCATCTCCAATTCCTATTCACGTGATTGTCCGAGACTTCTGGGGCTGCCCTAACAAAGTTCCACAGACTGGGGGCTTAAATGACAGACTTTTATTGTCTCCCAGTTCTGGAGGACAGAAGTCCAAGATTAAGCTGTTGGCAGGGCCATGCTCACTCTGAAGGCTCTAGGCAAGAAACTATCCCAGCCTGTTCCCTAGCTTCCGCTAGTTCTTTGGCTTGCGGTAGCATAATTCCAGTCTTCAGATGGTGTTTTCCTTGTGTGTGTGTTTCTGTATCCAAATATAAGGGCACCAGTCTTTTTTTTTTTTTTTTAGGCAAGGCAACCCTTTGGTTGACCTCACAGATTGCAAGGACCTTGTCAGCTTACAATCCCTTATTTTTTATTTTTTACACTTACAGCACCTGCTATTCTGAGGTGGTCTCCCATCCAAATACTAACCAGGCCTGATCCTGCTTAGCTTGAGATCAGATGAGATGGAGCTTGTTCAGGGTGGCATGGCCATAGACTTAAGGGCACCAGTCTTAATGGATTAGGGGCCCATGCTATTCTAGCAGGATCTCATTTTAACTCATTATATCTGCAATGACCCAAATTCCAAATAAGGTCAGATTCTATAAGGACTTCAACATATGAATTTGGGGAGACAGAATTCATCCCACAAGTGGTCATATTAGAAAAACATGGTCCAGTCTAGACCTTAAAGGCGTGATGCAGTGGAGGTCACCTTTTAGTATATACTTGACCCAGTTTCCTCTATTTTGACACCTGATAATAGTATGGTATTTTTGTCACAACTAATAAACCAATATTGATACATAATTAAATTATTAGTAAACTTACTAACTTAATTTTAATAAATTCCATACTTTATTTAGATTTTCAAACTTCTTGCCTAGTGTCCCTTTTGTAATCCAGGATACTACATCACGTTTATTTGTCACGAGGGATATATATGTTTTTAATGATGTAGTAACATTTGTAATTGGTGCTTACTCTGAACAAATATATTTTTTTCTTGTTTTACAGTTATTTATTTATTTATTTATTTATTTATTTATTTATTTATTTAGTTGGTTGGTTAGTTAGTTACTCACTTACTTATCTATCTATTTATTTATTTAATGGTGGCATTGGTTAATGAAATCCAGTCAGTTTCAGCTGTACAATTTAACAGTAAGGCGCACACACACACACACACACACACACTGTGTGTTCCCCTCCCTTCCATAATTTCTTTCTGTCACCACATATTTGACGCCCTCCTTTACCCTGTCTACCTCCCCCTTTCCACCTCCCCCCTCCCCTCTGGTAGAAACTAGTCTATTGTCCAAAGAGTAATTAATATTTTTGCAATTCATCTTTGAGGATGAAAATTTCAGAAGAAAAATTAAAGGGAGGCAAAATAAAAATACGAATCCTATTGAGCTTGAAAATAAAATTTGACTAGAAAACAATCTATCTTAAGAATTCGCCTATTTAAAGTAGGCTTTTTATTTGTTTATAGAACCAAATGGCAGCTTCTACAAGTGTTAGTCCCCTCAGAAAGCTTCAAGTACTTTGACTTTTAAAAGAATAGAGGGTTCTGCTGCCTTTCAAGATGAAGGACTAAATATAATAAAGACACAAAATTTATTATTTAAAATAAGTCAATGTGAGTACTTTCAACAAAAACAATCTCTAGGCCCTTGAGGGTCATACCCAGTGGAGGCTGAATAATGAACTGGCTGTTCCTAAATAAACCTGTGTGAAAGACTCTAGTACTTACCACTGACAAGATGGAAAGTGCCATCTCTACAAAGTCTAAAAATATTCTAGACATGATGTTGCGTAGTCTTTAATTTAGGTAAGCAGATTATTAAGGAAATATAAAACTGTCAAATGTAGACCCCTATACTACAAATATTCTGTGTCTCACTGACTTCAAATTTTTAAATTTCGATATTAAAAAATATCCTGTTTTGCTAAACAAAAATTTTTTAAATATATACTTGCCTTGATATGTTCTAACCAATGAGTCGATTCCAAGCTGGACAACCAGTGAGATTCTTCCACATTAGGATAAACAATGTCTTTGACTTTTTTTAAAGATTCCCGCATAACATGAATGTTATGAATGTCTAAGAACAAGAGTTCGGTGTTATGATATGCATCATCACTTTCATATCCTCCTCCTGTTGCCTGAGAAACAAGATACACACACAATCAGTTGGGTTTGCTATCTCATCTGTAACTCACACAAATATTTGGAAAGTTATTGGTCCTCTAAATCTCCACGTCAAACCTTGCAACTCAGATACAATAATTGCTGGGACTTGACTTCCTAGCCAACACTAAGCCTCAGAAACACCACTCTCACTTTGAGCAAGAAAAAGGATGGCAGGCTCGCCATTTCCTGGGGAGGTGTGTTTGCGAGAAAAAAAAAATCATTTTTAAAATGTTCTATAATTAGAAGCTCTTCTTCTGGATCTGGAAAGGCAAAAGCAGGTTCTGAATGGTCCGCATTCTCCATCAGTTCTGTTACAGCACTTCTCAGGGAGAGGAGCTAGCTTTGTAAGAAGCACCCGCTAGGGTCATGACAACCTAGAGGAAAACAGCAGGCTTTAGAGTCAGACAGACCCAAACTGATAGCTCAGCTTCGCCTCTCTTTGCTGTGTGATCTGGGAAAAGACACTTAACCAATCTGAGCCTCAATGTCCCCTCCTGCAGAATAGGGAATAATACTACCCAGGTCTCACAGGATTCAAGAAGCCATACTCTACAACAGCTAACACCAGCCACCGTTTAATGAGGCCCTATGATGTCCCAGATACTGTGATTCTTGCTTTACATAATTGTATTTAGCTCTTACAGCAATGCTACAGGATATGTTTTACCATCCCCATTTTGCAAATCAGAAGAGATGCTATTTAACTATCCCCAAAGTCACCCACTTAACCAGTAGAATTGAAGTCAGCTGACTTCAATGCCCGAACCTTTTTGAGCACACCGTGACTGTCCACTGTGCAAACGTCAAGGGCAGAGCAGTGTACATGGTGTGCCCTCAAAGAACGAAAGATTTCAAGAGGAGACCAGACAGTTGCCACCTCCCACAGCACCTACAAGGATTAACTGCCATGGCAGGCGTCAGCTCCCCTTGACAGAGTAGTGAACATGCCTATTTTCTCTGTAGGCAAGAAGGAATGCTACAGTTCTGTTTAGGAACCTGGCTGCATATCCTTCATGTTTTAAAATGCCACAGAACACGTGGCCCCCGGCTCTTCAAGAAAAAGTTAAATAATGCAGACTTGTGAAGAAAGCAATGTTCCATAAGCTGGAATGAAATGATGCTAATTAACACTGTAAGAACACGTGAATGCGTGAACTCATCAGAAAAGGTAACTAAATCATCAAAGCAATGTTAAATTAACCCCAGGGTACCTGTAGGGAGAGGATGGGGAATGTGCCTGGAACTGAATAGCAAATGGGAAGACACCAGAGAAATGTGTCAGTGCTACATTATGTCCCCCTCCTTTTTATTTCTAACAATAGAAGGAATATAAACTTATAGCTCAGGATAGAAGGGCCAATGCATCCTAGGGTTTTTCCCAAGGTTAGTCCCAGAGAAGGTCTCCTGCAGTAGAAATAAGGCTCCCACTTGAACATCAAACCTGGTGACCTATGTACAAGCTACAGGCCTTGGTCTCTACCGACTCTAGATAAGAAAATATATTTTATTTAGAAAGAAATATATTTTTAAAGCTTGCTTATAAATAGAATTGGTAGTAAGTTGAAAATAAACAGTCATTTTATTATTTTTAAAAAGTTATTAGCTAATGAATAAAAAGTCAAATGGGCCATCTTCTCCTCTTTTGGGTTATCCACACCTCAACGAATGACAGACACCTGGCAGCTCTGATAGGCAGTCGCAACAGTGACTATCCACCCGGCAGTCACTTTTGCAAACTGCAGGAATAGGGCAAGGGTGGAAAAAATGAGCCCGTTTGCTAGATCTTCATGCCTGTTATGCAATGACACATGTCACCCTCCCATAGACAGACGACCTGCTTCCTTACACAGGTAGTTTTTATATAGTTACAGTGCTTTTCAAAGGCATTCTCAATGCTGGAGTTTCTCTCATAAATAACTGGAAAAAAATAAAAGGGAAATATTACTGCCAAAATTTGTGACAAAACAGACGTTAATAAAGTTCCACTTTAATTCATCACAGTGTCCTGCCACAAAATTAAAGCAGCTTGATGCTGGATCTTATCCACTTCTGGGTTTGTTTGTTTGTTTGTTTAATTTAAAAATGGTGTGAGGTTGCTTGTTATAGCTGGAGTTGTAAATTTCTAAATATCCACAAGGGAGAAACAAATAGGTCCAAAAAGAACAGAAGCCAGAAGGGTAAAATCGATTAGTCAAGCGTAGATTGAGTTCTCAAAAGTGCAAATTCTCCATCTCTGGTTAGTTTTGAAGTCTCCTTTTCAGTTTTCTTCTCTTCAACAAAAAAGAACAACTCAGATTGCCTAGTACAACAATATAAAGGTCCAAGGGCCTGTTGCTATGGATATAGATGACTAGGGGAGAGACACAGCCGAGGGAGGAGGGGAACCTGAGCATGTTTTTTTAAAGAATGATTCAGAGGTTTTTAAAGCCTAGGTTTTTTTCCTTCACTTTTGCCTTTCCTTTATTTCGAAGCGAACTAAGAAATGCAGGCATATTTCCTGAGTGTTAAAAAGGCATGTAAGGATTCTACTGCTATAACAATGAGCTTAAGAGTTACTATGCTGTATGCATTTTAAACATTTTAATATTTTAAAATATTCTTGCCTGCATCTACGGCCATGCCACCCTGAACAAGCCCGATCTCGTCTGATTTTGGAAGCTGAAGATGCTCAGACCTGGTTAGTACTTGGATGGGAGACCAACTAGGAAGACCAGGTGCCGTAGGCATAAAAAATAAAAAATAAGGGATTATAAATTGACAAGGTCCTTGCAATCTGTGAGGTCAACCAAGGGTTGCCTCTCCTAAAAAATAAATAATAAATAAAATAAAATAAAATAAAATAAAAAATAAAATAAAATATTCTTTCTTAATACCTCATCCTAATACCTCATCATAATTCCAGGCTGAACTATATATGAAAGCATTGCAAACATTACATTTTATACCTGCATTCAAGTCTGAATTCTACATGAAGGATACCAGGAAAAGAAATATTAAAGGTCAAGGATAATCCAAGATGATGCTCATATTTAGATTTAATTTCCTAAATGTTGTACTTGTAATTCCTCGTTTACTTATCTATTTTACTTCCTGCTTGCTTTACATTTCATTTTGAGATCATGTTCATTTCCTAAACACAAAGCACCTGTAGCAACAAACAGCTGGTCCAAGAGCACCCAAGAGACAGAGGGGCCACCCCCAGGAATCAGTGTCCAAGATGCACAACTGTGTGAGTGGAGTCCCCCCATGCATGCCGCCTCACACACGTGTGTGCAGACAGACGCCACAGGCCCCACTTAGGAAGCTGCGGTATCTGTCTGAGCTGCTCAAGGACTTGTTTTGCTTTCAGGTTCTTGCCTTCTGCTCTGAATAATTGAAGAGGCCAGATAAATGACCTCGGGATAAGCGAAGTATTTCAGATGATGAAATTGAAGTCTGCAGCTGATGAGAAACAAGAAATCTGAAAGGTAGAATGTAGATGAGCAACTCAGGGCAGGCCCACCGTGAGCACTTGTGATGGGAGAAGGAAAAGGAAATAGAAAGAAGTCAAATGTCAACAGCACAGCACAACCTGGGGCCATATAGCTGGGACCAACAGCCTCACACCCTGCAGCAGCATCCAAAGAGCTCCTGAAGGCAACACCCTATAGTCACTGATGTTCACAGTCATGACTTCAGGCAACTTCGGGGACACTTGACATTCTCTGCTTAAGAAGTCCAAGAGGACGACCGAGACAGATTTCTTTAAAAATAATAATGCTGTGTGTGTATGATCATAAAATTCACACACGTAGATCTCATTTCTTGAATGATCTTATATAAACGAGAAGCCACATGGAGGAGTACAGTGAAGGGACTGTTCTGACAAAGCTACAAATTTAGGATTTTAACAATGACAGCTTCCCAAGACTTCTCTCAGATGCCTCAACAGTGCAGACACTGAGAGTGACCATCAACAGCCTAAAGGACTCCAAAGAGATACTAACTCTGGCCTAAGATTCTGGCCAAAACCCAAGTTCATTACAGTTCTAGATTTGCCTAATTTACCTAAAGACTATATTTTCACTTGATTTTAATATAATCTTCTTTTAAGCTGCTTTACTATTAATGCCACTCTCTTCTTGAGTGAACTGGTTTTTTTACTTAAATTAAATTTACCAATTAACTTAAACCCTCACGTTGACATGGCATGGTAAAAACATCCATTTGAAACACCATATGCTGCATATCAGGGACGCTTCTATCACATTAACTATACTCACCTTGTTGGCCACTGCATTTACATTGGGTCTTGCATCATAGATTGTGAGCTTAGAAATCTGTTTATTAGTCTCTCTGATGACGTCAAGGTATTTCTCATCGTCTTTATTTCGTTTCCCACTCATACCGACCAGAGGCTGACTGCAACGCACAATGACTGTCTTGTTTTCTGGATGAATCCATGACAGTACCTGTAGTTAGTTCAGAAAGTTTAAGCTATCAAGAAAAAAACAAACCTGAAAACCATTAAAACTAGTTTAAAAAAATAAAACACTAACAATCATGATGAAGTGAATCTGCTTGTGCCGGAATGGAATATTTATTCACCTATGAGATCACCGTGTGGCCAGAAACACACATTTAACAAAGATGGCTATTCAGAGACAATGAGAATAAATAACCAATCGCTTTACTAGTCTTTTCTTAATTAGTACCACATCTAATAGAAGTTAAATGCTTACCTAAAAAAAATCAGATATCACTTAAAGGAAACAGAAAGCTTCTGATATTATTTCGTTCTGTAGCTTGCACTGGATTTACCATCACAGAGAAATGGCTTTAGTAAAAAGTGAGAAGTAAAAGAAATCGCCTCTGCCACAACATGTTTCTATAATACTGACTCACATCTGCAGGTGGTTTCCCTAACAGTCCCAATGATAGAGTCTAAGATGGGGGGAGACAACCCAGGGGATGCAGAAAAGACATCAGGACAGCCCAAAGAGCTGCCAGTGTCTCCACAATGAAGCAAGGATCCCCGGCCCCCAAGAGGCTCTTTGAGCCTTTCCTCTCATGCAGTCTTCTCTGATTTTATACACACACCTAGCATATTTGATAACTGGTTTGTCAGCTCACAGCACACAAGAAACAAGACCTGTAAAAGGTCGCTAATAACATAATACACCAGGAGCTATGGGAATGTCCACTTTAAACAGGTGAACTGCTTGATATACATCTCAAATAAAGCTGTTTATAAAAAGGGAGCCCTTTCTTTCCCCCACCCCCTCTTCTCTCTGCTTGGGAGATTTAAGAGTGGAATCTCCATGCTCTGTTAAGAAATGCTACTCTTATGAGTTGTTTCACCTCTCTTTTTCCTTTGGGATCTTGGCTATTTTGACAAAGGTTGCTTGCTATATGACTGACCAGGTACAAATTATGCCAAGTTTACAATGTCAACCACTATAAGTGCTTTTTAAGTATATGGTACAATATCAGGTTACTTTTCTTATTAAAGTTAACATCTAGAAGCCATAAATAATTCAGGGTGTACACAAATATTTGGCCCCCGAAAGATGTTTATCACAGCACTATTTAGACTAGCAAAAAATTAAAAAGAACCTAGATGTCTCACGATAGAAAACGAATTATATCTATTATAGTACATCTGCACACCGGCCTATGAGCAGATATTTAACAGGGTAAAAAGTTATTTCTAAGATATTACTAGGTAGAAAAAGTAGATTGAGATGCAAATTATAGAATAATTTCATCTTTTTTTAATAAAAATATTTTTCATAGAAGAAAGTCTCGAAGGACATATACCAATATTAACTGTATTTCTCACAAGGCGGCAGACTCTAAAATGTCTAACAGAAATATGTATTGCTTATATGTGAAAGACTTCCATAACATTAAGACAAATCTGTTTGAGAACAAAGAAATATGCAACCATTAATGCGAATATTAATGTGTGTGGATTATTTCATTATTCAGTGATATTTTATAAGCCTGTTTCTTAGACACGAAGTAAGATTGCTTTCTCGTCAAGTCTTTTCATATTTTTATATGGGCTTTTGAAAAACTAAATGTCAAATATTAATGATTTCACATTCAAAGCAAATACATTTTCTGGGTTATAGTCAAAAGTCAGGTGGTCAGAAAGTATATTGGAAAGAGTACATTATCTACTCTTAGACATTATTAAGGGTGGTAGTCTATAAAGACATAGGGGTGATGGGCAGTTTAGCCTCCATTTTGTTAGGAAAAATAATTGCAAACTGGTGACCATCACAAAGGAAGAAGGATCAATAAAATAGCTAAACAAGTAAAAAGTTAAGCATTCTATTTGCTCAGAAGAGTGGGGAGTGCTGGGTTTAAATGACAACCCGAGCACAGTGGACTGGGCACAGTTGTTTCATTTCCTCTCCTGCCCAAATCCCATGAAATACACACACACACACATCCCTCTGACACCACAGATGTTCAATAAATATGGATGGAATAAAGGAGTGAACGGAATCGATCCATGGTACCCTACTCCATTTCTCCTGTGGGCAAGGCAGATATTAGCAGGACAGGTGGCCAGGGCAGAATGGAGTCTGAGGCTATGGCACAGGAAAGTATGTCCAAAGAGAGCACAAGGGAAGTGAATCTGTAACTCCAGCTTCATTAGCACTGTGTTCTCACAAAATGAACTAAAGAACATACTTTCAAGTACAATATGTATCATGAAAATATAAACAGACACTCATAATTAGAAAAGTGAATTTGAAGTTACAATTATGTTGACAGTATATCAAGTTGCACACAAATATCCTTTTAAGGACAAAAATATCTAGACTTGGAAGTGAAAGGCGAGGTAACATTAAATCTTAATTTCTTCAGCCCTCGTTTTTAAAGCAAAACAAAGTACTTATCATGACATGCCCTGAAAAATTACCAAAGGGGGGGAAAAAAAGTTCTCTAAACTTTTAGTTAATAAAATTTACATACACCGAGTAGAGGGCATGACTCGTACATAAATATTTAAGACACAAAGACAACTTTGTGAAGTAGGTCCAATGATACCAGAAGTATACCGTCTGGAATAATCTGTGCTTGACTCCAGGGTGCTAATGGTATTAAGGCAGCCTGCAAATAGGACGAGGATAAGCTAATCCTAATTCAAGGTAAGTTTATGGGAAAGCCTGCACTGACACCGTCTGTGACATAAGACGGTACCTGGGGTCCAGCATGACTCAGCTGACATTCGTCAGAAGCCTCACATATGGCCAGGAACATGCTCCAAAGATGAAAAACCACAAAGGCCCTGTCCTGCCTCCTTTCCCTCCACCTGGCACTTGGTTCACATGGACCCTCTTGTATAAGAATGACTTGTGTTCATTCTCCATCCTTGATTGTGAGCGCTTGGAAGGCAAGTGCTGTCTTTCTTCCTTCCATTTGGCCTGGTGCTTTGCACTCAGAAGGCACTTGATCATGATTTGTTGGATTGAAATCCAAGAGCATTTCTCTAAACTACTTGCCTCCCATTCTTCTGGGATAAAAGTCGCTCTTTGAGAATTAAAAATATATATATATATTAATTGTAGTACTCACTGGAAGTCGATTTCGGGATCTGAAAGTTGCAACCCTCCTGAGATCTTCATCTGTGGCACGATATGGCACCACCAAGAGAGAAGGGTATGTGTCACACAGTTCATAGCACTTGTTAATAAACGTTATTCTCCAGTTGTGATTGGGCAAGCCCTGTGGGGAAAAAGGAAGGCCAAGTCACGACTGTATGACCTCATCTGTGCATCTGGCCTGGGATCTCTGTTCTTCTTTCTAGCAGAATTTGCACATGCCCTCAGCCCACGGTGCAGTGACGGTCTACCAATTTATGACAAGGGAGTCAAATCAATAATCCAGATGACAAAAGAACACAAGACACAACACGGGTGGTTTCCATATAACTCGAAACTATCACTGGTAAAAACAGATGCTGTTGAACTTGAGATCTTCCTTTATTTCATGTCAAACTGTTCTTTACTACCGGTACAACAAAGAGCAACCCAAGTTCCTCCCCCATCCGTGCACCCGCCCACCCTCGAGAAAAGGACATCGTGTGGTCTTAATGTGTGTCTAACTGAGGGTAGAAAAGAGATCAGGCAACTCCCTCTTCCTACTCAAAACCAGAGGGAATGCTTCAGTCTGCTCCCAGGTAGAAAGAGGCTAAGTGCATGGAGAAAGTCACAGAGGGGAAGTGAAAGAAAACCCCTCTGGGGAGGCTCATTTCGCCACCTCCTACGAGTTTTTCCAATCAAATTGTTTGGGACTGATGACAGTGCTAATAGGTTATGTGAGAAATCCAGTCATGTGCAGTCAAAGCAGACTGCTAATGTGACAGGGAGACATGGAAGACATCACCTCCCACCCTATCACCTACCCCCAAAAATGTATCTAGTGTGGACAACAGCCAGAGGTGGTGGAATATTCTCTCCCCATATCCACAAATACACAAATACACACACGAAAGTGAGCTATGTGGGTGTTTGCTTTGGGGACAGACATTGTACCTTTTCTTTAGTTCTGGGCCTACAGACCACGGATCAAACAGATGAGTCTAATGCCGAGTCCAATTAGAGAGTTCTAAGTCCCATCAGAAAGTTATAAGGAAAAAAGATGGAATATAATGGCAGTCTAGAACAAAGCACCTGCAACCGTTCACCTACGCATGCAAGCTCAAAAACAGCAACTGTTTTGTTTCAAGCCAGAAGCTTGGACCTCAAAAATAAGTCTTCATTTTGTCAAGAGCACTCTAAAACACAAATATTTTAATACATAATGCCGCAGAGATCTTCAAAACATGCCATATGTTTGAAGGGTCCTTCATCTGCCTCGATAGCTGACCCCAAACAAAAGTCATTAAAATGCCAGGTATATAAAGCCTTGGAGAACAGCAGTTGAAAGCTGATTTCTAGAAACAATAGGACATATTGCCTTATATATAGTGCTCTGGAGATAAACTCCCCCACCCCCATTGCTGAGCATCAAATCTGCTTGTGAATAAACCGATCAAGACTGAAAACAAATCGACCAGGTGCTTAGTAATGGAGGGGAGGGGGTGACCAGAAGGTTCTTCTTGAGTCTAGGGTCCCACGATTTTACTTTATGTCACATTCACTGCCTTTCCTGGCCCCCACCCAATTTCTTTATTTTCACCCAGTCCCCCAACCCCACTCCTGACTGGCAACCGTCAGTTTGTTCTCTGTATCTATGAGTCTTTTTCTGTTTTGTTTGTTCATTGGTTCTTTCAATTCTCTATATAAATGAGATCACATGGTATTTGTCTTTCTCTGACTTATTATTTCACTTAGCCTAGTAATACTCTCTAGGTCTATCCATGTGGTTGCAAGTGGTAACACTTCCTTCTCTTTTATGGCTGAGTAATATTCCACTGTGTACATGTACCACCTCTTCTTTATCCAATTGTCTGTTGCTGGGCACTTAGGTTGCTTCCACATCTTGGCTATTGTTGTAAATAGCACTGCAGTGAATATAGGGGAGCATATATCCTTTCGAATTAGCGTTTTCAAAGTTTTTCAAATAGATACCCAGATATGGAAGTGTTGGGTCATAAGGTAGTTCGAAGTTTAATGCTGGGAAGAACCACCAAACTGTTTTCCATAGTGTTACTGCCTTTTCACATAACGCAACTGGGCTTGACTTGATTCTCCAAACTCATTCAATGAAATTGCCCAATTATTTGAAGAGCTTTGCAGAATGACAATTAGGACAAATTCCATCACACAACTCCTCGCTGTCCCATAGACTGGGTTATGCCAGAGGTCAAACTGCGCCTCTTGTTGCATAGGATCAACTTCACGAACATGCCACAAGAGACCTTTGTCCCTGAACAGCAACGTGACTCCAAGACTCTTAACTTTTATTATAGTAAATAAATGTGAATGTAGGTGATGTTTACATAAGAGAGCAGCAGTAACACACATTAATCAAAGTTTTCTTGGAAGAGACATTAGTACCATTAGGAAAATGGTTCTAATTCCTTTGAATCTGCAAACCGGAATACATATAAGTGAAATCTAAAACTGTCAGTAACAGTTAAGTCCCAAGTTTATAAATATAGAGCAACATCGACTCCTAAATAGGAAGCTACAGAAATTTGGTTTTTCTAGACTCCAAGCTTTCCTTCATTTCATGAACAACAGATAACTGACATTCTTCATGTAGGAAAAGGCACTAGAAGGCTTAAATGCAGCTTGAATAGGACTATGGAATTACAGAATAAGCTATATTATTCCACTGTCATTACAAACATATTTCGCAAGGATGTTATTGAATCTCAGTGAGCATGACCAATGACATACTGTCACCATGCGTGTTTCAGATTCACCACATGCCACAGCACCTGCTGGCTCACCTGCCTTCTGTATTCTTCAAATGGATTATAAACCGTCCATCCATCCACGTCAAACTTTTCTTCATTTAAAAACGCAAACATTGGCTAGAAAAGGGGGAAAAAAAGAATTTAAAGTTCAGTGTGAGGAACCAGTCTACTAATATTACATCCTTTGATTTTTCACCAGATTTGCCTATCAGGAAAAATCACGACCAAATCTGAGAGTTTTAACAAAGAAATGACTACAAAATTCAGATTAGACTTATGCTATTTTCTATCTTCAGTAATTATTTTGAGACCTCCATTTTCAATAGGTACAAACATCTCTTCTCATCAGGTTCTTTTTTTAAATGATGTTCCAAAAAATCAGAACAATGACATGTTTATTAAAAAAAGAGACAGGACGTTAGGGAAATTCTTACCTATTCTCTGTGAATCAATGCCCTGATGTCTGTGAGATGACAGGATTCAGATCTCTCAGCTCTTTTGTATCTATGGTCACCCTCGAGGTGGCCATACCAATGAGTTTCATGGTTTTGACCACCATCCATACTACAGTGACTCCTACGTATCTGTCGCTCTCTAGGCCCCACACTGACCCCCAGACTTAGCTATTCAAGTGCCCACTCCACAAGCCCAGACTGCCTAAGAGGCCTCCAAAGCCAAATTCTTGACTCCCTCTACCCATCCCTACCCCTCTCCTACAGCCTTCCCATTGCAGCAGGTGACAGCCCCATCCGAGGTGAGCCAAAAGCCTTGACATGAGCCTCATCACCTCATTGCTACCACCCTGGTTTCAGCCTCCACCATTGTCCACTTGGATCATTATAATAATCTAACTGGTTGCCTGCTTTCATCTTTACCTCCAAAGTCGGGGTAATAGTTGGCTTTCTATCTCACTTGGTGTAAAAGTGGAAATCCTTTCAATGGCTTATGTGGCTGCCCACCATCTGGCCACAGCCCCTGCCACAGCTCTGCTCTCTCCCTTGCTCACTCCACTCGAAGTCACGATGGCCTCCAGGGCTGCTCCACAGAAGCACCAAGCACTTACCAACCTTTAGGCCTTTGTACCCGCTATTCCAGCTGTCTGAAATGCTTTTCCCTTGTGGCTTCCACCCTACTTTTTTCATATCTCTGCTCAAAAGTCATCTTAACCAATGAGGCTTTCTCTGACACCCTGGAGAAAAACAACATGCTACCTACACTTCTGCACCTCCTGTTTTCCTTCCCATGTCATTTCCCCCCATTGCTTATGACCATTTGACATAACACCTATCTATCTGTCTATCTATCTATCTATCTATCTATCTATCTATCTATCTACTTATTTATTTATTTATTTATTTATTTATTTATTTATTTATTTATTTATTTATTGCTGAACCTCCACTGCCCCCTCCCCTAGAAGATAGGCTCCATAAATGCAGACACTTGTTGTATTCACATTGTATAACCCCAGTAACTAAAACTGTATCAAGCCCATAGTAGCCAGAATACATATTTGATGACTGACTAAAAATGTGAAGCCTTACACAGCCCCCACACAACCACTTTCTCTGTGGGGGTGCCATGTCTGGGCACTTTTCCTCTAGGCATCTTCCTTCCCACCCATTTTCCTCTATTACCAGCCTATAACTCTGAATGTCAGTGTTCCCTCCCCTACATTACAGAGAATTTCAGGAAAAGCATTACTTAGCAGCAACAGCTTTCTGTATTTAAGTGGCAAGAGGTTTAGGATAAAAACTAAATAAGAACACACTCTGTGGCCTGTCCTCTTTCCAAAGCACACGCCAACCTCAGAAGGTTTTAGCTCTGGGAGTGCTAAGCCTAAATGCTGCGCATTCTGTGATAGATGGCATGCCAATCACACACTGGTAATGACACTGACCTAGCTAACCAATTTGTTGAAGCTTTTAGCCTCATACTGAATCCACAGCAATACTTAATTATTCAGTACCACTGGGGAAAGCAAATGGTTTCTGTTAACTAAAGTTTAAGTCAAAGACAGAGAGACTTTTAGTGAAAACAGCACTAAAATGTATTAAGTTCTTTATTCATAAATGGAATCTACAGAACACACTTAAGCATTCTCTTGGTGACATCTGAGCACCAGATACTACACCTGTCAGTATGTGGTACAGGTAAACAGTCGGTACTGCTGAATGCTGTGCTGTTGACAAAGATGACAGATGGTTTGAGACATAAGGCTGTACTGCCACTTCAGAAGAAAATTTAGAGGCTGCTTTCTGGAAATAAGTTCCTGATCTCAACACGGTTTTTGTTTCTGGTTTGTTTAAGTTATTTCCATCTTTCTCATGAAGCTCAAGCGAATACACTGGCCTTTTAAAAACAAAAAATACAATTGCGAACTCAAAGGCCAGATAAAGCTCTTGTCAGAAAAATAATCATGTGTGCTAATGCTATCCTTTGAGCTGACAGCAGTGTTTTCAATATAACTTTCTATTTCTCAATCACTAATAATAAAGCAGCTTCTTTTTTTGCTTCAAATATGCTCTCGTATCTTACATTAAAATTACTGATAAGTGTAATATAAGTTTACTAGACTGTTATCACCAGAAGGTGAAAGCTATATAACCCAAACCAAAATGATTTCCAGTTTAATATGTTTAAGAGAACTCTGAATACAAGTCATATTTTTTAAAATTGTCACTGATATGAGACTGATATAATGTTCTCATGGTACTGACATATCAGTGGCCTTTCTTATGAAATCATTCTGGAATCAGACTTCCCATGCTGAATGACGTCCACATATATAGGATGAATCAAAGACTTGGCATCCTTTACCCCTGAAAAATGCCTATGAGAACTCCATGTCGGAAATGGCTCCTAAGCTACCTTTGATCCTAAGAGCCAAACTTGGATCTCAATTACTTCAGGAACCTTTATGAATCACACGACAAACAGCCAGATATTTCTTCTCATGAAATACACAGCAACACATGTAATATTGAAGTGGAAGTGAAGGTGGGAAAGAACAGGGACTTAAATGGATATTTTTACCCACCCACATGAAGCAACATACAACCACCAGAAAAAATATTTTTAAAAAAGCACTGCTTGTTCAGGTTCACATTTTATTTTCCTTTAAAAATTAAGTTGTCCATAAACTAATTGGTTTCACCAAAGCAAACATTCTAAAAGTACCAGAATTTTTAAAAGTTGAAAATACCAGATATTTTAATTTTTTACTTTCTCCCTTAAAGATTCAGATAAGAGAACAGAGCAAGAACTTCAAAACACAAGCTCTCCAACAGAGCAACATAAGGATGGATTATTTTAAAAGAAATACAAACTACTAAGTGTTAGAGCAAAGATAACAAACCCCATTCATCTGTACCCCATTATTTAAAAGCACACCACTCTACAAGTGGAAACTTGTTACAAGCCTAATTAAAGGTCCTGTCTGAAAACTGCTAAAACCTAAAGTTAATGGATTATGTGTCTCAAGGTTTTGAACTATCATTTATTTTCTCCTGTGTAGATAACACATTTTTAAAGCTTTGGCTCTCTTAGTGCTTTATTAGCGGGGTGACACTGCCACGGTTGTCCCTAACCTATAAGCCTGGGTCAGTTTGGACCCTCTCTCTGGGGAATCAGAACCCCATGGATAGAACTGGTTCTACAGAACCTGCCTTTAGGAGGCTGGAGCAGGGAGCTGGGCTTGCGAGATGGGAAAGGGTCCACCCCATAAGCCCACTGGCACCTGCTTGGTTCCACAGCCCGTGGGTGACACACGAGTGACTCAGGCCTGCTGCCCCCAGAGCAGACAAGTGCTCCGGCCAATGTGACCTTTGGGTCAGTGCTGTGCAAAGGCCCCCGTGGCCTTCTTCGAGTGTTTCTTCCTTTATTTGGCTCTATATTAGTATTTGGACATTTCACCAATTCCTACTAGTCAAGAGATGCCATGCATAGAGACTTTAAAAGGAAAAAAAAAAAAAACAATCATGTGCAATTTCCCAGTATTAAAAATAGCACAATGTAACATTTGAAAAATCTTAAAGGACAAAGTTGAGATAAAAATCTCCAATTTCACACTAGGGCTAAAAACAGCTGTGACAAGGAGAATATAACTCGTCTCTTCGATTTAGCTACATTTATCACTGTTATGTCTTGTGCAGGGAAAATATGAAATGACAACAGATTTTAGCTTTTGTTTAATGAGCCATTATTTTAAAAGGCACCTATATAAAGATGTGCCAACTCATTTAAAACATATCTAGATTGGATTTATTTTTGTCGAGTAGAATCTATAAATGGTAAGCAATCCATGAGTAACCTTCTTCTAGGGGGGAGGGCTGTCTGCCACTGAATTCGGATTCCTAGAACTCATGAGGCTTCCTCCTGGACAGTCTCTTCCCCTATACAGACTTGTCATGTCATGTCTCAGAACTGGATGTTTGAGAGTCAGATTTATAGAACTTAAACATCATTCAAAAAGGAGACAGTTACAGAGGAAAACCATTTTTATAGTATTCAGGACAACTGATAAGCTACATAGATTTAACAGTGATTTCAAATGACATTGCCACCATGCAATGGCATGGTCATTGATGGACAAGAATTTTAGGAGTTGCAGATCCTTGTTATATAGCAAATAAACTATAATTTTGAATACCCAGCCTTAAAAATTTAGGGGACTGCTCACTAACTACTTCATTCATGATACACTTTGCAATGTTTGAACAGATTTTTTTTTTATTTTTAACGCCTACAGCACCTGGTCTTCCTAGGTGGTCTCCCATCCAAGTACTAACTAGGTCTGACCCTGCTTAGCTTCCAAGATAAGACGAGATCGATCATGTTCAGGGTGGCATGGCTGTAGACTTAAAGAGGAATTTAACTGAGCACTGTATCCTAATTTGGTTTCTGAAACTGAAGATGTTTGTTTGCCTTTTTAAAAAGCTTCAATCTACCATGTAAGGCTGCAACAATGTAAACCTACCCCATTCTCAATTTTAGATTATACTTAAGGAACAAGACCCCATCATATTTAAAAAGAAAGAAGAAAGAAAGAAAAGAAAAGAAAGAAAGAAAGAAAGAAAGAAAGAAAGAAAGAAAGAAAGAAAGAAAGAAAGAAAGAATGCTAGCTAGCTTTCATTAAAGTTGGAGAAAAAAGTCTAAAATGTAAAGGAAGAGTCACAGGAGGTAATGTTGGCAAAGTTTAGAATTCCAAGTAACATCTTCATGCTAGACAGTGATTTCCACCTATTTCACATGACCTGACTCCGTAAGTTCATTCAAATAACTGCAGAAAAAGTGATTTAATGCACCAGTAGGACGAAAGTTTCAGAGGTTAAAAACAGCTAGCACATAAATTACCATTTATATTTTTATGTAAATAATTTTCCAAGTCCTTCTTCTACCATTTTCCCTGGAGAAAATGGTTTAATAGTCCTTTAATATCACCACTACCTTCAAATATAAATGTACATATTCATTTATTCAGGAAAGGACCACAAAAGTACATTTAAAATGTCATTTGAAACCACTTCAGAACAAATGGTTCCTTACTACCTGTCTATAATCATAATCATTTAAGACTGACATTTCTCAGGATTTGACCACTACACCTCTTCCCACTGTAATTTTCTCGCCTTGCAATTTTGCCCACATTTATGAAAATAACGATTGTCATATCCAGGCCTACCAAATAAACTTCTCCCCAAGCCAGAGCTCCAGGTCTTTGTAGCCACCTGCCTCCGAGATATATGTATACCCAGTTGTCCCCAAGAGAGTTGTGACAGTATATCCAAAATGGGATTCACGACCTCTTCCTCACTCCCCTCCTACATTCCCCATGTCGACCGCTGGTCCCACCAGCAACCTGATTATCCAGGCTGGATTCTTCCCTATCATAATATTCCCCTCATAGCTATATTCATTCGATCAATCAATTGTACTAATTTTACCTGCCAGATCTTTCTCAAGTCCATTCTCTCCTGTCCACTGGCCTATTTCAAGCCCTCATCGTCATACACCTAGGTGATCAAACCATCCTCCAAAATGTTCTCCTGCCTGGCTCTATCCACTCCACATGCTGCAGCACAAGAAGTTGTTTTGAAATAGAAACTAAATCATGTCACTTTCTTTCTTAAACCACCCTCGACTTTAGATAAACAGCAAAACTCCTTGGTGGGGCATGTTAGGCTCTGCAGGCTTTGACCCAGCTTTCTTTCCCCTTCAGCACCATCTCTCACTGCTATACCCACATGCATGCCAACTCCAGATGTGACCCACGTTCAGGTCCAGTCCGTGTCTGGCCTCCTCATGTCTGCACACACTGTTCCTGCAGTCTGCCATATCCACTTCTGCCTGGCCAACACTCCTCATCTTTCAGGATTTGCCTCCTCTAGGAAGCATTCCTTGACACCCATCCCCTTAGTTTCTGCTCCCTTGACATCCTACCCATATGCATCTGGATCATATGCATCTCTCTGTCCACATCACCCAGGACAACTGTGCTCCTTGGGTACAGGGAGTGGTACTGACTCCCTGTGCCTTGCCAGGAGGTAGGCATTCTGTAAACATCTATTGAGCAAAAAATAGGGAAGACAGGAATGAAAAAGAAGCAAGGAGAGGCTGGACCTCCCAGACATCATAGCTTATAAAGCCTCAATAGTTAACAGAGAGTGTTACTGGTGTATGAAGAATGATTGATGCAAGAAAAGAAATGTTCAGAAATAAAACCAATTACAAATCGGTCAAGAAATGGTGTCGCAACAACAGGGGATGAAAGCATTGGATCCATACCTTACAAGGTAACCCCAAATAAATTCAAAGTTTGATCAAATACTTACATTTTCAAAAAGAAATCACAGTATTAGAGAAATGTGGGATAATTCTTTTACAGCTCTGAGTGGGGAAGACCTTCCTCCCTGGGATGTCAAACCCAGAAGTTGTTTTTTAAAAGTGTGCAGACAATAGCTAACCTAGCAGGTCTGAGACTGTTCAAGTTCAAAAGGCCTGCTTGCATGGTAGACCCTTGGCTGGCCTCTGGGGACCTAGATTTTAAGAGATTTCTCACCATTCCCTAACTGGTGACAGTGGTTTATGGTGCTAAACTGTATTTTATGCTGAAGTCCTGCTTTCTTTCTGGAAGTCTGGAATTTTGTCACGTGATACTCAGAGGCTGCCTAAGTGACCAGCTCCCAGTAAAAACCCTGGGCACTTAGCATTGTCACAATTCCTTGCTGGGGGAATTAAGTGCATCCTGCAACACTCCACTGGGACAGGACCTCGGAAGCGTATGCCTGGTTCCCCTCAGACTACACCACATGTGATATTTCCTTTTGCTGCAATAAATCACACTTGTCAGTATGACTATATGCTGAGTCCTGTGAGTTCTCCTAAAGAATTATCAAACCTAGGCTGGTCTTAGGGATGCCCACTCACATATATGTGCACGCATGTGAGTGTGTGCATGCACATACACCCAACCCAAAAGAAAAAATGATAAATTCTCTTAAATAAATATTTTTAAAACTTCTTCATAGCAAAAGCAACCATAAGAAAAGTCAAAAGGCACATGGGAAAAATATTTGCAACCTGTTAAGTCAGTATCGCTACTATATAGAGTTTCTACAACTAACAAGAAAAAGGTCAAAATCACGAAAGAAAAATGGGCAGAAGATACAGAGAATGCACAAATAGCAATACTAATAGCTCAAACTAAAAGAGATTCCACTTTAACCAAATAAGACAAGTACAAAATAAAACTATGAATCTACATTTTCATCTAGTAGCTTAGCAAAGATCAAAAAAGAAAAAAAAATTAGGAAGTATACCTGGATCACGTGATAGGCAGAATAATGGCCTTCGAAGGTGTCCATATCCTAATCGATGGGACCTGTGTTATGTTCCCACACATGGCAAAGAGGAACTAAGGGTGCAGATGGCCTTAAGATTGCTAAGCAACTGACTTTGAGACAGGGAGATTACCCTGATTTCCCAAGTGAGCCTAATGCAATCACAGAGATCCTTAGAAGTGGAAGGAGGAGGTGGAAGATTCAGAAGCAGAGGAGGAGATGAGATGATGGAAGCAAAGTCAGAGTGCCTGAAAGAACCTGACCCATTCTTGCTGTCTCTGAAGATGGAAGCAGAGGCCACAAGCCAAGAAACCTAGTGGCCTCTAGAAGCTGGAAGTGCAAAGAACAAATTCTCCCCTACAGCCTGCAGAAGAAACAGTCCTGCGGATGCCCCGATTTTAGCCCAGGGAGACCCATTTTAAATTTCCTACCTCCAGGACTTCTGTTTTTATAAGCCACTGAGTTTGTGGTGATTTGTTACAACAGCTATAGAAACTAAGATAGTTGGGAGGATGTCTGGAAACAGGCACTCTGATGCTGTGTGTGGCAGTGAAAGCCAGTTCATCTCTTATAAAAGAGAATTTGGGAATATAATTCTACTTCTAAGAATTTATCCTACGATACATGCTAACCTGTACAAAATGATGTATATGGAAGGTTATCCACTGCAGTAGCAATGTAGAAAGAAAAATGATTGGAAAAAGCTCAATATCCATCAACAGAGGCCTGAATAGATAAAGCAGGGGGCAGTCAACAAAGCTGTCAAAATAGAGGGAAGAAGCCCACTCATTAGGCACTCTCTACTGGAGAACTGGAAAGGGTAAGTACTGAGATGCCTGCAGAGGTCTAAACTATCATTGGGTGGAAAGTAACAGGGTGAGCACACCAGTTGTCTCTGAGGAGGGAAATGGGGGTGGCTGAAGGGTATTGGGAGGGATGGAAGGAGGTACTTTTACTCTACATCTGTCTTAGGCTACTCTAACTAAAGACACCACAGACTGGGTGTTTTGAGACAGCATTTATTTTTCATGGTTCTAGAAGCCAGAGTCCTAGATCAGAATGCCAGCATGGTAGTCTCCTGGTGAGGGCCTGTTTCCCAGTTTACAGAGGGCAGCCTCCTTGCTAAACCTCAGATGGTGGAGAGAGGGAGCTCTTCCACGAGGGCACTTCTTCGTCTTATAAAATGGCACTAATCCCATCATGGGCTCAAGGCCATGACCTAATCACCTCCCAAAGGCCCCTTTTCCAAAAATCATGACACTGAAGATGAGGGCTTCAACATATGATTTTGGGGAGACACAGATATCAGTCTATGACAATATCCTTTTATCCTTCTTGAATTTTCAATCATGGGCATATACTAGCTATTTTAAAATCTTTAAAACAAATCTTTGCTGAATAAGTGACCCTTCTAAAGAGCAGAATATTCTTATTGATGACTTGGTTGCCGCTAATTCCTATTCATTCACTCTATTGATGGTAGCATATTCACTCAACAAACACCAAGGGCCAACAAAGTATCAGTGGAGAAAAAAAGTAAGACACAGCCACCATCTTTAAGGAGTTAGAAATTCTCAAAAGGAGAGAGATGAGGAGAAGACAATTATTCATTGTGTAAAGAGGAAAGTGGTAAATGCCATGAACAGTGTGTGTTCATATATATATATATATATATATATATATATATATATATATATATTTATCGATAGATAGATAGATAGATGATGATAGATAGATAGATAGATGATAGATAGATAGATGATAGATAGATAGATAGATAGATAGATAGATAGATAGATAGATAGATGATAGATAGATAAAGCAGGGTACGGGGCTCCAGAGAAGGCCAAGATTACTTCTGGACAGATGGGCCTGGCAGGATAAGACAACTTTGGACATAATGATGATGATAAAAAGCCAGACTCACGGGAGCCGGACCAGAGAATATGTGGCCATTAGCAAACACCTTAGTCTCACCACCAGAGTACAGGAAGGGTAAAAAATTGGAGACTGTTGGGAGGTGGGGCCGCACTGTGAAGAAGACAGAGGTTTGCATTTACACTGACAGAGAGGCAAGAACCACTTAAGCTTTGGGGGCAAAGGAAGATCTCAAGACCTTCAATGCTACATCCTAGGAGGTCAATCTGACAGAAGGCACATGTGGGGCAGACTGGAAAAGAGAACCAAGGTAGGAAAACACCATCCCAACAGCTAAGAAAGAGAAAAGAGGACAGTCTGAACCTGAGTCAGGCTGGGGAGGAAGAATCTCCCAGATATAGTAAATGTCAAGGTAAAGGAACTCTTCCAATGGCCTTGATCTAGGAGGAGGAAGAGGTGGAGGAGGAAGACAAGGAGGAGGAGAGGGGAGATACCACCAGAGAAACTGGGAGCAGAGGAGTACATGTGGGGGGAAAATGACAGATTCATTTTAAACAAACTTGTAGGTGTCAGTCGAAGTTATATAGTAGCTGAAGGGAAATATGAAGCTATGGATTGGGCAGGAACGCTCAGAAAGGCAATGCTGGTGGACATGAGAGTGAGAGAGATTGCTGAGGGGGTAGCTGAGAGCAAGAAGGAGGAGGAGAACGGACTTTTCTAGGAAACACACAGTTAGACAGCAGAAGAAAGCAGAGAAACACCACCAAAAAAGCAGCTAGACAGGTAGGCGGACTGGAAGATTTAGGTCTCAGGAACCAGGGGAAGGGGTGTCTAGAAGCATCATGGTCTAGATGCCCTGAGACTTCTGCTGAAGATGTCTAAAAGTGCTGTTTAAGACATCGAAAAATGCTGTAAAACGGAGACCTTTCTTAAAAAAATGCACTAATGAGGGCTCCTCTATGTACAAGACATTGTGTTATGTATATGACCTTCTCACTTGATCTTTTTTACAGGTGCATTTATTGTTTTTTTGTTTCTTTGTTTTCATAGGTTCACTAAGTCTGTAAATAGAGTGTATAGGATATTTTTTTGTTTTGTTTTGACTTTACATTTATACTGACTTTTGACTCTTTTATGCAGTACACTCACTAGGCTTTTAGTGTATCATTTTGCTTTGCTTAGAATTTCTAGTATTCTATGGTGTCACCTATGAATGATGCTAAAGCTCCTATTTTACTAGAAAGTTGTAATGCTTATGCCATTGCTATGTCTTACTGCATCACTGAGAATTGCATAAACAATGCTGACTAATAGCAGTGGCATTCAAGTTTTTTTTTCCTGATTTTATTGTTGATGCTCTAAAAGTTTCACTGTGAATTCTATTGTTTGATGTTGTGTTCGATAGTCTTGATCACACTGAAAGTTTTCTTTAATTGTATTTTATATCAATTTTTTTTTTTTAAATCAGAAATGGCTCTTTTACACTTTTAACTACTTCATGTGGATGATTTCACTTTTCTTATTTCAAAAATTCTACATTATTTTTTTCTTAATAAGCCTTACCAGTAGTTTCACATTTTGTGTTTTTTCTAAGAAATTTACCAGTTTTACTATTATTTATATTTTATGTGTTATTTGTTGACTTTGTCTTTTCTCTTGAATTAATTTCACCCTGTACTGATGTTTACAAATTTTCCTCGCATTTTCTTCTGATTCATTTTGTTCCTTCCCCTTTTTAGTTTCTCAAGTTTGACTTCATTTTCTTTTCAATTTTTATTTTTTAACAATAAAAGCATTTATGTCTAATAAAAAATGTGCTAATGAGCTGGCTAGGGAGGAATAAACACTCAGAAGCCAGACAGTGACTGCTAAGAGGAATGCAGACAGCAAGAGCAGTACATTGGCTTTTACCTTTCAAGCGAGTGGGAGTGGTGAGGAGTGGGGCAATGAGTCCCGAAATAAGTGGCTGCTGACAGGATGCAGTGAACATTCTGCTTCAGGGGATAGTCCTGCTGGGACCACAGCTCCAGGAGTTGGGGGAGAGGGGAGAAGAAGCGAACAGGCCATCGTCATTGAAAGGCTGGGAGGGTGAGGGCAGGGGGGAGAGAGAGGGAGACAGACAGACAGACAGACAGACACAGAGACAGAAAGAGAAGAGGGCCAAGTCTTGAAGGAAGCAGGAAGGAAGGAGATTTAGAAGCATGATTTGACCCTCAATTAGCCAAGTTTATTGTTTATTCAAGAACAAAAGTCTGGCGAAAAAGAAAAGAGAGAACTAAGACATACTTCAGTCCTAAGGCCATATTGAGACTGAAAAGCAGGGGTGTGTGTGCACGTGTGTGTGTGTAAGTGAGCACACAGCATTGCTTCTTATTTCAATACCCATCTGAAAATGAGCTATTCTCTTTCATCTATTAACTCTGTCATTGGCCTACGAAGTAAGAGACCACTCCATTTCAGTCTGATTTAAAATCTCAAAGCCATTTATAATAAAAGTCCCCATTTCAGAACTAAAAAAAGGAAGGCGCAGGGAAAAGTACCCTATGTGCTTAATTCTCTACTTGTAGAATCACCTGTACTACTCATTGAAATGATCAAAAAAAAAAATGTACACCTCCTTAACCCACTTTAGTGTCATTGCTATGTAATTATTGTTAAAAGCAAGCAGAAGTGGAGCAGAAGAAGAGAAGACACGAGGTGGAAATGGCACAGTGCTAAAGTCATACGATGAGGTGTGATGTGGTTCACCAAAGCTAGGCAAAGAGAAATAAGCAAAAGGCTGTGAAAAGCAAAGGCAGCAGTAACCATAACACCTGCGAATGGAGATGGGCCCTGCGCTCAAAGGTGCTACTGTTCCAAAGACACTGCTGCCCGCCTCTGCATTTAAAGTGCTCTGCCATCAGTCACAGAGGGCTGCTAGTGTCCACAGAAAAGGCCTTGCAACCCAGTTGCTTCTCTCTTGAAATTAGAGCCGGCTAGTCTTCTCTCCTGTGCCTGTTTCTGCCACCCATAAGAAGGTCAGATTTAGCAAAACGACGACAAAACAAAACAGCAAAAAACTTGGCAGCTCTATGACTGCTAATCACCTCGTAGAATAACAAGTAGGAGAGACTGCAATGCTGAAGAGCTTGATCTGGAATGGCACAGGAAACTGCAAAGTGCTGGAACACAAACCTCAATGAGCCATGCTACCCTGAAAGCGGCAGGAAA
This sequence comes from Cynopterus sphinx, assembly GCA_030015415.1. Taxonomy (NCBI): domain Eukaryota; kingdom Metazoa; phylum Chordata; class Mammalia; order Chiroptera; family Pteropodidae; genus Cynopterus; species Cynopterus sphinx. The sequence continues at coordinate 85,143,225 of CM057388.1, forward strand.
ATAGAATTTTGAAGAATTCTGCTTCCATATCACTGCTGCCCATTTTTACACTTCTAGTTAAGATGCTTTCTGGATATAATACGCTGAAATTTAAGAGTTTCAACTAATCCTTTATCAAGGTACAACCAATGGTTTGTTAATAAGGTTACTGACCTTTATCAATATAGCATCTTTCTTTTAAAGTGTCCCACATATAATCACAATTAGTTTATTAATATTCCTGGGGAAAAAAGTGTGTTGGGATAATCATCCTTTATTCTTTGCACCTGCTGGGAAAATGGCATGCTATTAACAGAACAGCTGACATTTGGGGGGCACTTACTGCATGCCAGACAGTGTTATAAGCATCTTACATTTAATCTTGACAAAAACCCTATGGGGTTGAAACTGTTTTACCCATTACAGATGAGAATACTGAAGTGCGTGTTATGTGACTTTCAAAGTCACCAAAGAGGTAGCTAACTGAGCTAGATTCAGACATGGGCCGCTGGACTCTATGGCAGGACTCGGAACCACACATCAGAAGGGCCCTGACGACAGGTCTTCTCACTGGGCCTCCCTCAGCACCAGCAGAAGAAAACCTGGCAGCCAGGTCTCAGGCTCTATTTCTTCCAGTTCTACACTTCCCTTCCGTGAGGCTACGTCTCATGAGTTCAGTCACAAAGTCGAGCCCTTCACTTAGACAAAATGCAAGGAAACGCACTCATGCCTATAGCTATAAAAATAGACTCAAGGGATTTGCTAATGTCTAAATGAACTTTAAAAAGCATTTCATTCTACATATTCTACTATTATCTACAACTCTTTATCAAACTTTCTAGACCAGGGGTCCTCAAACCCCAGGTCATGGACCAGTACTGGTCCGTGGCCTGTTAGGAGCTGGGCTACACAGCAAGAGGTGAGTGGCAGGTGAGTGAGTGAAGCATCACAGTATTTGCAGCCACATTACCGCCTCAGCTCCACCTCAGATCATCATGTGTTAGATTCTCATAGGAGCACTAGTCCCTGGTGCCACAAAGGTTTGGGACTGCTGAGCTAGACTATGCTTAACAGAAAGCTATACACTTCACACCATCACCCAGACACATGCACACACATACAGGTGAGTGACAGAAATGTTTCATGGAACCATACTTATCCATATTAAGTGTCAGGCTCTCTTAATATTTCCTCTTCTATTCCATTTTAAAATTGCTGGTTGCAACCTAGTAAACTAATTTCATGATGAAAGTAGGCTGGGATTCACAGTTTTCAAAGAAACTCACCCCAAAGTTATATTCTCTGTGATTATCCCATCTGAGTAAAAAATGAGCAAACAGAAAAAGGAAATCAGTGAAGGAGGAACTTGGGCATTGAACATACCACCCCAATAATGAAATTGTATTTTTCTGCAGTGCTATCAGGCTCTGTTCCCACATATTCAATTTTTGTTCCTGCCGTTCACAAGTTACCATCATATCAGAAGCATGGTCACATTTCTTATCATCATAAAAATGTATCATATACTCAGCCTTAATACTGAGTTACAATACAGCTTGAAAAATTAAGCGAAAATGAAACAAAAATTAAAAGTTGTCGCTGCCATAGAAAATGTTCTCAAAACAATTTGTAAGCCTTCCTGGATTGACAGAATACAAAAACAATCAAGTTCATGGTTGGAGGTCGACTGTGTGTGGCTGAGCTGCTCAAGTTCAATTCAAAGTTTAAATCCCAACATGAACACACTGAGTGGTGAAAATACTAATGGGGAAGGAGGCAAGAGAGAGCCAAAGGGGTGGTCTGGAAGGAAAAAAGCCCACTCATACGCTATTCACCCCACGGCTGGATTCGGAACCCACCTCTCTTGGCTTCCAGACACCATTGCCTGGGTATGACAGCAAGCTCGCTTCTGATTTCAAATGCTAATAAAAACCACTGAGATAATTTGCAGCTGATTGAATGGTTTCAACAATATTAACAAAGTGATATTTTTCAAGCAGGGCCTTTTGTGTTGTTCAATGCAATCAGGCTTAGATTACGCTTCCAGGAAATCCCTTTTTGGCACACTCTCGCATTCCCCACTGTGGCAGTTTGGAAACTTTTCTTCCCCTCCTGTCTCAGAGGAATAATTGTCCCTTCTCCTTTCCAACTACCCGGCAAACTGGGCAGAATCCCATCCCCCTCTGCCTTCCCCAGGATCCTGCTCAAGAAAAGATCTCTCTCTTTTGCCTTGAAAAGAGGCAAGACTCCCTTCCCTTACCCACAAACATATTCATTCACCTTTCTCAGACTCTAAACAAACAAACAAACAAACAAACAGCTTCTTTCCTCAACCTGGCTGCTACCACCACTTTTTCCTTTAAACACTACCGACTCTCTTTCTAAACCCCTCACACTGGCTGGCTTCTGTCCCCTCCACTCAGATCATTTTCCCAGATTCAAAAAAGTTCAACAAATATATGCCAGGCACTGTACTGGGCACCGGGACATGAAGGAAAGGGCCCCACCTCAAGCAGTTCAGTTAGGGGGTCTGGTCCCCAGAGAGCTTGCAATCATCAAATCTAAAGGACTCTCCCTGACCCTCGCAGGATCACACACTCATGACCATCCCTTAAGCCTCTCTCTGCCTTTGGCCCTCTGCAGCTTGTAGGGGGCGAAGGTGCAAAGGGAGCCAGCAAAGTGAATGAGAATGCTTAGAGATGAAAGAAAGCAAACCTGTGGGGTGTGGTCTCATCAAAAGCAAATAGTTCGTTTTCAGATGGGGAATGAAATGAGAAGCAACGCCATGTGTGTGTGCGCACACACTCATACACACCTGCTTTTCAGCCTAGATGTGGCCTTAGGACCACCAGCATCCTAGTTCAGCACTATGGGCTTCTTACCTGGCCCTCGAACCCCACCTTCCGGGTATCAGGAGCTTTCCTCCTGTCTATTTTCCATGACACTGTATTCAGTCCTATCACTTATTTCAAAACCTTCAGTGGTCGCTGCTACTTCCCCAAGCACAAACTCCTTATGCTGCTGAGGCTCCCTACTGGATGACCCCAGAGTCCCTCCTCCTCCCCACACTCCAGGCGAACAGCACTGGCTCCCCTGATAAACACGTTGCAATCCCCTCAGCTTTCCCTCTGGAATTCTACTTCCTTCACCATCCTCAGCCACGGGAAATGACGACCACCCTTCAAGGCCCAACCTAAATGACTACAGATTCCATGCGAGCTTTTCTGACCCAGGTTGGATGTCTTCTCTTCTTCCTGGGAATCCCGAATAGACTTGCTCTGCATTTCTCTTACAGCACTGAATGTAAACTATCCTACAGCAGGGCTGTGCACGTTTGCCATATCACTTCTGTCATGTCCCTGAGTGAGACCAGGTATGGTTCACCCTGCACTCCTCTTCCTCTGTTGCCACCACTGCTCCCCGACACCACCCAACACAATACTTTGAAATGAACTCGATTTCCGAAACACTTGAATAGCAGTGACTTATAGTCCAGAAGCCATGAAAGTACCTTGTCTGTTTTGATCTGTACCTTGTATTGTTTTTGTGTCTAGTTTAACTTTTTTTTTAAGACTTTTAGTAGTTAAAACCTAGAGAATGTAATTTTCCAAATTTTTGTGGGAACAAGTTAGTTCACATTTTTTTCTCTAATTTGTCACTTTATTGACTTCCTAAAAGAAAAAGTAGGGATTCCTAGCACGGAAACGAAAAATAAGGCAAAGGATCATAGACTTGAGAAGTCAGTCTCTCTGTGGACCAATCCAGTGACAGTGCCCTGGGATCTTAGGCTCTGGTGCTACCTCCCAATATCCATCTCATTTGGTTCCCTGTAATGGATTCCCCCTTCATTTCCTACTAAACCTCAGATCAATAAAAAAACCATTATTATACAGCTTCCACGCAGAAGTCATTATGCTGAGGTTGGAGAGAGAAAGAAAAGCTGATCCCCACCCTGAGAAGCTCACAGCATACCAGGGGGCATGGACAATTACTACATAGTTATTATATAAGGCAAACTGAGATAAGGCTCTGCAAGAAGGACCGGCCAAGTCTAACAAGTGAGAGGTGAGATGAGCTCTGATCAGGGGAATGCACACAGTGTGGCAAAGGACCTAGGACTGAGCAAGATGGTGGAGGATGGGCTTTAAAGAGATGAGGAGACCGCAGGTGAAGGGGATAGGAAAACCAAAGACTTTGAGTCGAGAAAGTTCTATGTACTCCGGAGGAGCATAGGATGTAAGCCATGGAAGTCACTGAGGATTTTTTTTGTGTGTGGGAAATAAGACACAGAGCGACATGATCATACACTTAAATTTTAAAAAACTGGCAGCATTGTGTAAAATATGTTAGAAGGGGAGGAAATGGAAAGGAGAGAAGCTGGTTAGGAAGCACGGTTTAAATTAGAAAGCACAAGGAGAAATGAGAAGACGTATTTGAAAGTTACTAATAAATAGAACCTATAGGATTTGGAAGTGGAACTGATGTGGCCACGGGAGAAAACGTGGAAGAAGAATAAGAAAGCTGACATCAAGTTCTCAAACCTGAGCAACTGTGGATCATCTAAATTGAGGGAGGTGTAGGCTGCAGAGTAGGGTTTGTGAACTGCAAAGAGGTTAGGGAGACACGAGCTTCTGATCCTCACGGACTTCCAGAGGAAGATAGTTAAGATTTAGGCTTGTTAGATTCACTCAAGGCCAGTGTCAAGACTAGATTTAGAAATTACCCGTAAAGCAGTGGCAGCTTAAGTTATGGGACTAAATGACACCATGAAGGCAAAGGAGTAACATGAGAACAGGGTTTACAGTACCACTGATGAGATGGTGGGGACTGGGAAGGGATAGTCAAGATGGTAGAGGAACGCCGAAACCAAGACTTTCCAGAGGGTGGTCAAAACTGTTGAATGCCAGGGACAGAGCAAACAGAATGAAGATTGAAGTGAGGTGCTCGATTTGGCTAGTAACAGGTCCTGAGTTTCAAGAAGTTACCTGCAATAAAGGTAGATACTCAAATGGATTGGAGGAATGAATGAACTGGAGATGATAGTAGACCAGAATATTCTTTCCAGAAGTCTGGATTCAAGTGAGAGATGGGACAGTAGTCTAGGGGAAAGCTGGTCTGACACTTGACTTCTTTTTAGGGGAGTAAACCCTAAAAGAGGCAGAAGATGACAGAGAAGGAGGATGGGTGACCTAAAAAGATCTTGTAGGAGATAGACTAGGGCCTCAGCTCCTTCAAACTCTTGTGAGCCATTATTCATGTTTCTGATAATTTAGGGCCAGATACGTAAAACCCAAGGTAGAACACTGTCCCTGACTTAATTTTCATGGAGCAGACTTATCATCTCACTTTCATAATAATTTCCAAGATGTGTTCCCGTAACACTCTTTTTTATCCTCATAGTTAAAAAGTTAATAGTGAGATAGCTTTTAAATCACATATTTCATCAAAAACTGAGAAAAGGCTGAAAATGTATTCAACTCTATGATATCAGTGCATTTGTTTTAAGGATTACATTTGAATCTATAATCAACACATGACTCATGCTGAGTACTTCATATCCTGCTAGAACTCCGCAGTCTTTGTATAATTGTCCTTTTTATCAACCATGAATTTCCTTTCACTGAAACAACTGCCGATGAAATTTGCGCAAGGGGAAGCCTTGTCTCCTAGAAAAAAATCTGAGGCATTTACTGCAAATTAATTAATTAATTAATTAATTAATTAACAGACAGCCATAGGAAGAAGAGCTACATTACAATGCAGCTCTTTCATTCAATGATTTTGTTCATCACCTTCAGTCTAGCCAATAGCATGTTTATCCTATACTGAAAATAAAACTGTTTGTAAATTATATATATATATATAATACATATAATATAAATATAAATTTATGTTATATAATATATATTATATATTATATTATATAAACATAAATTTAAAATTATATATAATTTATATATAATATAAATTTATATTTTATATATATATATATATATATATTTTTTTTTTTTTAAGAATTATTTCCTTGCTTAGCCCTTAGCAGGTGTTTGTCTCCATGTTTGTTATCTGGAGAGAAGCAGAGGAGGAGAGGGTTAAGAAGATGCAAGCAAGGAATGACAGAATAAAAGAAGGCAAGACCAAGGCAGAGTACAAAGATTGTTTTAAGAGCAAGATGCCTGGAAAGCTTTATTTTAATCGTGTGGTAAAACAATGTTAGATGCTTCAAACAGTTTGGTGAAGGGGAAGAAAAAGGTCTAGGTGTACACATCCCAAATCTTGTGATGGACAGAATTACAGACTTAAGTAATTAAATGCATACATAAGTCTAGCCTGCCAAATATGCACTACGTAGCATCAAATGACATTTAAGGGTCATTCTTCAAAAAAATAAATAATAAATAAGCCTGCCTGATTCAGCAACTGCCTGAAGGATCTGTACAATGTATCAGAATTTTCAAAGTGCATTTGCTCAAATGGCATTTAGGCTCACAAAATCCTGCACATTAGCTCCCAAGGTGAGAGCAATAGTCTCTGGGATGTGGCTTTGCAGTGTGGCACTGAGGCCCCCACGGCCCACCTCACTCCCTCATGCCATTTACAGAGGGCCAGCCAGGGCTGAGGGCATGCTCAGGGTGGGAGGGCACAAGCTGTTTCAGGTCAAGCTCCCAGGCTCATGTGGGGCTCCGAGCACCTTGAGTCCCACACTGCAGTCACTTGGGGTGAGCCATCTAGCTCAGACCAGAAGAGGAGAGGCATCTAGGGTAAACACTCTCGTGTACACATCACACTGGGAAGTGCAATGGAGACTCTATGAAATAGGAGACACCCAAGGACATTCAGACGCTGATGAGAACCCTAGAATTTACCAGACTGTGGGCCAGAGGGAAGGCGTATTTCGTGAGGGTCTCAAACATATCTCTTCTGCTGTGGCCTTCTTGTTTCAGTGCGAACCTCAGGTTTCTCATGTCCTAGGGGGCAGAGGAGAAATGTGACACTTCAGTCTTCAAATAAAGTCCTATTCATTAGCAAAAAAAGAAAAAAAAATCTATTTAACTAAGGGAGTAGAAGATTCACTTACCTGGAAGGGAATTAATCTAAATTACTATGAAAATGACTTTGTTTTGTGTGGTGTTTTGAAATATCCAGTTTGAGAAGCCCTGAGAACAGCCCATCGGAGTCATGAATGTAAAAACAAAGCAACAAGTGCTAAAGAGAAGATGGGGCTGAAATTCATTTTATAAAAAGACCATTCGAACCTTGCCCATCATCTACTGTGTCTATCCACTTGAACTGGTCTCTGGAGTGTTTTAATTACAGAACTGTATTTTATAAGCAGTGCTTTTCAAATGTGTATCTGCTATCAAATATAATCCCCAAATGGTCAAACATGTCATTAAAATACAGAAGCTCTCCCCTTTCCTTCTCCCCTCATGCATTTAAAGTCTTATTCTTGAAAATTAGGAAATGAATGGCATTTTAAGTTCACATACAAGTAATGCAACCTATTTTCACTACACGATTTTGCTTTCGTAGAGTTCTATGTAAATCCCATTCAAGGGGCCCACATCAAGAGTGACTACGCTTCCAAGAACTCACAATTAATGCTCAAAACCAAATTTATGGGTAGATACTAAAACCTATCTTTTTAATAAGCAGGAAACCCTTCATTTTAAATCAAACCCAAACAAAATAAGTTCTCTTAAATATCAGTTTGTATTATACATCAAAATAATATTCTATCTTACTTTCAAAGCTGGAGAGTTTAGGTTGTCTCTTAAATCAATCCTGGCATTAATTATGTTATACTGTGCACTGCACTTTCGATCAGAAAAAAAATGACCACTGTGCTGGACTCGGGATACAGATACTCTGGAGTGAGACAGATCCGGTCCCTGCTCTCTTGGGTGCCACCGTCTTCATATTTTTCAAAGTGCCTTTTTCATTTATTATCTCAAGAGCACTCTTAAAGCTTCAGGAGTCTTCGATGTGAAGGATCAGCAAAGTCCTTGCCATATATAAGACATCCCAAAAGGGAAATGGCAGCAAAGGAAGTACAAAGAGCCAGACTCTGAGACCTCTAACGAACGACTCACGATTGATCATTCTGCATGCAGATGGCATCTATCAGGCCTTGCCAGCTCCAGGAGTCTGTGCTTTTGTTTTGAAAAGTGATAATTGAATAAAACCCAAAAACTAATTCACAACTTAGTCCAAGAAAACTGGAATATGAGTTGTTGGCTCATGATGCCAAGCACTAGTCCTAAGCAGGAGGAAAAAATCATTTCAATAAGATGATATGCTTTTAAAAGGTTTGCCATGAGCCACAAGTACAACACCAGAGAGCCAAGGAGTCTCAGGGCTCAAAGAGCTGTGAGGAACTTTCTTCCTAACAGCCTTGGGTCAGATGATAACTCTGTAACATCATTCTCTTAACCACCGGGCTATTAGGCCATTTCTAGATAAATATTTATTCCGATCTATCAGTGATTCCAGCAACTACTTTCAATGTGCCAAAGCATAAGTGACTCAAGAATTTTTTTTTTTTTGCCATTAGATGTAGTTGTAATTAAGGGACAGAAAGAACTACTACCTCATCTTGCCAACAGGAAAACTGAAGTGCAAAAGGCAAATAATGACTCACAGGCAGCAGATCTGCACATTTGCAACAGAAAGCTGAGCATGGACTAACTGGTACATTCCACCTGGTCTCTTTAGAGCCCAGTTCGTCAGGGAATGACACCTGGGAAAGAGCCTTGTGGCATAAGAGTCTCACAGACAGATCTTCGGCCCATTTACCTACTGGGTCACAGGGGAATGTGCTGAGCCTCACTATGATAAATGAGTAGAAGAAAACACACCCCCCCTTTGCAATAACACTCAAGAGTTGACTGATCGAGGCACCATCTGTAGAAAACATTTCTAAAGAAACAACACCATCACCGCTGACTTCAAAATACCATATTGTGAGACCTGGGTGGTCAGAATTCACCTTATTTTGAGCTATCTTCACTTCTGCTACTGGACAACACCTACAGGGATGTATATCCACCAGGTGAAAGCTGCTACAGGCAAACATAAATCCCCATGTTCAGAGTTGGTAGAAGCAAATGTGTAAGAGAAAAACACAGGTATTATGGTTACTGGCTGGAGATGACAGCTGACCTATTGAGACAGGAAAGCAAGGCTTCATCCCTTCTCAGCAGATCCCCTTTTATCAATGTCAGGTCTGTTACTGAGAAAATGAAATTTGACCCTCATGAAATTGGTGTTTCCAGGAAGGTGAGTTGCAAAGTTGTGCTACAACATTGTTGTCGGCTGTTGTCTTTGAACTCAACGCTAATTCCAAGCAATACCTAGGTGACATTTGATAATTGTGCCTGGTGAGGTGTTCCTAGGTCCTTGGCTCTTAGAATACACAGTCAAAGGGTACGAGTATGCTTTCTCTCAGTGATTTGAGGAAGATTAATATTTAAATACAAGTTTTTCCTATTGCTAAGGCAAGAGATAGAACTTGTTAAAAACAGCATGAAAGTTACTTCAAAATCATCAAAATAGCAACCTCACATTTTCCCTTGAGTATTGTAATATAACAATCTACTCCCATGGACCCTTTTACGCAAAATGCAAAAACTTTCCTTAAAAGTAAAATCCCCACATTTCTAGGAACCAAAGGGTAGAAAGTAGCTGGGATCTTAGGTTAAAGCATTAAGGTAGCTTGGATTAAAATGAAAAAAAAAGAAAAGAAAAAAAGGCTAGGTGGGCAGTAATGGAGAATTTCAATGCAAGTCTAATAATGACATAATTCTTTGGTTTCTTATAAAGTGTATTAATCTTGATCTTTTATAAACCAATCATCAGAAAAAACCTGTACTGTATTCATAATACAAACAAAATTATAAGAGATTGACTTTAAGAAATCACAGTGCATGAGACTAGGAAGACACTTGGGTTTTCCTTTTGGCTCTCCCACCAGCTTGGGCAACCCCGGGCAAGAAATCTTGTTTAGCAAAGGCCTCATTTTCTCATCCACAGACTGAAGCACTTGGACTGATCAGGAGTCACCAGACTTCAGCCCTGCCTCATCAGTCTTTGTGTGGTCTTCAAGCTAAGGTTTTTTAATATATATTTTAAAAGGGTTAAAACCAAACAAAATACAAAGCAGCATATGTGGCAGGGATGCTATGGGTCCCCAAGGCCTAAAATATTTGTTTTCGGGTCCTTTACAGAAAAAGTGTGCCAACCCCTGCACTAGACCAATGGTTCAGAGTCACTGAGGACACCCAAGAGTCTCTGCCTTCTGGGATCCAACATTCAGAGATGATTTTACAGTAGGATTTGGGGTAGAACCCAAAGATCTACATTTTTAAAAAGGTTTTTCAGGTTACCCTCATGCATATCTAGGCATAAGATCCAATGGGACCCCTAAGCTCCTCTAGCTCTTTCCAGGATTGGGCATTCATCTACAGATTGTAGTCTTCTGACACTCAACACTTGAAAAACGAGTTTTCCCTGTTCTTTGCAAAATGATTACCTCACTGTATTTAGATCCCATCTTTGAAATTGGTTGGGCAATCTCACCTAAGTTACCTAACTCTTCTTATCCTCAGGCTCCTCAACTATCCAATGGGGATGGATGCCACTGTCCATCTCAGAGGGTTGTCCTGAGGACAAAATGCGAACTACCTAGCCTGTGTTTGGACCGACACATGCTCAATAAATGGTCGCTGTTATAACTGATTAGGTTTTATCCTTAAATCTCAGCCAGTCACCATGCCAAAACGACATGTTAGCCCGCTCCCTCCGAAAACAACCTAAGCAAAATTTAGAAAGGTTGTAAGAAGAACATGTGCTGTTCACAGAGGACAAATTCTCTGGTATTTCTCTTTCCTTTCATGCTGTGAAGGTGTCTAGCTGGTAACACAGCTCATGAAGGAACAGCAGGAGCAAACCTGGGCACAAACTAAAAAGTATAGAATTTTACTTATAAAGTTTTCTTCCTACTCAGTCAAGCTAAGTAAATGACCAGTTTGAGTCCTCACAGTTGGTGACAACAGCAGGTCCTTTATAGGGAGTATTTCCCCAGGAGGTTTTGGAAAGCTTGATTGTGAGGAAAGAACATGAGTCTTTGTTTTTCTTAACCCATATTAACTTTTACTTATAAACACTAATTTTTTGTGCATGTAAGAAAGGACTGAATCTCTTACTTTACAAGTAATATCTAGACCATAGGAATTTTCTCCTCTACTTGTCGCGCCTCCCATTTTTTCAATCCTTGAGATCACACCGAGAGGAACATCAAGTATTAGGGCAGAATCCTGTAATGGACAGAAAAACAAAAGTCAGCATTCTGTCAGTATAATTAAAACATCAAAAACAAACTAAAAACAACTATACGTGGTCAGGGAGTTTTTACATTGGCCCTCTTACCGATTTTTATGAACAAAAATATGATCTAGATCACACATGAAAGAGCAAGCATTAAAATAATCAGTTATGCGACCAAAATGCATCCCCTAAAAATGTGCCATTGTACATTGTTCACATGATGAAGACTAAACTCCTTGGTACACAATTCCAGGGCCCCATGGTGTCTACAGGCTTTGCTCCCACAACATCCTGTGCTCCAACTAAGTAAGCACCTTCACTGTTCTTCAAATATGTCATCTACAGTCAGGCCTATGTGTTTTGTGCAGTGTCCCCTTTGCCTAGGATGATCTATTTTTCTAAAATACCAAAATTCTTCCCGTGGCTGAAATCTTGCCTCGGCAAGCATCACCTCTGATGAAGCCCTGCATTCCAATCAGATCAGACAGAAATGACCACTCCCTCTTCTGAAGTTCGGCAGCAGTTGACCCAGGCTGCTGTTAGACCACTCACTTGACTCTGTCTTTTTACCATGAACTTCCATGACTGTATTTCCCCACTGGAAGCCAAACATTTGGAAGTCGTGCCTATCTTAGGCATGAGTGCACTTCCCAAAGCAGAAGGGTCTGAATGCACAAAAACTTCTCCATCGTTTCTTATCCAATGCTGGCTGCAAGGGGTCCATAAGACTGCTGGCATGACAGAATCACATTAGCAAAGTCATACCACAATCCTCGTGACAAGATAACAGCAGCTGCCACATACAAAATGTCTCATCTGAAGCAGGTACTGCAAGACAGGCTTGGTGTGCATCATCTCACTTTATCCTCGCACCTGTTCTGGATGTAGGTGAAATACTCCCATTTCTGAACGTGGCAACCAAGGCTTTAAAAAGCTTCAGTAACTTGCTTAGTAAACATGGGGAAGTTTCTGATGTTCAAGGTGAGGTCTGGCAACACGCATCAAAAGAGCCATAAAGATGTTCTGACCCTTTGACACCATAACTATGCCCCTAAGAGACTTGCATTACAGGTAGTGTGCCACAGGAGGAAAAGCTGTATGTGGGAAGATGCTCAGTGGAGCCAGAAGTGGATGTCAGGGTATAGAAATTTAGTTAATCAATGCAGTGGAATTATCATGTAGCTACTAAAATAATTATGGTGCATGGAAAAATCAGTTTAAATGGGAAAAAGCACATAAAATACACTGACTACAACAGTGTAAAATATATATTCACATGCACAGACGTAAGAAGAGCTACAGAATTTTTAATCTAATATTTTCTTTAATGCTGTGTTAGATAACTGATGATAAAGAAAAAAAATTTAAAGGTGCTTATTAATTTTTTTTAAAGATGTCCTTTTGGGGGATAGAGATAAAGTTAAGTATTTTTTTTCTTTTTACTTGAAATCCTTCTTTTTAAAACACAATACAAAAAATTAAGCATTTCTTCTTAAAACATAAGTATAGCTCATGGATAGTTTAGAAATTCAAAAAGTGTAAGAATGTGGTGCATCTGTACCAACGAACACTGCTCAGCTGCAAAGATGAATGAACTATGGATACATGTAACGACCTGGAAGAATCTTAAGGGCATCATGATGAGTGGATAAAGCCAATTTCAAAGGATCGTGAGCTGTATGATTCCATTCCTAACATTCTTGAAATGAGAAAATTGTAGATATGGAGAACAGAGAAGTGGTTGCCAAGGGTTGAGGGGAAGGAAAGGGTGTGGCTATAAAAGGACAGAATAAGGGAGTTGTTTTTTGGCGACAGACCAGTTGCATATTTGGACTGTTGGTGGTAGTTACAGAAATTTATACATAGGATTAAATTTCACAGAATTGTGTGCAAAGACAAACAAGAAATGAATGCATAAAAATGGCTCAAATCTGAGTTTTGATATTTATTAGCTGTATGACTTCAGCGAGTTATCTTTACCTGTAAAGTAGGAATGATCAGAGAGAATGAATTTAAAGTACCTGGCATGGTGCCTGTCACATGGTAGCAAGAAAACAATGGAAGTTGTTATTATAGCAAAGAATTTCTTAGTACTTAGGAGACATGACTGTGCTTTGTAACTATAGTGGATCAGTACGCCCTGGCATGCAGCTACAGGTCTTTCTGTTTATACCTATAAGGAGGCATTGTTTTAGCCACTGACACCTCACTACTTGGCTAAAATCCAAACCCCTAGAGAAAAAAGATACTATTTAGTAACTGTGGACACATATAGCTGCATATTATCGTGTATTTACTTCTCAATACAATCTAGTCATTAAAAACATACTATCAGTTAGTCTGTTATTATACTTAGATTATACTGAGATTTGTGTCTGTTCAACTATACCCCAAATCTCAAACTTATACCTAAAAATACATAGAATAAACAGTAAATAGAAGTCTGATACTCTAATATAAACATTGAAGAAAGAATGCAGAAGTACAGAAGAAGAATTAAAAGTGAGATGAGACCTTGCCGTTCTTTGTCCCTGTATAGAAGGGATGTGGTAGCTCTGATTGCCCTAACCCAACACAAAACTGAAAATGGGACACTGAAAAGAACCAGCCAGCTCCTGACCAAAGCAACCCACAGTCTAATGAGACTACTTGCCACATTCTCCCTGACAGGTTCGAGATCAGATAACCCAGCAAGCCAAACTGGAAGACCCAGGAATAGGAAAATTAGCTTAACTCTCTAGAAACCTGAGTAGTCACTATCTAAATATCATTAAACATTTAAGGCTTCTCAAAATTCTGTGCCTCTGTACCTCTAAGTATCTAAAATAGCTGAGCAGTAAATATAACAATCTATTCATTCATTCACTATCTCATTCACTATCTCTCTTTTGAGTGTATACCAAGTAACGGAAATTGTGGTAGACACTAGAGACCATGGAGATTAAATAAGTTGAGGACCTTGCCCTCATGGAGCTCAAGGCCCAGTCTGGGAGATAAGACACATGTACCCAAGTAGCCACAATGCTAGGGTACAAGTGCCAAGAGCCATAAAAAGAAAGGTCCCGACAAAGTGGAACAAGTGGTCATGAGGGCAAAATAATTTCCTATCAATTGGGTCACGTGAAGGTTTTGTGGTGAAGGTTACGTTAAAGATGATCCTTAAAGAACAGAATGACAGCAGTTGGAGATTACCCTTCCATAAACAGATAACAGTGATATCAGCGACACATGTGGAAAAGTATAGGAATTTTATATTAAAAAAAAAAAGTGGGCCAGGTTTAAGATAGGGTGGCAGGAGAATTCCCTGGGGAGCACCCCAGGGCTTAGATCAGAATGACTGGGTTCCAAGGAATGTGTTCTGAAACGAGGAATTCAATGACAGAATGATGGTTTGTGAGCATTCATCTAGCAGCACTGGGCACTCTCCACGAATGAGTGTAGAGGATGACACCCATTCCCTGGAATCCTGGAAGCCAATGTTTTAGTGCAAGGGAGAGGCTATGAGGACCTGAAAGGGGAGAGCGACAGAGGTGGAAAGCAAAAGAAGATGAGCCACTGGGGAAAAATCAAAGGTGTCCCATCAAGTGGGACAACAGTGGTCCCACCAAGACATGTGAAAAACATAGGGGAGAGGATTGGAGAAAGATTAAGTTAACATAGTTGATTTTAGACACACTGGGTTTGGGGTTATAATAATTTACTTAAGTACAGATATCTAGGAGGCAACTGGAAATAAAACTGGAAGAGATCCCGACAGCCCCTCGAACTCAAAATGTCCAGAACTAAATGGGTGCTGCTTGTTCTCCAAACCACATCTTCCTATCTCAGAGGTGGGCACTCCATCTATCCAGTCACCAAAGTGGAAAACCTAGGAGTCTTCCTTGACATCTCCTTCTCCATTATCCTTCATCTAATAATACTCCACGTTTACCTCTTAAATCAATCTCAAATCTATCAACCTCCCCGACTCTACCAGCAACTTCTCTGGACCACTGGAATAGGTGCAGAGGTTTCTTTGCAGCGACTACTGCTCCTCTTGCAATCTGTCATCCACCCAGAGCCTGGGTGGTTTTATGAAAGGAAATCTGATGCTATCATTCCTCTGCTTTGAACCACTTCTGAATATTCTCACTGCTTACCTCTAAACACCGAAATCCTTAGCAAAGTCCACAAGGCCTAGATCATCTAGGTACTACCCACGTCTCCTGCTCATCTCTCACTGTTCTCTCTGCCCCTATACCGGCCACACTGTCATCTTTTCAGGATTCCTTTGGTCTCAGGGTCTCTCATATGCTGTTCTCTTAGCTTATTCTCTCCAACCCTGGCCAGCATCTAGGTGACTCCTATTCATTCTTCAGACCCCGGGTCAAGCATAATTTTCACAGGACAATTCTGTAGGATCTCCAATCTGCTGCGCCCCTATGCTACTCTCACCCAACACTTATCACAGCTTGTTGTCTTAGATTGGTGTGGTTATCTGATTAATGACTTTTGGTCCCATCAGAACTAAAGCTTCATGAGGGAGAGACTGTGTCTGCTGTGTGTACTTTATCCTAGCACCTGGCACAGTGCTTGACACACAGCAGGCTCTCAAATAGTCAGCGAATAAAAAATGAAAGATTGGGACTAGGGCTATGAAATTGGGAAGCAACTGACAATTGAGAAAGAAGAGGGTGAGGGCAGAACTCCAGGGAAACATACAGTAAGGATGTAGGAAGGAGAAAATGAACTGCAATAAAGGCAAGAGGCAGGAAGAAGTGAAGAGCCAAGAATGTTTGGAGGAAAAGACGAAGGAAGGAAGTAGTCATCGACAATATCCATAGCTGCAGAGAAGTCAAGGACTCACCAAAAGCCACTGGAATTAAGCAAGGAAGGAATAGTTTCAATAGGGAACAGAAGCCAGACCACAAGAAGTGAAAGAGTTAATAGTCTGGAAGTGGAAGAAACATATGTGGACTAATTTTGCTTTTAAAGAAATCTGGCAAAGAAGAGAATGAAAGAGGATAGCGGCATCAGGCAGTAGCAAGGATGCAAGAAGGTGTTTTAGAGAAAAGAGACTGGAGTGGCTCTGTGGGGGTGGGGGGCAGGGAAGAGCCAATGAAAGCCATACCTGTAAAATAGAGAATGATGGGGTACCAAGGCTCCAGAGGAAGTAAAAGGAGAAAGGCTCAAAGAGAGGGATTCGCTTTGGACAAGAAGACGTCTATTTCCTTCTTCTCAGAGGGGAGTGGAGGAGAGGAAGAAGGAAAACAGACACCATCAGGTGATAAGAGGGGAATTTACGGGAGCTCCGTGAGGATGACTTAACTTTTCAACACAGCAAGAGATGACATCAGCTAAAGGACATGGAGGGTTTCTCACTGATGCGATGGGGGACGCAACACAAAGTGAATTTCAGATTGAAAGAATTGACGAAGCAGCGATGAGAGGTCTGAGATCTGAAAACCTGAACTTATAGTGTCTGAAAGAATGAATTAAATCTACTGCATGACTTTCAACAGCAGGGCTCAGTCGTCCCCAGAGGCTCAAGTTCGAGACCTGGCAAATTGGGAAAGGTAGGGCAACAAGGGTTAAGGGGACCTAGGGTAGCAGCAGGGATTGTTTTAACCTGAAAACAGCATTCATTTTGCAGCAGCAATAGAAGGAAATGGTTTAAGATTGAAGTTTAAAAGAATACCTAGAGTGTGGCTTCTGATCGACAGACACACTAGGATGTTTTATTTTTCTAGTTTCTTTTTAAACATCACTCCATCTCCTTTCAAATGAAAAGAGGCACCAAATCCCCTAAACAGAGGACTTAAAAAATATCCTGAAAAGTTTCCAGTGTATCATCTTACTCCAGGAATCCCCTTTGTCTGTGCTTGCAATGAATGAAGTGGGCGGGCCCTCCCTCTGGGAAAGGATACAGGTCTGGCTTTGAAATGTCCACAATGGGAAGTTAACTTTGCCACCCTTCTGAGTGGTGTCCAAGGTTTACAGCTGCAATTGCAGCCAATTAGAGAGATTATGGAACCTAAGTTATAGCTGCCACACGTGTTAGATGCCCAGCGCTGGGGTGGCATAATACCTACACCTGTCCAAAGCTCATTTCAAACCGGATATTTGAGTCCAATGAATACGTGGGCCATCCAGCCATCTCGAGTCTCTAAGTCCAGCCTCTGCACTGGTAAACTATCAAAAAGCAAGGTAAGCAGATCCTGTTCTTCTGATCCCTCACTGAATAAATACTGAATAAAAATTCACATCTCTTTTGTCTTGACGGAGGATCTTGAATGGTATTCAAGGATCTAGGGTGATACCCTGCCTGAAGAATTGAATCACTACATTCCTACCTTTTAGAGAAAACCTTAAATTTCTCCTTAAATTTAATCCAGGAAGAATGTACTGTTTCTGACTTACCATCAGAAAATGAAAACCGTATACCCAACGCATTTCTCATCTCATCAGTAGTCCTACTCCTAGAATCAAGTTACACTGCCAAGGGTCGCCACCTGCTTTTTCAGAAGGCTTAAAAGCCACCCTTCCATTAATTTCCTACAGATCTCTGACATTCCATTCTATTCTAAAAAGGGGTGTGTGGAATGATCGTGAGATGCACCAACTTTCAGATGGTGATTACGTCTGGAGTGAAGAGATGAGACTGCTCCAGTTGCATGGTGGATCCACAGGTGGCTACGTTATCCTTTATAAACTTTCTTACCTTAAATATTTCAAAATTGTTTTTTAAGTGGCTGGGGTGAAAGGTGTCCTAGGTGGAGAAAATAGTCTAAAGGAAAGTCCAGGGGGGAGAAAGCATAGGCTGTGTTTAGGGAACCGTGAGCAGCACACTTGAGGCAGAGCGTGGGGTGGGGCTGAGGGATCTATTGGGGAAGGAAGATAGAGGGTAGAGGGAAGAGTGGGGACAGGAGGTGATGAGGCTGTATGATGCACATTACACGGAGAATGACCTATCGGATGTGTATTTCGGGAAAGAAGTCAGGTTGCAGCAGGTATGATGGATCAGGGATGATGAGTTAGGGGCAGGTTGCAGAGAACTGTTAACACCTGGCTCAGGAATCTGAAATGAGGGGAAAGGAGCCACTGAGAATTTCCGAGCAGAGGAATGAGAAGAATGGAAAAATGCCTTAGGGAGCTAGCAAGAATGGAGTGGGAGAAGCTACTGTCATGGCCTGAGGGATAGGTGATGCTGATAAGACACTGGACTAAGGTGCAGCAACAGGAGTAGAAAGAATTGGGTGAATGTGAAGAGGACTGAACAGGGGAAGGGAGGATGGGGAGAAAGAGGTGACCCCAAGCTGATGGGAAGAAAAATAGCATCCCGAAGAGAAACAAGAGCATCAAAAGGAGGAACTGACTGGGAAGGGTGAAAGAACTGCAGAATTTGAGCTTGGCCTCGGGGATGCCAGGTTGAAAGTCAAGGGATGCCCAGTAGGCAGGAAGAAATGAGAAACTGAGGCCAGAAGAAAGGTCAGCACTGAAAACCAAAGTCAGGGGAGGACTAGGGAATGGGCCAGGTCATATCTGCTTTGCCTGTCAGTCACGGCCAGATGGAATGCGAATGTGTGCAAAGAACTTGGGAAACTCAAGGAGCTTGGTCATGGGGTTATCTGTAGAGAAGGGACTGGAGCCAGGGAGTAGTAGACGGAGCCATGGGGCCAAGAGAATGCAGAAGAGAAGTGGGCTGAGGCCGGGGAGCTGGCCAGTCTTCCACCAGTAGGTTGAAGGAAGAGCAAGAGAGACTCATGTCACCTCAGCATCTGTTCTTCCCCAGGTTCCCAGTGCCACCTAACAGCCACTGTGCACAACCCCTGCGCATTCTTTTTATCTGATTGATCCTTGTGACATGTCACACCACACTCTGCTCCCTTCCTGAGATTTTCTCTTCCAGCAACATCCACCAAAGCCTTGTCTCAGATGACATTCTACTGCCACTTCTTTCTCTTCTCCAGTGGCTCTCTTTATCTCCCCACCACAGAAAACTGTCTATGTCCCCTAGGGGTCTCTCTTTGGCCCACATCTCTTTTTTGTCCCAGATTCTTTGTGGGTAATCTTATAGATGTACACAGTTGTGTTTTTTCTTTTTTTTTTATCAATACTGATATGCTAATAACTTCTGGAAGCTTCAGAGACACATTTCCAACTGCTACTGGGCCATTTCCGCCTGGTGGTTGGACAGCTTTGAGTCCACACTGTCAGACTTATTTCCCCAGGGGCCTGTCTCCAACACATTCTTTCTCCCATTATGTCTATTGCAACAACTGGGAACAGCTCCAACGATTCAAGCCAAAAAAATCACAGTAATCATTCTTGACTTGAGCCTTTCCTTCAACTCCCACCTGCAATGGCTACCCAAACCCTCCTGAATTTCTCAGGGCTGTTCCCTCCCTTTTATCGCAACTATGACTATACTAGGCCCTTACTGCTTACCCAGAAAATTGAAATAATTTCCTGCCTAATCCATCATACATGCTGCAACCCAATTTCTTTTCCTGAAATACACATCCGATCGGGTGTTCTCTGAGTAACACACATACAGCCTCGTCACTTCCATTCCCCACTCCCCCCTCTGCCCTCTATTCCCCCTCCAACAGACCCCTCAGCTGTTTCCTCAGTATATGATGTTTTTCCATGTTGTGTGTTAGACATCCAAGATGGAAACTCTCTACCTGATTGCTCCTCCCTCTCTCCCTCCTGTCCAGGAAATCGTTGCCATGCTTCAAGACTCGGTTTAAATATCACCTCCTCTTATAAAGTGTTCTCTGAGTCATCACACGGTTCATCACCCTGTCTCTGGTAACCTCCCGGCATTATGCAACCACTGCAGACTTTGCCATATTATGCCACAGTTACTCATCTCCACATTATTCACCTAGCAGGGTGGCAGACCCACCACAGGGTTTGCTGAAGGTGTCTGGAATAAAGATAGGAATTCATGAATGAACAATGGGCTAATCTGTCCTCCTCATCCTCTACAGAAAACACCCGAACCCAGACTGTTCCTGGAAGGGAATCTGGATGCGGTCTCCCCCATGGCAGTCCATCGGGTTATGGCGCATTACGTGACTAAAGCAGTGTCTACTAAAGTCACAAGATGAACCCCAAGCCAAATTCCTGAGCATTCTCAAGGTCAAAAGGTGGCTATGGGTCTCTGAGATGCCACAGTTTAGTAAGGTCCAGGCTGTGGTCAAACCAGAATGACCAGGCCTGTTCCCTCAAGTTTGCTCATTGAATGTACTTTTCCTGAGCACCTACTATCTCCTGGACACTGTGCTAGCTGGGCACAGAAGACCAAAAGGACTTGCCATTAGTTATGACCACAGACAATTCACTCATAAGCAAGACAGAATTCCTTCATTTGGCATGGCCTGATTGAGTACCTTCCTGTGCCAGGCTCTGTCCTAAGAGCTGAGGGCACACCAGTGAAAGGACAAACAAGCATCACTGTCCTCAGACAGATAAGGAACGAGGTGAAGCAGGGAGATATATAAAATAGGGAATCATGGCAAGTGCTTGGGAGGAACAAATAAACATGGAAGAGGGAGCAAAAGTGTTGGGAAGTGTTGGAAGATTAGATAGGTGGCCAGGGAAGGTTTCATAGCAACTGTCAACACAGTGGTGAGGAAAAGGGCTATGGGGACACAAAGACAGAGTGACTCCTTCAAGGGAAGCCAGAGAAGGCTTCAGGAGGGACAGGGTTTTTGAGGTGGGATCTAAAGGACGCATGGTGGCTGCTGAAAGGGCCTCGAGGTACAGTGAGAACAGCTCATGCGAGGGTACAGAGGCACACGAGCATCTCACATACTGGGAAAGGGAAAGGGCTTAATGCAGTTTGAGAAGAGTATGGGTGACGTGGTAAGTCAAGGCCAGAAATGTCAGAAGGACTTTTGTGCCATGTAAAGGGGGCTGGACTTCATTCTGTGTGGGCCACAGGAAGTCAATGAGGGTTTTGGAACTGAGAAGTAAGCTGGTCAGCCTCGTTCTAAGAAAGGTCATTTTCGAGGCAGTGTGTAGGGCACAGTGGCAGGGGAAGACCATGAAGGAGGGCCAGGTGGGAGAAGGCCACCATGAGAATCTAAGGAAATGACCACTGTGCTTGGCCAGCTGACTGAGTCGAACCACATTCCCACTGTAGTGTTTACATACCTGAGATAAACAGGTGTCCATGGCAAAATGCCAGTGAGATGACAGCTCTTTGTCAAACACACACACACAAACTCATGTTTCACAGGAGAATCCACAATGAATGTCCTTATTATGACTTTAAGTAAGAAACGCCCTGATGACTATGTCTTTAGGTTTCTGCATAACCACTTCAGTGGCTTTCTTTATATGATGTTTTCTGTCATTAGCTGCTTGCTTTGATACGTGGACTAAATGTTGTGGCAAATTAGTAAAACGTTTATGTAAGACTTAGTGGAAGGAGAAGAAGTTGGTAGTCAGTGTCAAATGGGCATTGTGTTCACACACTCAGTGTTAACCTCCACCTTCTAGAGGACCACGTGAAAACAAAATAAAGCTTGCTAAGTGCTCTCCCAATTAGAAAAGGAATACATGCTCCCACCAAGAGGGAGGGAGAAAACAAAGTATGACTAATGCCACTCTCCAAATATCCTGAGTACTAAACTTTTGGTGTATTTCCTTCTGGCCTCTTTTCCATGGATAGCTGTTTGTTTTATGTGGTTGATATTACACAGTATACACAATCTTGTCACAGCACCACACTTTAAATAATTTCCCCAGTTTGTCACCAGTAACAGCATAAAATGGAACCAGGTATGTATGGCTGGTCACCAAGCCAAGAGTCTCAGAGGTGAAAGACACTGTAACACGTGCTTTAATTCTAATTTTTGATGATTCGCACCTATATTAGCATAAAAATCTCTCCATCTGTCCCAATTTGACCCTTGTGGGGAGGGGCCAGTATACAGAATGAGCATCATCCCTGCTCCACAGAAGGCACTTCAAATATTCCAGGGCAGCTGTCATGTCTCCCTTCGATTTATTTTCTTCAGATGAAAGATGAATATTTATGTCTATCACTGCTCATATTGCAGCCCCTTGGCTAGCCTGGTTCCCTTTCTCTGAACTCTCTCTAGTTTGTCACTGTTCCTCTTAAAATGTGGCATCTGGATTTGAACACACTTCAGATGGATGGCCAGCTCATTTTGTCAGGCTGTTATTACACATCTGCTAGTTCAGCCTACAGGTCTATTAACTTTTTAATCGGTCATGTCCAATTACATGATCAAATACGCTTGGGCCCCTGTGAAGATAGACCTCCTCCATCCTTCATTGATACGACTGGTTTTTATTAAGTAAATGTTATCTATGCTAAATTTCATATTATTAGTTTCACTCCAATATCCTAGCTGATTGAGATCATTTCAAGCCCCGATTCTGCCATCTCGCACAATGGCTAATTTGGTATTTTTCACATACTGGACACTCATGCCTTCTAAGTGCTCATTTGCACTGCAGTAGGAACACTGGAGACGAAGGGCCTGCACGCAGGACATGAGCAACCATCCTTCCTGGCTGGCATCAAGCCTGTCATACACAGCCTGTAACTCCACCTAAATATACTGCCACCATTCAGTCCATGTTTCTTTGTTGGGTTCTGTCACATGCCTTGATTCCATTAAGACAACATAAATAACACTCCAAATGGTTTCTTGCTTTCCTGGGTATTTAAAAATCATCTGTTTAAATGACTGATTCTAGAATTGTTGCCAGTTATTGCCAGGGGTTGACATCTAGCTCACTGCTGGTATTTCCACACTTTCCTTTTGCAGCTTGGAAAACTAGAATATTGTTTCAGTTCCAGTCTTACTTAGAAGCCTGAACAGATTCACATAAATAAAGACCCAAAGTCAGCACCCTGTGGGTGTATGAACACGACAGAAGTGGGGCCCCATAGCTAAGGTAATAAAAGCAATAAGCAGCATTTTGTAGAATTTGGACACAACACTGAACATGACAGAAAATCAAAAGATGGAAACTAATCTAGATTAGAACTGTCCAGAAGAAACTGCAAGGGAAAAGTAATACAACAAAAGCTAGATTCCCCCAATAGTCTCAATGCCTCCCACATACAAGCTGCTGTTAGGCTCTCTTCCAAGTACCCTGGACCTATTTATCCCTCTTGGGCCATCTCATCAAAATAAAGCTGTCCCTTCAGGCCAGCCTGGGCAACTGCGACCCACTCCATCTACCACAGGTCCTTCTATGACAGCCACGATGGCTATTCACTTCTTCTTTGCCTTCTACAGCACCTTGACTATCTTGTCGCCCCACCACTAGAACATTCCTTGAAATGTTGTGGTAAAAAAGTCATGGCTGTGGAATGACAAAGTAGAGTGGCGCTAAGCCACACCACAGTCAGCTGAGTTCTAAACTGCTAACCTGTTGCTTTGTAATCAAACCCTTGGAAAGTTCTAGAGCGGTGGGCCTGAACAAGGGATTGGCATCCTTCTTGCTGATGTGTTAAATATTACAAATGTGCCTGGACCACAGGCTTGGATGTTCTGATATGATACATGTAGGGCATCTGCAGGGTTTTTAAGCTCCACCACTAGTTTTCCCCTGGCCTTTTGCTAAAGAATCACTGTCCTACACCTAACCAACTTCTCCAAACTAACAAATGGGTAGTTACCAGCCCCTCACTATTATGAGATGAAACTTCTTGTTTGTTTTTTTTTATTCACTCTATCCCTATACATCCAGTGTTAGTATTAAATAAGCTTTGCATAAGCCGAACATTAAAAGTCAAGAAGCAAATATATCCCCCGTGTTAATCTGATCCACAGTCAATCTTGCAAGGTAGAAGAGAAATAGTTTAGCATTATCTTTAACAGTTAGGGTCATCTTTATGGTCTTAGATTCTACTTACCATTTCCAAACTTCTTAAAT
Source organism: Cynopterus sphinx (assembly GCA_030015415.1). NCBI lineage: Eukaryota > Metazoa > Chordata > Mammalia > Chiroptera > Pteropodidae > Cynopterus > Cynopterus sphinx. Next base: position 85,167,438 of record CM057388.1, read on the forward strand.
AAAGACGATAATTTGTGATGTAAACTCTTCCCTTAATGGGGCCATTGAAAGGACATATGTAAATAACTTCTTTGTCTATTAAGATAAAAAAAGTACCCTAAAATACTGGAAATATATACCAAGATACACAACAAATGCCACTAATTTAATATAAACTAATTGGCTAAGAATAACTACAATTGAAAAATCAAAAGGTTGAGAAGGTTGAAAGCGAGCACTGGCAATGTTTCTGCATGACAGTGCTAGGCATGCTAGGTTCAGTGGCAAACTTGTGGGACCACATGTCACCTCCAGGCACTACTGGTGCTTCTCTGAGCTTGTCCACAATGCTGTCACTACCTGAGGCAAGGTGATAACAGTGGGAGAGCAGAAAGACACTGCTGCTGCTTCCCTCAGGGGGTATATCAAGGTAATTATTGAGCTACTTCAACCAGAGGGTGGCAATTCCCACAGGACAGTCTCACAGAATAACCACCACATAGGATTTGAGGTTTGCCAACCTCTAATCACAAAAATAATTGAGATGGTTTTGATCAATGAATGTCAGCAGTAGAGGTATTTCTACAGTCTATTCCTTCTTTTCTAACAGTCCAGACAAGAGTTTAGCTACAATTCATTTCAAACATTAAATGCATTAAATGATATAAAACAGATGGCCAAGGGGATAGTATATCTTTGGTAGAATCAGACATAAGGGGAAACTAACTTAGCAGAGTTAATTTATTTTATCTATCTATATCTATCTATATCTATATATATTATCTTTCAGGGATGTCTTGAATGTATTCATGGCTTTTATTTTTTAAAAAAACATGTTTAAAATCCCTTTCTCCTCAGGTGCTAAATGAAAAATATCCAGTAAGGCTGCCTCGTGCTAATTCAATCAGTTACTACATATCAGTTAAGGTTCTGGCACTGATACAGAACACCAAAACTTCATATATGAAGACCACTAAAAGTAAGCTATCCTTTTTGCCCTTATCCAGAAATTGGGATGGTTTCTTTTGCAAGACTAGGATCGTGTGTGCAAGTCTGTGGACATGAAACAGTTTCTCATGGTATATGGCTACCTAATTCACAAAGGCCCCATATCTATGACCTTATTCTAACTGGCACCATGTCTTAGCCATTTAAGCTAAACAACACAGATCTTAGTTGGTAAATCAAAAAGTTCCCTAGAACAGTGGTAACTGTATCATCACCGAATACATGTGGATCTGAGAGGAGGGTGTTGACCCTAATGAAAAATGTGAAAGCTTACAACATCAGCCCTTGCCTTAGAAGCTGCCAGACGCTTCTGTATTCCTAAGTCAGATCATCTGGTCCTTCCAAAGTAGATACCTTCCTCTTAATATGAATTTATCATGCAAAAACAAGTCAACAATCAAATTGCTATTATGTCAATATTACTAACTTCCGTTATCTGGCAAATGAAAAGTATTTTAAACCAATATGGTCTTCTCCATTTCAAAAAAGAGAAGAATACTGAGACTTTAAGCTTTTAGCTTGATCACTTTAAAGCATACATCATAGACCAGAAAACCTTAATATCGCTTTGTTGTTATAACCTCAAATCACAAGAGCTTATCACTCTAATAAGTAACTTTCAAGAGATCATACACATTTGTTTTTCCAAAATAATTCTCTTTGGTACAGAGGAAAATATTCACTATCCTGGAGAGCACGAAGCTCTTGAAAGAACTCTTTGATCAGGAAAGTGATGCAGGGAGTTCTCTCTATAGTAACACTTTTAAACAAAGCTAGCCTATTTGTCTAAATTTGACTTCTAAACAGTGTGAGGGACTGAAGCCAGCTGATCAGGCTGGACTCTCATCGAGTTACACGAATCCCAACTTCATAGGATCCTTACCAGTAATGCGAGTCTCTCCTGGAAGTCGAGGAACGGCCTCACCGAGACCCCAGTTAACTCCATCCCTAGAAGTCTGGAGATGAAACAGTGGCATCAAAAGCAAGGATATTACTTTTGCACAGGTTTTTAAGCAACCCAGAACACAGTGAACCCACAATATACTTTTAAAGAAAAAGGAAAAATAGAGAGATATTTACCATTAGGGAACTCTGGCACAGAAAATTCAGACAATGAAAAAATACAACTTACCCTGTGCTGACATTCAGTCTGTCAGTAATGTTAGCACACTTTTTAATAACATTAATTTTTAAACACCCCTTCCAAGTGCTTCATGGTTAACAGCATTCAGGAAAATGATGAAAGCAAATATTAAGTGCATCATACAGATACATGTATTCTGCGGTGGCTTTTTTCCACATTAAATATTTAGTCATTTATCGTGTGTTAAAAGTAGGAATGAAAACTTCTTTCAATGGGGCTTTACCTGAGCAACAGTAATCACAGAACCTTGGTACACCACCAGAAAAATAGCCATTATTACATACTGGGTTTTTTATTTTACTAAGGTTCTGCCTCCATAGGTAACTCGGTAAGAAGAAAAGGTGGTCTGTCATTGAACTTGAGTAGACAAGGACCTTAGGGACCATCTACACAAATTCATCCTGCTGCTTTGCTATGTCTCTAGGTTTCCTGGCTTTAAAGCAGGGGTCCCAAACCCATGGGCCATGGACTTGTAATGCTCTATGGCCTGTTAGGAACAAGACCACACAGGAGGAGGTGATTGGCGGGTGAGTGAGTGAAGCTTCATCTGTATTCACAGTCATTCCCCAGTGCTAGCATCACCACTTCAGCTCCGCCTCAGATCATCCAGCAATAGATTCTCATAGGCGCCTGGTCCTTGGTGTCAGAATGGTTGGGGACCACTGCTTTAGAGGTACTCCTAGGCCTGTGCCTCATTCAATGAATGGGCACAGCGGCTCCCCCAGGCAGGCAAGTATTAACCACCAACACCCACAGGGGAGTTGTGAGTGTCTAATTTGCCATAGCTGGTCATTGTGACCTGGATGCCTGGTAAAGTATCTCAATCTATTCAGCTGCCCTAGTGGATCCATACCAATGATGGGCTGCCTGTGTCCACTGTAGGGCGAATGAGGCACATCATCAACATCTGTTTGGGCAAAAGGTTTTTCCAGCATTACTTTGCATTCCTTTTTTTCCTAGCTGTTTTCCAAAGCCATGCTGTAATCAGTTCATGTGAAAATACTTCTCTCAAAGGGGTTTTGTGAATATTAAATGAAACAAAATGCACAAGCATACTTTCATGAATTATCAAGGGCTGTGCAAGTGTAAAGTATTAACAAATGGGAGAAATGTGAATTGAGTATTTAGGTAAAATACAAGTTGTCAAAGAGGGGTGCTTTGCTGGATTTTTAATGGTTGTATCTTTTTTATTCCAGCACAAAACAAAAATTCCTAGCCAATTTCCAGTATGTTTTAGTGCTTGTAAGTGAAGCATTTTTTAACTAGGAGGATAAGAAAAACTGTCCCCAGCCTGGAATGCCTTCCCCAATACAGAACAAAACAATACTTTATATAAATAAGACTGGAAAGAAATTATGATCATCCTTTAACACCACCCTCACTAACTAAAAACAAGTAAAAGGAGCAAATTTAATATTCAGTATACCTTTAAACACCACAGTTCTGGGTCAAAAGAAAACATAATTCAACCACAAAATAAGGCAAATAAATACTTGACTAAGACAGGATAATATGGGACTAACAAAGGGTATACTTCATGTCAATGTTATACAAGGACTTACAATTACCTTTCTGAAGTTACTCGTGTTCAGAACTGATTCCTATACCATAACATTATGAAAATACAACAAAAATAAATGTATGTAATCTTAGGGATGAAAAAATCCTTGTAAACATTACATCAAAAGCAGAAAACATAAAGGAAAAGATTGATAGGTGTGATCACATAAAGACTCTAAACCTGTGACTTTCAAAATAAAAACAAAACATTATAAATATATTTAAACAAAATGCTATAAATATAATTAAAAGGCTGAAATAAACTAAGTGGAAAAGGTGAAGGGGAATACGAGGTACCAACTTCCAGTTTTAAAATAAGTAAGCCATGGAGATTAGTGTACAGCTCAGGGAATATAGTCAGTAAAAAGGAAACAAAAAAAAATAACTAGGACAAAGGCTTGAAATGTATATTATATAGAACTAATTATAATATATAAAGAAAACTTATAAATCATAGAAAAGAATCCCCCAAACACCCCAAAGGCAAATAGGGAAAGCACATAGCCACCTCACGTAAGAAGTACAAATGGACAATAAACACATTTTTTTCTTTCTTTTTTCAAAAGGCCAAGCTCGTTAGTAATCAGGGAAATACAAATTAAAAGACACCAGTTTACTCCCTTTTGATAGCTTGGCCTTCCCTGTACACTGTCAGTAGGAGGGTAAATTAACCTTTCTGGTGGATGATTGGGAATATATATCAAAAGACTTAAAGGGCCATGAATAAAGCTTATTTTAAATTCATCCCTTCCTTTCAATATATGTTCCAAAAGCTTCCTCTAATTACACAGTTTTCTCCTCAATACTTTAAATTATTTTCTGTTAACATTGTATTTGTTTTGGTCATGCAACTATTTTATCATCATATTCAGAAAATAATGACAATATATAGAAAGGTGAGACAGGCTTCTCAGTGGGCTTTGGCCTTCAATATTTCAGAAAATTTTCAGGGGCAAGGGATTACCTAATACCTCGAATATAATATTCACAAGATGGAAGTTCTCAAAAAATGAGGTTATGTGAAAGGATTTACGAACTAAACTCATGTAACACATATAAGATAATCTGTCTTTTCTAGAACAAGATGGAATAATCAATAAAACCACATGTATTAAAGTATTTATATTATGTGAGTGAATGATGAAATTAAGAATTCAATAAACCCAAAATGATCTCCTACTAGTAAATACAAAAAAAATATGCAGAGAAAGAAATAGGATAAATCTGAAAAGTCAACTTACCTTCTTAAAAGACTCATTCTCCAACGAGTGTGAATTGTAGTGAGAAGTTGGTGCAGAAGCCATACTGGAAACTCTACCAAGAAAGACAACATTCAATATCAACTGAATTGTATGTGATTTCAAACATATGCGACACCTGATATTTAAATATTGCAACTGAGAACCAACAGTACTACAGGCCCCATTTCCATAGTAGTCTTCAGTGGGAATGACACACACAAAGGACTAAGCACAGCACAGGTCATGTGACAGAGCTGTGGTTAAAGGCTCAGGACACTATGAAAGAAGAGAAAATGGTAGCTTAAGTATGCATGGAGAGCTCAGCAGAAGACAACACACATATTCCTGGACATTTTATTCATAATATTTGAACTGTTTAATAAAAATCTTAATATTTAATAATTGTTCAACAGGCCTCAAATTTCCACACTTTTTAATTGTTAAAGATTTAGGGGCAGCAGAGCGATAAAAAAGGTAGATAATTGAACTCCTAGTCCCCCCCCCCCCTTTAAGAACTCTGTTTTCTCCAAATTAAGGCAATATAAAGTGGCATGGATTTGATGAAAATCAAATTAGTAAGATCTGATTTAATCAGTATTTTCTAAGGAATGTGTAGACTTCATTTAAATAATGCATATTCATCGCAATTCAGGCATAAATGAAAGCACCGTATTCAGAACACACATAATATTTTAATGCAAGATTTACATTTGTGGAGATTACAGCAACAGAAAACTAAGTGATGCCTTGGTTATTTTATTTACCAAAGTTAATGACAGAGAGATACGTATGAAGTCACAGGGAGGTACTCCGCATCTAATTCAACAAGGAGACTGTTGGTATTCAAGGGATCTTTTTGACAGGCTCATTAAAAGAGCAACCACTTGCTAACAAAATCTGGCACGGAAAATATTAGCACACCTTGGCACAGAACTTAATGAGCTGATAGCTTCGCAGTGCCAGTCACAGTCCTTAAGAGGCCCAAGAGAGATGACAAGATGCGGATAAGAGTAACCACCAGGATAAAGCAGAAATGGCCAGGTAAGGACAATCTTGTAAGATTAGGACTGTCGCTCCCCCCACCAGAGTTCTCTTCAAGAGCAAGGCTGGGTGTCCATCTGAGTCATAGCTGCATTCCGGTACACATATGACACTCTTAACTATTTGGTGAGTGAATGATTAAGTGCAAAATACAAATTATAAAATACCATGATGGGGTTAGCTGGCATACTGGTTCACCAAATCCCAGAACACTGGGACTAGGGAACTGCTGAGGCTTAAAAATGAACAGTTAGGGCAATATACAATACTTTACAGGAAGGCATACTACACTTCAAAAACCTGAAACTACTAAGAAGTGGCACAACTTAAAAATTAGAACTTTTAAAAAAGACTAATGAACAATAACTAAAATGAATTAAATCCAGACAGAATAGTTCAGACAAAATAGCCTTGAAAAACCTCTCTAACCTTAAATTGGAATCCAAGCAAAATAACCCATTATTCTCAGAGACAGCAGGATGGATGACATGGACTAGATAGAGCAGGTCAGATGTTTTTGCCATGAAATGATTCTATTTACTAAATAAGATTATATATTAGGTGGACTTTTTTCAGTAACAGATATAAAATTACTTTTTAGTAATCAGATACCATAATATTCAAACCATTTTAACAAGTCAGTCAAGTCAACAGAAGAAATTTAAAATGAGTTGGCTGCACAGTCAACTCAGGCTTTACCTTCCTGTTCCTGTTTATAAACCAGAAGAGAAAGATGAGTCTTTCTGTTTTCTTCACTCCTCGTTTTAAAACTTCAATTTAAAATGAACTAAATATAAGAAAGTCCTCATTTTCCCCTTATTTTAAACTAACTTATTGAGATATAACTCACATGCTACTCAACTCACCCTTTGAAAGTGCACAATTTAATGGCTTTTAGCATATCAGAGTTGTACAACCATCACTACAATCAATTTTAGAACATCTTCATCACTCCAAAAGAGTAACCCCACATAATCAGTCATCACTCCCCATTCCCCCAGGCCCTAAGTTCCCACGAGTTTGCTGTCTCTATAGAGTTGCCCATTCTGGACATTTCATATAAACAGACTCATATAATATGCAGTCTTTATGTCTAAAGCCCTCATTGTTGGACTTACACTAGAAACTTCTACGATTAAAAGTCAGATCAAACACAAATCTGAGAAATCCAAGGGCCCAGGTAACGTGAGTCAGTTCCATCATGAGAGTCACTGTAAAATCTCATCAGTGCTATTATTTCTATTTGTCTGCAGCATAGTTGGAAACCAAATGAATGTAGCAATCCATATGAAGGGCTAAGAACAGTGCCCAGTGTATCTGTTAACAAATTATTAGCATTTTTCAATTATGAAAGGACAATTATTGAATGCTGACACTAAAACTAATTCTCTACAAATTCGACTTGATCCTACAAATATGACGGAGAAAGTTTACTACAAGAATAGTGCTCGGCTGGGGGTGGCCTAGTTATAAAGCATCTCTTTTAAAAGTACATGAAAATAATGTCACTAGGACCAGAAGCAGCAGTGCAGTGGTGTGGAAAATGTACCGGACGGGTGAACATGGGTCCTGGGCTGTCTCGAACTTATCATGCATGGAAGGTTCATCCATATCTTCATCTATAAAATGTCTGTGTTGGTCTAAATGTGGTTCAATAATAATTAGAAGCTGTAATAAAGTTTACAGAAGTCAGCTACCCTCTTGGTATAGAGTATTGTTCCCTAAACCCCTAAAGATCAAATTTTAATCCTTTTTTATTTAAAAAACATTGAATCTGGGCTACCTCAGCTTTAAGTGAAAATTGAAACTTCATTCCCTATATATATGCTAATTACAGGATTCTAACCAAAGGTAGACTTGCATCATTTTTAATCCTGAGAAAAACTTCTGTGATGATTTAAGCCCAATCCTATTACAGAGAAATAAGATGACCAGGAGAGCCTAGAGGGTGTGTGACAAGGCCCTGGTATGAGTTAGTGCCCTTTGAATAAAGGTGGCATTATTTACAAATCAAAATTTTAAGTCAACATGTCCATAATTGTATCTCTCCTTAAATTCAAGACAACTTAACTCAATGGCCTCATGGTATCCACCTCTCTGTCCCTTCCTCAGTGTCCCCTCCTCTCTTCCCCTTCTGCCTCTGCCTCTGTTTCCCTCTCTGCCCCTCTCCATCTTTTCTCCCTACCACTTACACATCCCAGTTATCTGTTGTTACTGTCTACCTCCACCCACCAGAATACAAGCCCCTGCCAGATGGGGATTATGGTCTGTTTCATTTACTGTTTCATTTACAACGTCTGTAACAGTGCCTGGCTGGCACCCAGTAAGTACTTACTAGGTATGTGTTAAATGAATTAATGAACTGGGCCATAAATTAATGAACTTGGACAGAGAACTTAACTGCTGTTTGCCCAATTTTTCATTTAAGCCAGAAATCCCACAAGCTTAGAAAAATGGTAGAACGATCTTGGCTAATCAAGATGCCCATGACATGATGACTCTGGGCAACAGAATGACAGCATTAACTTATGCCACTTTGAAGCAATCTGCACCAAAAAGAACTTGAACACTACCATCCTGCATGATAGACTTTTCCCAAGAAAAAGACATTTCAAATTGAAGTGCAGACACTTCTTCCATCAGACACTTCTTCCATCATGCCCTTCTTCCAGACTAAGAAACGTGTTCCACTCTCTGTTCACTGTGAAAAACAGGATTCCCCAAAACACCTGTAGCAGACATACTATAAACACTTTCAAACGAATGCGGGCCACTTTCACCCTACAGTAAAAATCTAAAAGCAGTAGAATTAGAAAATAATTTTGACCCCCACCTCAAAGGGCCTGTGCAAGCAAAATCTAAACTCCAATGGGAGCTCTAGTTCCCATAGTCACCTGACTGGAGATCAGTGGCCTTCAAAGAGAGGTTTTACTGAACTTTCCGTGTACAAACAGCGACAAAAAACATGCAGGCCTTCGCTTTGGATTTTACTCAGAGTGCTTTCTTGCTGTGTTGATGTTTAAATGAAGTTAAAGGATGGTCCTTCTCTGGAGACTCCCTTGAAAGCTGTGGAAATCTACCCAGTCTGAACCGACTTCTAAAGCCTGCCAGTGAGCAAGAAGTGATGCACAAGCAGCCTGTGAGTGCAGAATTCCAGGTCTTTCTAAGAGAGGTCTCTTTACTTAGATGCCTGTTTTGGGGGGAAAAAAGCTAAATATTTAAGGCAGACCCAATGCTCCCTTTATTATAAAACAAATTTCTGTAAATTGTTAGCTGGAAATGAAAATCACAGATATTATCAACCTAACCACAATTTCAAAAAAAAATAAATAATGCGTTAACTCCAATATAAAGGAAAAATAAAAGGACATTGATATATAGCAAAATAATGTAGTTTTTAATACATGGCACTAAAAACAAAAACCCCTCCCTCACTTCCAATGTGGCCTCTGGGGGGTGTCACTCACTCTCACACACACACACACACCCCTGCCACCCCTGACAACTACTAGCAGACTTCTATAACTGGAGTACCTGTAAACACAGGATTTACTAAATTAATTTATTCTGACTTTGGCACTGAAGTTGTTATGACTGTAGGCCACCTAGGAGGCAAAAAAAGGAAAAGGATGCCTTGAGATGTCCTCAGCCAAACTGCTCTCAGCACAAAAAAAAGAAATATTCACATCCCTGCCATTTTGAGCCCAGGACACTATCAATTCGACTTCTGCATTGGCTAAACCCACATGAAAACAAATGATGATCTGCGAAACTAGGAGTTTATGTCATTTCTACATATTTTCCTTTGAACAGGGGTTGGTAAACTTTTTCTATGAAGGGTAGCTTGTAAATATTTTAGGCTTTCTGGGCCACACAGACTCTGTTGTAGCTACCGAGCTCTATTGTAGCATGGCAGTGGCCATAGACAATATGGAAATGAGGGGTGTGGCTGTATTCCAGTTACCCTTTATTTACAAAAACGGGCTGTCGCCCTCTGCCTTAGAGTATTAAATTATTTCCAAGTGAACTTTCTTCAGCCAAACGAAATACTAACCATGTCCTTTAAAACTAAAACATGAGATATTAACCCCACCATTCAGAGCTCCTACCTTGAAAAAATACACTATGACCAGCTACAAGACTGTGATGTAATCACAAAAAGGAGGGGGTTCTGTATTCAGGGGAGTTTGGGCTTCAAATCCCAATTTTGTCACCTGATTAATAACAAGAGTCACGCAACCCTGGGCAAACTGCAGTTCCTTTATCTGTGAAATGGGCCATGATACCACCTGCCTTGTGGAGTCGTGATGAGGACCATGTGAAATGCTGGCACAACCAATGACAAAACAGAGGCTCTCTAACGCCAGTTCCCCTCCTGCCACAGGAGATGGTCTGATGAACTCTATAAGCCATTCTTTAAACTGGCACTAATAGATGTGGCAGGATTCTTCATAAAACACATGGTACCTAACACTGCCTACCCATTCTGCAGACACATTTTCTAAGATGATCCGGATCATCTTGGCAAGGCTTTGAACAGCCTTAAAGCTGCCGATCCTCAAAGCATATCTACTCAAATTAAAAAAATAAAATAAAATACCTGACTCCTTGCCTCATTACCTTCTATTCTGGCTCAAGGGTCTAGAAATACACTAGAGGCTTCTCAGAGTAAGTCTAACTGCATTTATTCCAAAACAGTACCCCCATCACAATAAGTGGCTGACTGATCAAATAGACATATGCGACACATATGCATTAGAGCTCAGTCTGTCTGGGTCATATCAAACCTTAGGGCTAAAGGGGATTTGTTTTGATGATTCTTCTTTGGAAATTATGAAATATTAAGTAGGATTTCACTTAGAAACTCCCTCTTTGAATCATTTTGAGACTTATTATTCATTTTAAAGATCACGATACACTTACTTCTACTTCTTTAAAAGTTGCAAATACTTCTAGCTGAAAACAATATAATTCAGACCCAGTGGAGAGTACATTTGGAATCATTTTTTCCAGTGGTTAGTGATGGATTTGAGCTGATCCATTCACCCTATTACTTGGTCCCCTCCAGACAAATGGCATATCTTCAAGACAGCTGATTGGCTTTAGCAGCATGAGCTGTGGCCATGGACCAGGGTAACTATAGAAATGTTTCATAAACTGAAATTGGTACGCTAAATAAATTTAGAAAAGTCAACCACCATTAGGTTAACTTATTTTTAATGTGAAAAGGCTACCTAGTAATGATATTACATACATTTAATCAGATCTTTAAATCCGCCAATGGGTTTTTATAACCGTCAGATACCTGCCAGTAAACAAAGTTTTAAAATAGGAACAAGATCAAGTTCCACATCCACCCGCCAATTCCCAAACTCATAAACCCAGCTGATCTGCTCATGACAAAACTGCATTTTGTTGAACTATTTTCCCCTGTGAGAAACTGTTCCCAAAAAGTACATTTTAAATGTATAAGTAAAAAAAAAAAAGTACCTTAAGCAAAAGTTAAATGGTAATTATTGATGGGAAGAGGAAATATATATAAAAGGTCATAGGCATAATAGAAATGAAGGTGCCAGTTCAGAATATCTTACTTTCCAAAGACCTCAAACTGGGCATTACTGACAAAGATTCTTTCAATGGGAATTAGTGGTGGAGGGGGAAGAAAAGAAAGAAACTAAAGAGTGGGTGAGCAGTTTCTAGACATGTAGAGAAGAAAAGGCTGGAGATGATAACCTGTCACTCTGGCCAATTCCTCCAGGTTCTTTCACCAGGAGGGTAAGCAGGAGCTTTGTTGGTGTGGGGTCCTCATTTACCTCCTTCCAAGACACGGGAAGCTTTTCCTGACTTCCTCGTGCACATGTGCACATGCACACACACACAGACACAACCCTTGTCTATATGTTGTGCACATTTCCAACTTTTTCACTTCTCATGCTGTGCTGTACTTATCCATTGAAGTTCAGTCTCTCTGTCAGCTCTGAGCTTCCTAAGGGCAAGGGCAGCTTCACATTGTGGCACCAGCACAGAGCAGCTTGATAAATAAATGAATACAGTAACGTCCTCGTAAACTTCCGTGGCTTTAGAATTATCCATTTGCAGCCATTAAAGGCACTCCAGCCTCCCTCTCCAAGGCTGAGCTTTGTGTTGATAACTCCTTTGCATATCTGTAGAATGCCCTGCATATGTAGTACACATCCCTAAATATTATGTTGATTTTGTGTCGTTTTGAACTTGGACATATAACTGGGATCATATTACACATCCTCCTGCTTCTTGCTTTTCTCACACAGCGTTGTTGTGAGAGCCATAAATGTGGATGTGTGCAGTTGCGTTCTGCTCATTTTCACTGCTACATAGTAGTCCATTGTTCCCCACTTTGTTTTCCATTCTCTTCTCAGTGGTCATTTGAACTGGTTCCAGGTTTCACTATTACAAACAGTGCTGTTATGAACGATCTTGTAAATGTCTCGTGTTCCCGGCACACGTGGAAGAACTGCAAAAGTATTTTTGTGCCAGATTTTCCAATACTTCTGTCTGATCTGGCAGTAAAATTTATTTATTTATTTATATAAAATGTATAAATATATACATAAATTATATATATATATATATACATATATATATATATACATATATATATATATATATATATATATACATCCAAACTATATGGAGATGGCTGATACATGAAAATGTAGGCAAAATCAACCATTTGAGATGAAATTAAATCCCAGGTTGTCAACACTCTTAATTTGAGCAGCAAGGGGGGAAAACACAAAATAATGAATGAGCGGTGTCTGAGTTTCCTGGGGCTGCTGTGACCAAGTGCTACAAAGTGGATGGCTTACAACAGAAATTTCTTCTCCATCAGTTCTGGAGGCTGCAACTCTGAAATCAGGGTGTCAGCAGGGCCATGCTCCCCTGAAGGCTTAAGGGGAGGGTCCTTCCTGCCTCTTCCAGCTTCAGGTGGTTACAACTGCAGCATCTCAATCTCTGTCTGTTGTCACATGGCTGGCCCTCTTCTTGTGTGTTTCTACATGGTGTTCTCCTCTAAGGACACCAATCATATCAGATTAAGGGCCCACCCTACTCCACTATGACCACAACTAATGATATCTGCAATGATCCTATTTCCAAGTAAGGTCACGTTCCAAGGTACTGGGGGTAGCTATCAATATACCTTTCTGGGACACAAGCCAATGCACCACAGAGATGAAGGTTAACTACATAAATTAATAATCTATGAAATGGTCATGTCAACATATGGTTACACTTAGAACAATTTAGTTTGTCAATCCATCTATAAATAAACATTTACTGAACATCTATTAACCACCACTGAAATATTAATATAGCTTCTTAGAAGAAATAATAAAATGACATCAGGCCAATCATTTCTGAGATGCTGCTTACTCGGCATCCATAATTGTTTAATCCTGTTTCCACAGAGGAAGAAATCAGTAAATGTATACTGGGAAACCAATCTGGGCCATGGTGGGAAATTCTTAAAAAAAAAATTGAGATAGGTCTTCGAGGAGCTGGCAACTGAGTTGGGGAAACGAATAAATATAAAAAGTCAAATAGTAATGAAGAATACGAATAGGTATAAGTTAAATAATAAAGACAATAATACAGGTGAAACTATACATTTAAGGCAATATAGAACATCTATTCATGTATAATGATCGTGACTTCTACTTACTAATCTTCTACTATGTGCCAGGCATTGTTTCAAACACAGATGAATTCATTCAATTCCCCCAACAACTTCATAAGGCAACTAACTATATAAGAACTGTCGATGTTAGAATTCAAATCTAGTCAGCCTGATCCTCTTCTCCACTAACAGATAGTTTTTGCTCTGATTCTCTAATAGGTGATCAAATAATAAACAAGGATATTATGCTTTTTGCTTACACAGCTGAGTAAAAGAGGGTGTTTTTAAAAATTCTATCCCTATATGACAAAAGCAAATAGTCACAAAGAACTCTAGCCTTCGTTTTAAAGACAAGTAAACAAAAAGTGACCTTCTTCCCCAAATCCATGTCTGTGAGGCAATGAACCAGTACATTCCTTCTTGTTTGTCCACTGCAATCTTACTTTGTGTCATGGAAGAGTTTTTCAAACTATATTAAAAAGGAAGAAAATTTCTTAACTGATGGACAAAAATAGAATAAGTACCCCATGAAGCACAACTATGATGTAATGAGGCCTCTGTTAAAATGGCTATCACCCACATGTAGCCAGATAAGTTATTCTTCAATGCAGTCTCTTTACAGTCTCTTTGCAGACTCCATCTCATGAATTTTACCATATCTTAATTTTTAAATGAAAAACAATACTTCCCATGGCATGAGTGCCCGCTCTATTTAATAGATGGGCCTAAAAATTATTTTGGCCTAAAGCCAAATGCCAAGTCCTCACTCAAAGATCTGACACCACTGGATATTTTTTAAAAGGTGACATGGTCTTTTTAGGCAATTCCAAGGAAGAGTTCCAAAAGTGGGCTGGAAAATTCGAATTTGGAGCTTCCTGTTACTTCTCTTCATGGGCCAGATTTAAAATGCAGCAAGTGATGTTTTCAAATGTTGCCTAGGGTCTCCCAGTTGTTGAAAATGCTGAGCTTGAGACATCTTAATTAGTCCTAATTTACAAGAGCAGGTTGACCTTGAAGTACAGAGATCAGTAGCAGGACTAGCAGCCTGCCCAACAGGCAGTTCGCCGTTGTAGTTAGAGGAGTGTCCAAAGGGATTCTCCAAAGACTGGCTTCATGTGAAGCCTTGGAGATTTAGAAAGAGTAAGACTTACAGTGACCCAGAGTATGGACAATGCATATCTTCCTACCTGGAGCAGTTAACTATTATTCCAGCCATAATTACAAGTGGCCACCCATCCCTGCTATAGAAGAAATGGAGAGAACCAAATAAATACACATGCGCGCGCGCGCTCGCGCACACACACACACACACACACACACAGACATACTTCTAGAACTTGACACTGGTAGCAGAGAGGAAGTTTTCATAGATGTGAAAGAAATAATCTAAAAGGCAAAAATTTTAAAAGTAAGGAGATGAAGAGGAACCAAAGCCAATGTCAAAAGAATGGCAACAAAAGAGAAGATGAAGAAATTCCAGTACTATAATTATGACACATATGAATCAGACACAATCTCCATGGCTTTTGAAGGAGCAATATATGTTGCTCCACAGAAGAATAAAAAGAATTCCCAACAGGGCTATTCGTGAAATAGACCATCTAAGACGGTATCTTAGACATGGCTTCTACAAACAAAATTCAACATCTAATCATAATTAAAAAAAAAAAAAACTCTCAGCAAACTAGGGATAGTCAAAGAAACCTACAGCTAACATCATACTTATTGGTGAAAGATGGAACGCTTTCCCAGTAAGTGTGGAAACAATGCAATGATGCTCATATTGCTTACATTCACTATCAGAGATCCTAAAAAGTTTAATAAGGCAAGAGAAAAAAATAAAAGGTACAACATATTGGAAGAAGTAAAATTGTATTTGTGCCTGGCATGATCACGTATATAAAAAATCCTAAAAATACTATAGAAAACTATTAGAACTAATAAGTAAATTTAGTAACATTGCATGATACTCAAGGCCAACATAAAGATTAATTGTATTGTATTGCTAGCAATAAGCAAATAGACATTAAAGTATAAATATATCATTTTCATAATAAAAAATGAAATATTTAGGGATACATTTAATGAAATATAAGAGCCACATACTAAACATTATAAAACACTGCTGAGAGAAATGAAAGAAGACCTAAATACATGGAAATACACATCATGCTCAGGGATCAGAAGGCTCAATATTGTTATGATGTCAATATTGATCTATAGATTCAATGCAATCCCTACCAAATCCAAATGGGCTTTGTCTCAGAAATTGACCAGATGATTCTGAATTTTATATGGAAAGAGAAAGAACCAAGAAAAGCCAAAATAACCTTGAAGAAAAAGAAAACCAAAACAATGTGGAGTGTTTCCACTACCCAATCTCCAGATTTACTATGCCTCCGGAATCAAGACAGTGTGGTACCAAGATAAGGATAGGCATATAGATCAATGTAACAGAACAGAGTCCAGAATTAGGCCCATGTTTTGGAAGTCCTAGCAATGGTCAACTGACTTCTAACAAAGGTACCAAGGTGATTCAATGGGGAAAGATAGTCTTCCACAAATTATACTGGAACAATTTGATACTTATATGGAAAAATAAATGAATCTTGACCCTTACTTCACACGATGCACAGAAGTACCTTGAAATGAAGCATAGAAGTATTAGTTTTATCCTGCTGCATACCAAACTCAGTAGCTAAACACAGCACACATTACCTCAGAGTTTCCCAGGTTCAAAAGTCTAAGCTCAGCTTAGCTGGATCCTCTGCTCAAGGTCTCACAAGTCTGTAAACTCAAGGGAAGGGGATTACACAGGTGTGAGCACCAAAGGTTGCAGATCAGGGGGCCTCCCTAAGGTCTAACTGCCATGACAGAGCTAAACACAAAAGCTAAAACTGCAAAAGCCGTAGAGGGAGACGTACAGGAAATCTTTGTGAACTTAATGTTAGGAAGCATAAACCATAAAAGGAAAAAAATGATAAACTGGATTTTATCAAAATGCAAAAAGTTTCCTCTTTCAAAGGCATAGTTAAGAAAATGAAAGAGTAAGCCACAGTTTGGGAGAAAGGACTTGCACAACACATAGCTGATATAGATCTTATATCCCAAATATATAAAGACCTCCAGTAACTTAATAACAACACAGAGAATCCAATGAGAAAGGGGCAAAAGATTTGAGTAGACACTTTACCAAAAAAGATATATGAATGGCCAATGGGCACATGAAGACATACTAACCATCATTAGTCATTAGGAATATGAAAACTAAAACCACAATGTGCTAGCATCACAAACCCACTGGAATGGCTGCGATTTAACAAGATAGGCAATAACAAGTGCAGTGATGACGTGGCCAGTGAGAGTGCAAAATGGCACAGCTCCTTCAGAAAATCGTTTGACAGTTTCTTGTAAAGTTAAACATACACTAAGCATATAGCCCAGCAATGCCACACCTACATATTTACAGAAGACAAATGAAATCATGAGTCTACATAAAGACCTATAAGCAAATGTTCATGGTGGCTTTACTCATAATGGCCATAAAATGGAATCGACTCAAATGTTCATGGATGTGGACAAATTATGCTAGGGCCACACTGCAGAATACTACTCAGCAACAGACAGTCACCAACTGCTGATACATGAGACAATGTGGATGAATACAAAAAGCACTCTGGTAAGTAAAAGAAAATGACAAAACACCATCTAAATCTACCCTGAACACATTTCAAAGAACTACTAGTATTCAGACCACATTCTTTGACCATAATGCAGTTAATTTAGAAGTCACTTTTAAAAACACCTAGCAAATGCATCTGTAAATTTAAAAATAGACTTCTGAATGAACTAATGAGTGAGTTAATTAATCACAATGGAAATTGGAATATATCAGAATGATAAAAATAATATGTTCAGAAACATCCAAACAGCAGAACAAATCCAAAGGTGGAAAGAGAAAATGAAGAGTGACCATTTCCAGGATACATTTTAAGTAGAAAAAAAGAAACCCCAAGAGGCTGAATAGTGTACGTAGCATGCTTTTTTGGTGTAAGGAGGAAATGTAAGTGTGTGTGTGCTTGCTTGCTTGCTTGCTCAAATTTGCAAAAGAAACACAGCAGAATGAACTAAAATCTAATAATACTGACGGTGCGGGGCAGCACACCTGGCAGGAGACAGGGGTGGAAGTAAGGCTTCTCTGAATGTACCTTGATATAAATTTGACTTTAAAATCACATGCAGTTTTTACTCACTAAAAATTAATTTTAAAAAAACCCTTGAGAATTATGCTCATTCATTTCCGCATACGGACAAACCTCACACTGCATAACCACAACTGAAAAACCTGTGGTAAGACTGATCAAGAAAGGAAGAGACACAAATGAACAATATCAAGATTTAAGGATGAAAAGACAGACATAAGTACAGATATGGCAGATATTAACTAGTAGCTTAAAATCTTCCCAAAGCAAATACCAGGCCCAGGTGGCTCTAGAGACAAGTTCTGCCAAATAAGCATTCAGGGAACAGGTAACTCCAATCTTACACAAACTTCAAGAGGCCAAAAAAAAAAAGAAATCCAGTACTCCCAACTCAGTTGACAAGGCGAGCAAAATGATACTAAACTAGACAAAGAGCACGGGAAAGGAAAATTAAAGCCAAATCTCACAAATACAGATGTAAAAATCCTGAAGAAAATATTACCAAACAAATCCAGCAGTGAGAAACACATTGGTTTCAGGCCAGCAGTGCAAACCTCGTTAATGCTGCAAAATTATAGGAGAAAATCCATTCTAAAGCTCATGCATTAACAGGTTTAGAAAGGGGGATATATATGTGTGTATGTGTGTGTGTGCATATGTATGTCTATGTGTGTGTGTGTAGGCAATTTCTACTGCAAAGTTTATGTATATATATACACACACACATACATATATATACATATACATATATATATATATATATATATGTACACACACACACACACACACACACACACACACACAGACATACATATCCATAAAGGCAGAAAAGGGGGTGGATAAAAGTCAACATCTATGCCAAAAAACAAAAACCAAAAAACTTTGCAGGAGAAATCGCCTACATAAAACCTAAAGTAAACATAATACTTTATGGGGAAATGTGGAAAACATTGCATCCTCTCAAACACAGATCCTGGGCCCCACCTCAAACCTACCGAATCAGAAAGTCCAGGATGCTGCCAGGGAACCTGTCGGTCGGGCCACACCCTCCGGTGATTCTGCTGGGCAGGCTGCGCAAAGTCAAAGTGTGAGTCAAAGCAGCACACTGGCATCGCAGGGGACCTTGCTCGCCCAGAGGAGGAGGGTTCTGTGGCCGCAGACCCACTGATTGTGAATCTGCATTTCAATCGGAAGCCCAGGTGATTCGCAGAGGGCACTGGGGTTGGGGACACAGCTGTTCTGCAGCCGGCTGCAGGCCAGAATCACCCAGAGCACTTTAAGAACACAGATGTCTCATCTCCCCCAGATCAAAAAATTCTGAGGCTCTGTGGGTAGGGCCTGGGTAGCAGGTCTTTAAATCTCCCTAGGAGATGCCAACGACCAGCCAAGGTGGCAAACTATGGGGTTTTCCAGCCCAAGGAAACTTCCATGGACTGCAGCCCTGTCTGAGGAGCCACAGAAGGTGTTCCTTTCTTTGAAGATGACCCCAAGGAAAAAGCTCGCATTTCACACATATACTAATGGTGGTGACAAAAGTGGCTTACCAAACCTAAACGGAGAAAAGAACTCTCTGGAATTTATTTGGTGGGGATGCTGTGAAGATTCAAATGAGATGTCTGTCAGAGCACTGGGCGGAGGGCTTGGCCCAGGTTATGTGGAACACCGAGGTGGCAGTGGCTCTGACGGCCAATCTGCTGCCACAATGTATGTCTCCAAGCTGCGCTGTCCAACACTGGGGCCACTCGGCCAGCGGCTTCTTTACATGGGAAATGGGGCTACCCCAAAATGAGGGGTGCAGGGAACATAAACTATACCCAGGATTTCGACAACTTAGTACAGGAAAGGGGGAGACATCACACTAATGAGTACACTGATTACATATTGAAATGATATTTTCGATTGAGAATGAAATCGAAATCTATTAAAATTGATTTCATTCATTTCTTGGCTTTTTAATGTGACTACCTGGAGAAGAGATTGATTACACAGGTGGCTGAGATTCATTCCCTTTCTAAAGGACAGCATGGTCCCTCGGAAAGCCAGGAAGGCAACTGTGACTTAGCCTGGCTTTCCCTAACCTTCATTCACATACAGACCCCCTTGGGGGTCTTATTCAAATGTAGATTCTGGCGATGCTAAGACTCTGCTTGTCTCTTAAACTCCCAGGAGCTAAAGGGGAGCAGGGGCTTCAGGACACTCTATCAACAGGGGAAAACATTTTGGTGGCATAAAAGTGACGGGAAGCTCTGGAGAAATGATCATGTTGTCCTAGAGATGATAATCGTGCAGAAAGGAAATGGCCCGCAGGGTTACACTCAGCCTCGACTTTCAAAAGTCAGTTATTATGTCTCATGAAGAGCGCGACAAAGGGGTGACTGCCAGCTCCATGGCCCTCTCTCTGTGACGGGCAGTAGAGACTCACACTTGCTCTCATAGATCAGAACCACTGATGTGTGCAAGGAACACTTCAGAACCAACCACTGGGTGACCTCACAGATTGCAAGGACCTTGTCTGCTTACGATCCCTTATTTTTTTATTTTATTTTTTTTGCAACTACAGCACCTGGTCTTCCTAGGTGGTCTCCCATCCAAGTACTAACCAGGCCTGACCTTGCTGAGCTTCACGAGATCAGACGAGATGGGGCTTGTTCAGGGTGGCGTGGCCATAGACTCAAAATGGAATCTTGACTGAGGATTTTTACATCCTGCCTGCCACATACCCAGTGTCAAGGACAGCTCCCTTCTGGGGTCCTCCTTCTCATTGTGACCCACAAACATGTCACAGCCGGTGGGGGGGGGGGGTCACTGCTGTGCAGCGACATTTCCGATTTCAGTAAAACAGGTCAGGCTAATTGCAGCCCTGCTGATATGAACCCTGACAGCACAAGTCCCCGTTTTCTTCAGTCCCCACCTAAATCATCCCAGGGCCATGAAGGAACGTAAAGGTCAGCCAAAGACACTGCAAGCACCACCATCTGATGCTAAAAATCCCCTTCAGGACCCACCTCTGTCTCCAGAGCTCCCACTAAGGGGACAGCAGGACTGATGTGGCAGTCCTGACCACTGTAAGGAGTTCTGGGAAACTGTTCCCTTCTCACCAAAAGCTCAAGGACATAACAGCAACATATAACAATGATCATAAACTAAAAGAAAGGCCATCGCTGTGTTGTCGAGGCCTGCAAGCCAGTGAATCTGAGCAGGAGGAATTACAAGCAAGTTACTTTTCTTTTCACTTTCAATTATTAGCCTTCGACTCCCCTTAGCTCTTTCCACCCCCAACATGACAACGAGCAAAGCAAAAACGAATCTAGACACAAACTGCTCATGACGACAGTTCAAAAATGCAGAAGCTGGGAAGAAAAGAGTGGGAAAGCAATGTGTGAGACCTCTCCTGGCACTGGCCTCAAAGAACTTTCTTATTCATTTGCTAATTGACCATGGAAAGAAAGGCGAAGCATGAGCTCAGTTGTGTCATCTTGCAGTCAGGGAATATGATCCCTAGACAGACAACAGGATTTGTTGAGATGAACACATCCAAAATATTCTAAACTACCCTCCTTTGTCCAGTTCAAGTCAAAGAATGTTTCTGAAATGTCTCCAGCATGAAGAGGGCCATGTCAGGTTTCACCTGCCCAGACGATGTCTCCAACCTCAGCCGTCTTTATTACAAGCTTGGATGAGGGGAAAAAAATGAATACTGAAATACACAGGTTTTACACATCACGAAAAAGAGTCAAGAAACACAATACTGAACTAATGTAAGCACAAGAAAATTCCAAGAGCTACTTATAGAGTCATTTCAAGATCCTGAGAACAAATTTCAGTAACAAGAGTCTGTCCTGTTCAACCAAGGCAGGCAGAGGAAACCTGGAGAGCAATCGGGTTCCCTGGATTTCTTCTTGTCCCAATCCCCAGAGTGCGAGCACCCAGTCTAGTATAGATGGAGGAACCTGGCAGGACCTCAAGCTGCACTGAGGAGCTAAGGTAAAGTGCTGATATGCACTCTATCCTGAGACACTGGTTGTTGGTTACACAGTACTATCATTTTAGGAATAAAGAAAATGGAAGCTCGGAAGGTGTACCAATGGCTTCAGGTCCATTTGAGAGAGGCAGTAAAATGCTTGCATATCTCAGGGCTGACAGAAGAGGGAGAGAGAGGAGGCAGAGGCCACACCTACAGCTATGGGGGGAGATGGACCAAGAACAGGAAGGACACTGCCCTCTAACTTAAGTTCTCCAAATAGGGACGGTTTATTTTTCAAATGACTGCAAGGATGATGCTGCTGCATGGTCTTCGAAAGCTGCTGATGCACATCTGACTTTCTGGAGGGCGCTGGGAGTTCGGTAGGGCAGGTGTCCTTAGCTCTGTCTTACAAATGGAAGACTCGCCACAGCGAGGTAAAATGACTTGTCCCATGTCATAAAGTTAAGAAAGGGCAGAACTGGGACTTGAACCTGGCTTCTGGAATCCAAACTCAGGAAAACTTTCTTCCACCTCCCACAGACACAAGGCCCTTTCCCACTCTTTGTCCTTCTGATAGAGAGACAAAGAAAGCACTAGTGCAGGATGCCAGTTTTCCAAAGAATACTTGCCACATTCTTAGAGAGAAAAATAGATAAGACTGTCCTGGTGATCCTGAGGAAAAATACATTGTAAGTATTTAACACAAAAAAAACTATCCTCCAACTACAGGATGGCAACTGGGCTCCCACTTGACTACTTCCAAATTGGTCTCCCTGTGTCCTTTCACTTTCAAAGCAAAAGAATTGGAAGTAGGCCTCTCTTGCTCTATTCTTGTCTATAGAAACAAACAAAATACGGCCTCAAGTAATTCTGAGTCCAAACAGTAAAGGGAACTTAGCACTGCAAGAACAGTGAACACTTCTGCCAACATCACCTAAAACTAAAAGCTCGAGTCAATAATGAAAAGAGAAACGTCTAGAAAATCAGGCTTATTGGATTTCCAAAAGTTAATGAAAACATGCCTGGAATCATTTTTTTCCCTTTCAAAGCAAAGAATGGAGTTCCATGTAGTTCAAGTCAAAAGAAGGGAGTTCCATGTAATTTAAGTTCAACTTTTCTTGAGTACCTACTATATTTAAGATGCTAGTCAACACTTAACAGATTATCACTCAGTCCTGCCAACAACCCTCTGAGGAAGGTACTATTATTTTCATTTACAAATAAGGAAACTGAGGCACAGAGGTAAGTGACTCGTCTGAAGTCACACAGGTAATATTAGAGCCAAGATTCAAATCCAGAGTCAACAGCCTGTAAGCAAATGAAAGCCCCTGTCCCCTCATCTGCCAAAAAGGAATAATGAACTGAGAAACTAGAAAATAAAGAAAGCAGAACTTCAAAGAAGTCAGAAACAGGGAAGGGAAATTGCTAAAGAATAATGAAAACAACCTCTTATTCTTTTATAAAATTAAAACAAAAAAACTTTAGAAATAACAAGAAACTCTGGCCTTTGAAATCCTTTGGCCACTGGTTCAAAATGTCGCCTACTAAGCCCTGAAGAGACTCTGCTTTTTCTCCTATTTTGGAGTCCTCAATAAGAGCAAGAACCACATGTTCTTTCAGTGGTTTTAAAAGTAACTACATTTTGTTAACCTTCCTTTCACTTTGGAACAAAGAATACTGGAGTATTTTATGTAACTTGAATCATTTTTCAGAACCTGGGCAAGTGAAAACCTTTGCTCTGAAACCATCAAATATACAGAATAGGAGAGAACTGAAAACGTACTCAACAGATGGACTTTTAGAGTAAGCTATCATTAATGCCATTTTATAGGAATTTTCATTCTTAAGAAGTTGAGTGCTTCTTTAGAGCTACGGGCATCCCAATTTCACTGTGCTTCACTTCATCGCCCCTCACAGATGTTGTGTGTTTTTGTTTTTTTTTTTTTTTTTACAAATTGAAGGCAACACCTTCCACTAGCAAAAAGATGCCAACTCGCTTTATTGTGATACTCACTTTACTGCTGTGGTCTGCAAGTGAACCCGCAATTTCTCCGGGGTACGCCTGCAATTTGAAAATGAACTCGTTTCTTTACAAACCACACAACATGGTGATTGACAAGCACGTCAGATAGTAGGTTCCCAGTAGAAACCAGAGTGCAGGAGAAGAAATCCTTGTGGAAGGCAGCCTGATCAACAGCCACTGGCAACAACCCGTAAGACCTCAGCAGAGCCTTCTAGTTAAAGTGAAGTTGACAACTGAAATAGCAAGAGAGTTGAAGCCCATCTCTCTCTCTAGGTGTTTGAAACTACTTACTGTTAGCATGTGAGGGGGGAAAGGCAAGTAAAAATGAGGCTGTGATGAACTTATCCAAAAGGCAATGGCCGGAGAAGTGATGGAGCCCATAGAATCTCTTTGCTTCAGATTTGCTTTTCAATTTACTACAATGAAGCAGCAGTTGATAGTCTAAAACGAGCAATTCCAAGTAATAAGTAACTCTCATTCAGGCTAGCCTGTTTTATTGTCATCACACAGTTACAGAGCTCTTTCATACCGCTCATCTCCACTAGAAAATCTAGCATTGTTTGTTTATTTTTATTGTCTGCTTCCCCACACATTAGTTCTGTGAGGCAGGAACCTCACCAGAGGTGCTGTCTTGCTGTCTTCCCAATGTGTGGGACACTGGGCAGACCACCAGCATTCTGAGTTGCTTGAATGAATGAATGAATGAATGAATAAAACTACTGACAACTTGATAAATGTGTTAGAACTTTAAGGTAAGGTGACCAATCATTTAATAACCATACCAGAATCCAAAAGCCCCAATGAATGATCTCCACTTTTTCAAGAACCTCAGGAGGCAGCACCAATGATTTGAATCTATTCCATGGTGTGGAATCTCTCAGGGGTAGATTCCGTTGAGTAAAATAGCCAAGTCATTTGGAGTCATCTGGTGAATACATAATCATGCCTGAAATATACGCTGGATGAAAGCAAAATTTGTCTATAAACTAACAAGCCTGATTGTCTTATTCCACTGGGTAACTGGTTTTGAAAGAACTTCAGAATGGTTTGAATGACAGCTAATTCTCTGGCTCAGTCTCAAGACTCTAAGGTGGATACTTTACAAGGAACAAAAACTGAGCTGTAGGAATAAGAAAAAGTATCCAGGCTAGACAGCCACCAAGATATCCCCCCAGAGACCTGACTTATGATATTAGCTTTGCCATTAAGTTGCCCGGAAGCCTGGGTCACATTAGTTGCCCTCTCGGGACCTCGGTTTCGCCATCCGGGAAATAAATGAACTATATGAACTTTAAGGTCCTAATCAATTCTAATATGCCATGATTCTATTCTTGTGAAGCTTTAGTACATCTTTTTCAAAACCAGCTACAATCCACTCCGCCTCATACTTTGGATGCATCTAAAAAAGCCCCATAATGTCATTTTTTTTTTTTTTTTTTTTTGCGGCAGATCCATTTCATCTTTGCTTAGGCAAAAACTAAAATTAGTTTTCACTTCCTGAGTGCAGCAAAGAAAGTTAAGGGAGGCGACCCGGCAAAAAAGCGCTTGCTCCTGCCTCTCTGCATACTTCCGACTGCGTATCGGGGAACTAACCGTTCCCTTTCAGATGTTCCCTTAACTGTTGCAAAAAAAAAAAAAAACACAGACACACACAGATAAACCTCCCGTGCGTGACACAGAAACACTGGCCGGGAGCACCGATCGAGGCTTCTTCGTGGCCAATGACGGGCTGCGCGGCCGCTCCGCACAGGACCCACGGGGATGCGGTGGGCACCCACCCCGCGCGGACAACGCGGGCGAGGACCAGCCCAGGCGCGTCGCCGGGGAGGCAGGGCGGTCGCCCGGCCCGCTTACCGCCCCGGGACCGGGAAGTAAAGTCCGGGCAGTGGCCGTGACGCCCCCTCCCCCCATCCCCCCGGCCCGCCAGCCCTGATTCCAGACCCGACCTTCGCCCGTGCCACGGGCCCATCGGGACCTTGGGCGGGGAGAGCCGGGAAACTAGAGGCACCTGCCTGCGGCTCCCTGGCCTCGACCCGGCCGGCGGAGACAGCCAAGACGCTCCAGCGAACCCACCCACCCTCGCGGGTGCTGCGAAGCCCCGCAGGACCCACCGGCATGGGGAGTCCCAACATCTTCCGCCCGGCACCCCCGCCATGGGTCCCCGCAGCACCCGGCTAAATGCCAGGACAGTCGCAAGCGCGCACCCACCTTGGGCTCCGGGCGCCACCGCCGTTGCCAGGCTGCTCGGCTCCCGGGCCCCGCTCCGCCCCCTTCAGGCCCCGCCCCCTACGGCCTCCCCGCCCCTGGCCACCGCCCGCCGCCCTCCTCTGCACGTCGGTAGGCGGGGGCACGTCATGTGACAGGGGCGAGGGCGTCGGGGAGGGCGGGGAGGCTGCTGGGAAACCCTCTTTGAAGAGTCCCACGCGTGGAGGCCGCTGGGAGTTGAAGTTCTACATATGGCGCCAAGAATGGGCGGGGCCAATATACTCACACCCCACCCCTGCAAGGGAAGTTGCAGTAGGCCCCTAGCGGAGGCTGCTGGGAAGTGTAGTCCCGGGATCCTTCTCTGTGTCTCACCCTTTTCTCCAAAAAGGGGAAACCCAGAGGGAAAACTTCCCTAGATAAAATTTTAGCGGATGTCACTTAATTTAGCTATTATTGGGTACATAAAGTAGGCTAAGTGAAGTGGAGATACTATAAGGGAAAAAGAAATTTCACTGACTCGGGTACAGAAATTGCAATTCTCAAATCCAGCTAACAGCTGAGGCAGCCTTCATGCTGTCACAGCACCTTTCCCAGAGCTCTCTTGAGACTCGATGAAAGGAAATATTGCAGGACAAAGTTCTTTCCACTTTTTGAGTGTGGGAGCAGGTGGCTATTAATACAGTAAAAAAGACAGGAAAAAGAAAAACCGAAAAAGAAGGAAGACAAGTTCAGGAAGAGAAATCAGTGCGTAATTAAAAAAAAAAAAAACTTGGACGCATAAAGAATATGTGTATAATTCTTTGTGCTGCGTGACAATTACACCTAAGCAGATCAGATAAATGATGATAAATAGGATTACTTTAACATGACCTTTTTCTTCTTATGTTTGTTAGTATTCCAGCTTCTAAAAGCAGCTGTTTTACATGATACCAGTACATATATGTGTATAATCATATATCATTACACATACACACATATTAACCCTATTGAAGAGTTCAGACTTCTTAGATGAGTATCAGGCCCTTCAGACTTCAATCCCACCTACTCTTCAGCCACTTCTCAACGCACCTCTCCTCTTCCCTCACCCGGGGTTCTGAGCTAGTCACACAGAGCTTCTTTCCATGCTCTGGATGCACTAGGTTCTTTCCTCCCTCCAGCCTTTATACTTGCTGTTCTTTTCTCTTGGTTTGGCAAAACTCTTACAAGGGCAGCAGAATAGCACCTGCTCCAGATAGTTAGAAGCTCTCCCCTCCTCATAGTACCTGCCATCATTTGCTTACTTGTCTGCCCCGCCAACTCTCCTCCCCAGACTGTGAACTTCTTTATTCACATTCACTTTGGTACTGGGTTTGCCTGTGCTCAGTAAAGGCTTCTTGAACTCATGCATTGCATACCAGAAAGACTCCCTGGTGGGCTACTGAATAACTGGATTTCCACAACCCTGAGTCTTGAAGCAGAGAGAGAGAAGAAACTGTGGATGAGTAGAGGGAGGGATGGCAGTAGTTGGGTGAGAGAACTTGCATACAGTAGGCAGTGTTCAAGGATGAAGCTGAAGCCCTTTGCTCCATGGAGATAGGGTGAGGGGTGTGAGCAGGGACACTCCTCATCCCAAGGCTATAGCTCCAGAAAGAGGCAAACAAAGCAGAAAGTGCCGGTAGAGAAGACCAGTCTCTTGGCTGTGAAATGGAGAACAGTGACTCCTGAGCTGCCTACCTGGGGATCAGAGATAAAAGCACTTTGAAAACTGTAAAGGCTAAGCGGAGGAGTTCCCACCC
Source organism: Cynopterus sphinx (assembly GCA_030015415.1). NCBI lineage: Eukaryota > Metazoa > Chordata > Mammalia > Chiroptera > Pteropodidae > Cynopterus > Cynopterus sphinx. The sequence goes on from CM057388.1 coordinate 85,195,237, forward strand.
GCTACCCTTGGCCAGGTCGCTATGTTCTTCACCAAGTCCTGCCCTCCCTCAGGTTGGATGGAGCTGCATCTCACAGATCAAAGTACGTGCGTGTCTGTGTGTGCGTTGGGGGTTCTTCACGCTTCCCTGCATCTCTCTCTCTCTCTCTCTCTCTTTCTCTCTCTCTCTCTCTCTCTCTCTCTCTCTCTCTCACACACACACACACACACACACACACACACACACACACCTCAAATGCAGGGGGCCTGTGGAGAGATGACCAGCCACCCAGCCAGGGGCTCCTGGACAAGAAGAGTAGCAATAGATGTGATATAAAGCTGACTCTTTAATAAACTTTCTGGGACAGCCTTCACCCATGTCTCCAGAGTCCTCCTACTTTTGCTAAGGCACAGGCTGGAGGTGTCTCTTATCCTCTGGGACTCTATCCTGATCTCTCAATTTGAGGGAAGTAGACTAGGTAGGACTAGAACAGGCCTGCACCCTTGGCCTGGCCAGGTGTACCCCTTACTCCTATCACCAGCCTCCTGGGTGAGAAGCAGGCCTGATAAAGAAAATGGCCTGTATCCTTCTTCTCTTCTTTGGCACACTCACCACATGAGCCTCAGAGCTGGCATTCTTACCTCCCAGTCCCCACACCTGCCAAGCTGGGGACTGCCACCCTCTGATTCTACCAGGTTCACTGTATTCGGAGGAAGGCGGAGGAAAGTAAAGGTTGTTCTTACAGAAGGCTGAACAAAGAGGTAAAGAAGAAGGAAATGGAAACTTTAAATGTAGCAAGTGCTCTGTGATCTGGCAGAAAGCACCTGAAATAGGAAAACCTAGATTCCAATCCCAGCAATTCTATAGGCAAGCTGTTGGCTTTGGTAAAGTTACTTTACCTCTCTAATCTTTATCTGCTTCTTCTGAAAAAAAAAAAAAAGAGTCATATGCTACCTTGAGGGGTTGCCGTGTCTTAGCATAGCAAGGACAGAGGTAAGTGTAGCATAGAGAATGACAATACAGCAGCATTTTCAAGCTGCCAGGCTGGCCAATGGGAAGAACAGCAGGAGAGGGCAGGGGTAAAGCCACTGGGCATTGGCACAAAGGCCTCGGGGCTCACACCCTAACATTTCCATTTGTTAGGTGTGTGACTTTGAGCAAATACCTCTCTGTAAGCCTCAAATTCCTCAATTGTGAAACAAGAATAATAGTATCTATTTCATAAGCTTGTTGTGAAGAATAAACATGTGAGTGCCTAGGACTAACTAAATCCTGTGTCTACAACCACAAAGTACCTTTGCCTCCCTCTCCCAACCCCACCCTGTATTTGAAAAGTAGCCTCAGTAGAATTGTGCAGTCACTTTGGAAAACAGTTTAACAATGATTTACAAGGTTAAATACACACTTGACTAAGCAATACCCCTAGGTATTTATCCAAGATACAAGGAAACAAGTGCATAAAAGACTTGTATTAAAATATTCACAGCAACCTTTCAAAAATAGGTAAATAACTCAAATCCCATCAATTGACGAATAGCTAAATGGTGATACATCCATGCAATGGAATATTACTCAGCAATAAAAAGGAAGAATCATTGATATATGCTATGACACGAATGAATTTGAAAATATTATGCTAATTAAAATAAACAATACACAAAATATTACATATCATATGATTCCATTTGTATTGCACTTGTGAAAAAGGCAAAACTATAGTGATAGAAAGCAGATTTGTGGTTGACTGGAGCCAGAGATGGGGGAAGGAAATTGACTACAAAGAGGGGAAAAAGGAAGTTTGGGGGGTGATAGAAATGTTCTATGCATTGAGTGTGATGGTGATTATGTGACTCTAAACAATTGCCCGCTCATTAAACTCTAAATGTTAAATAAGCGAATTTCCTTGTAGATAAATTATATATACTTCAATAAAGCTGAGGTTTAAGGTGTATCCTCACTTAAGGTTCCTGAGGCTTCCCAATCTGTTTTTGTTTGTTTGGTTGGTTGTTTATAAGAGGCCCAGGGCCTTGAAGAGGAGAGGGTGGTGAAGCTTACCCTATACATACTAAAGTTATGCTATAAGGCTAGGGGAAAGCCCGCCAGGAGAAAATGGTGACCCAGCCCCCTGAGGGTGGTAGGACAGGGAGTGCTTACCTGAATGAAGAATACCTTGGAGTCAAGCCTTGACCAACAGAGCATGACACTCGTGGACCCCAGAAACCAGATGTTTCCCTCACCTCCTCTCTGGCAACTGCCAGTGACCTGAGGGTACTCATACCCTCAGGCTCTGGAACCCTGCAGCGGTCAACTGGGACTCTGCTTTTGCGTGCAGACAAGAGTGCCATTGCTTCTTGCTGGTGATTCTCTTCCACTTTTTCTTAGATCTCAGTAACTCAGCGTTCAGCTGGAGCCTTCTCAGAGAGGCTCTGCCGGTCAGCAGGGTCTATTTTCCCAGGTGCTGGGTAGAAGCTCAAGCCAAGGAATGGGACGTGAAAACACTCAGGCACAGAGAGAAACCCAGATTTTTTTGTCCCAGGGCCTCTTGGACACATATCTATGCAGGGATTACTGTTATGACATCACGATGTTTCCCAGGGCCATTCCTGTTTGTCTCCCTCATTGCTAGGTAAATACAGAGCTCATGGATGGCCTTGAGCTTTAGTCCATAAGCAGCACAATGTCAGATCACAGATCAAACCAAAATCACTCAGAAAAAAGAAAGACATTTCACAAGACACCCTCCCTCAGCCTTCAATTATGTTTTATTTTTTAAAGATCTCAGTTTCTTACACTAAATTTTTTTAGGAAGTAAACCCCATGAAAAACTGTTTCATGATACATTTGAGTGTGTTTTATTCAAAACAGATTTTAAAAAAGAGTTTTATATTCCTATTTAAAAGGGTTGCCCTGATTCATGTTGAGGTGAAGAGTATGCTCCTTTTCAAACACTGAAAGATTTGGAGATCCAAGATTGAACTTGAAAGAGAATATGCTGAGCAAGGGAGAGATGAAACAGAAAAAAAAAACTTGAATGTCAGAAAATATTTGCTGAACCTATATGAAATTTTGTTATTTAGGATTATTCAATTGAAAAGAATAAAATACTTAGAAATAAACTTAAACAAGGAGGTGAAAGACCTGTACATTGAAAACTGCCAAACATTGCTGAAAAAAATTTAAAATACAAGTAATGGAAAGACATCCTGGGTTCATAAATTTAAAGATTTAATATTGTTAAGATATCAACACCACCCAAAGAGATCTACAGATTTAATGCAATCTCTATCAAAGCTCCAAAGGTATTTTTTTTTGGATATAGAAAAATCAATCCTGAAACTCATATGGAATTTCAAGGGACCCTGAATAGCAAAGACAGTCTTTAAAAAGTAGAAAAATGTTGGACGTCTGACACCCCCTGATTTCAAAGTATACCACAAAACTACAGTGATAAAAATAGTGTGGTAATGGAATGAAGAAAGATCTATAGACCAAGGAGTAGAATAGAAAGCCCAGAAATAAACCTTTATATACAGGGTCAAATGATTTTTGACAAAGGTGCCAAGACCATTCAATAGGAAAAGAATGATCTTTTCAACAAATAATGCCAGGAAAATTGGTTATTCACATGTAAAAGAATGAAATTGGACCCTTACATTACACCATACACAAAAAATTAACTCAAAATGGATCAGACCTAAATGTTAGAGCTAAAATTATAAAACTCCTAGAAGAAAACAGGTGGAAGTTTGCTTGACACTGGATTTAGCAGAGATTTCTTGAATATGACACCAAAAGCAAGACAATAAAAGTTAAAATAAATACATAGACTACATGAAAATTAAAAACTTTTGTGCATTAAAGGACACAGTCAACATAGTAAAAAGGCAACCTGTGGAATGGAGAAAATATTTGCAAATCATATATATATATATATATATATATATATATATATATATATATATATGAAATATTAATATCTAGAATGTATAAAAACTCTTCCAACTCAACAACAAGAAAATCAAATAACCCAGTCAAAAATGGGCAAAGGACTTGAATTGACATTTCTCCAAAGAAGATATACAAATGGTTGGCAAGTGTGTGGGAAAAGGCTCAACATCAGTAATCACCAGGAAAATGCAAATCAAAACTACAATGAGATGCCACTTCACACCCATTAAGATGTCTACTTTCAAAACCAAACCAAACCAAAACAAAAAAAGTCAGAAAATAACCAGTGTTGGCAAAGATGTGGAGAAATTTGAACCCTTGCGCACTGTTGGTAGGAATGTAAAGAGGTGCAGCTACTATGGAAAGCGGTATGGTGGCTCCTCAAAAAGCTAAACATAGAATTATTATATAATCCGGCAATTATCCTTATTGGTATATACTAAAAGAATCTGAGGCAAGGTTACAAAGAGATATTTAAACACCCATGCTCATAGCAACATTATTCACAGTAGCATAAAGGTGGAGCAACTCAAGTGCCCATTGACTATTGAGTGAACAAGCAAAAAGTGGTCCATTCATAAAATGGAATGTTACTCAGCCTTTTAAAAGAGAAAATTCTGACACACACTACAACATAGATGAACCTTGAGGACATTACACTTAGTGAAATAAGCCAGTCACAAAAGGACAAGTATTGTATGATTTCACTTGCGTGAGGTATCTAGTGTAGTCAAACTCATAGAAACAAAAAGTTGAGTGGTGATTACCAGGGGCTCAGGGAAGGGGAATAGGGAGTTGTTACTTAATGAGAACAGAGTTTCAGTTTTGCAAAATGGAAAGAGTTCTAGAGATTGGTTGCACGACAATGTGAATGTACTTAACACTACTGAACTGTACACTTAAAAATGGTTAAGATGGTAAATTCATTGTTATTGTGTATTTTATCACAATTAAAAAAAAAAAGAATAATTAAGCCCCCACAGTAGCCTGAGCTAAGAGGGCCAAGAACCCAGACTCACTGACAAGGTCCTCCATGGTTCATTTCAAATGTGATTGTACCCTGCAAGGTCAGCTTCCACCAGGACAGAGGCCTTGTGTCCTGCTTTAGAAACAAAGCTGCCTACAGTGGGTCAGAATCGACCAAGAGCCCAAGGGCCAGGCAGCTGTAAGGATGAAGGAAGCAAGAGCACAGGTCCTTTCCAGAAGAAATGCTACCACCTCTTCTTTGTGTCACTGCCCAAAACTCATGAGGGGCATCCTCTCCCAGACTGTTTCCTAACACTGGGAAAGAGGCTGGGGTGTGCTGGGGGGGCAGAATACAATGGGATCCGCCCTAGAAACTGCCTGCTAACATCACAGCCATCAGAGGTGGGGAGCTAGGGAGATTCTTTGGGAAAATGGCCCAGAGAGAGTCTCAGGTAATTGCTCCTTTCTAATTATAGCCACTAGGGATCCCATCAAAGAGGTCATCAACTAATGGGAGCATGTGCATCTCTCAAAGAAGCCTGTTAACCTTGTGAGTCTTCAAGTGGGAGCCTCCAGGGATAGCTATTTATGAGCAGGATAGAGGCTCAGCCACCTCAGCTCTACCCCAGTCCCTGTCGGACCCCTAAGGAGTAAAATATGTGGTGTTTCTAGCGGCAGTGTTTCTAGTGACAGCTGTAGACCACCCACCTGCCCTTCCTCACACCATGGGGCTCATGGGAACAAAGCTGAACTTCTGAGAAATGAGAGAGTTGGCAACTTTTCAGACTGCTAATGGAGCACCAGGCAAGCCTGGGGTTCAGTGCTGCATGTGGAAACCTACTTTGGCTAAGCTTCCCCTCCCAAATCCTGGACCCTCACCATCCTTGTCCCTGCCCCCAACACAGAACATTGCATGTGTTCTCTCTCTTCTAACAGCTTTATTGAGATTTAATGCATACATGATACAATTCACCCATGTACAGGGTACAAATCAGTGGTTTTTAGTATATTCACAGAGCTATACAACCACCACCACTGTCAGTCCAGAACATTTCATCACCCAAAAGAAACCTCATATCAATGAGTAGTCACTCCCAACTCCTTCCACCCCACTATCCCCTGCAACCACCAATCTATTTGCTTTCTTTATAGATGTGCCTACTCTGGACATTTCATAGAAATGAAATCATACAATATGTCGTCTTCTATGCCTGACTTCTTTCACCTAGCATAATGTCTCCAAGGAGCATCCATGTTGTAGCATGAGTCAGTACTTCATTCCTTCTTATGGTGGAATAATATCCCATTGTATGTATATACTTACCACATTTTGTTTTTTCATTCATCCATCAGTGAACACTTGGGTTGTTTCTACCTTTTGGTTCTTATGAATATTGCTGCTATGGGCACTTGTGTACAATTTTTGTATGTGTGTGTACCTATATTGCTATTTATTTTGCATATACACCTAGGATTAAAATTGTTGACTTCATGCTTAATATTTGGGAGAACTGCCAGACTGTTTCCCAAAATGGCTGTATCATTTTACATTTCCACCAGCAATGTATCATGGTTCCAATGTCGCCACATTCATTCTCACCAATGCTTGTTATTGTCTATCTTTTTTATTCTAGCTCACCTAGTCAGTGTAAAATGGTACCTCATGGTGGTTTTGATTTCCGTTTCCTGCTAATGATATTGACCGTATTTTCATTTGCTACTGTCCATTTACATATCATTTATGAAGAAATGTCTATTTAGATCTTTTGCACATTTAAAGAAACTGAGTTATTTGTCTTTCTAGTGCTAGTTGTAAGAATTCTTTATATATTCTGGATACAAGTCCATTATCAGATATATGATATGCTAAAAATTTTCCTTATTCCGTGGGTTACATTTTCACCTTCTAGGTGGTTTCTGTTGAAACACCAATGTTTTTCATTTTGATGATGTCTAATTTATCTGTTTTTTTTTCTTTTGTCACTTGTGATTTTGGTTCTATAGCTGAGAAACCATTGTCAAATCCATGGCTGTGAAGATGCACCACTATGCTATCTTCTAACATGTAGGTCCATGATTCCCTTTGAGTTAATTTTTGTGTATGATGTGAGTTAGGGGTCTAACTTCATACTTTTGCATGTGGATATCCAGTTGTTTCAGCATCATTTATTGAAAAGACTGTTCTTTGCCACCAAAGGTCTTGATACCCTTGCTGAAAATGAATGACCATAAGTGTATGTGTTTACTTCTGGACTCTTAATTCTATTCCATTGATCCAATATGTCTATCTTAAGACTAGTACTACACTTCCTTCTTTCTCTTTTCTTTCTGGGTTCATTGGGAAGGCCACCTTGGATGGTCCATAACATATCTAATGCTTTCAAGTTCCCCAAGCCCTCTCAACCCCTCTTCTTGTCTGATTCACACAACAGCCTTTGGAGACAAATAAAAAAGGTGATCATCCCTCTTTCACAGATGAGGAAAGCAAGGCTCAGAGAGACTTCGGGAAGCTCAAGATAACTGTGATGGTAGATGGCAGAGCTGGGACCAGAACCACAGTTTTCAACTATAAACTGAAGCTCCCTCCTGGATAGCACACCTTTCTTTGAGAGGTGTGACTTTGAAGACATACTATTTGATCTTTGTAAATAAAGGCAGATTCTGGGGCTCCTTTCCCTCCCCTAGCTAGTTCATAGGGGCATTGTGAGACTCAATGTAGCTCTTATAAGTGAGAACCTTTTAGAAACTCTCAAGGGCTAAATATACATGAGGAGTTATTAAACATGTGTTTCTACAAAGGCTCTCGCCTGAAATCATCCAGATCAGAGGTTGAAATAGGCCATTTCCCACACTTTCCCCCACACTGCAGTTATTGTTGGACAGAGACTTCTGAGACCTATTATTGTCCCAGTTGTGTTTATTGTCCAGGAAGATTCCAGTATCAGATAGTATTCCTTCAGGGAGAGAAATAAATATAATATCCCTTTTTGACTCATAGTCATTGTTTGGCCACGGAGTTATGTTTTTAAATTAGACACTATCTCAATAAACAGGCATTGCGCACCTCTGAAGTTCTAGACAACAGTAGCGGGTGCTAAAAAGGACAGAGAGGATTAAGACAGAGCCAAGAAAGGCAAGAGATGACAGCTTTAAAGGGAGAACAAGCACTTCATTCAAATTGTATGCCAGGACACGGACATGGTTTCTGCCACCCCTGGTTAGGAGCAATGGATTACTGTAATGGATACGAACTACAGACCATGCTACAGACCACGAAAGGAGAGTGTTCAAGGTGCTATGAGAGTAGTGACCAGGGCCCAGGTCACTACTCTGAGCAGAGTACATTTGAGCTGACATGACATAGTGACAAGCACTGTGGGCTGGAGATGTATAAACTGCCTTGGGAACCCAGAGGACAAACTGATGAAATCTCAGCTGAGGTAGAGTATGTGTCACAGAAGCAGTGATGTATGGAATAGGCTTTGACCAACAAGTAGAAATTTACTGGGTAGAAAAGGAGAGGTGGACCACTCAAAATTAGAATGAGCACAGACAAATGCTAGGGCGACCACAGAATACATTGTCCAAATTAGAATGCATTTGAAAGGGGGTGCTATTGATAATTATTCTGGGACAATAGGAACAAGTTGAGACTGCCCCTGGTAAACCCAGATGGGCAATTCCCCCTACAAAAAGCACGTGATTGTGAGTTTACAGTGAGCATTTAGGGAACAGAGCAATTAGAGTACAGATTTGGGGGTGGAGTGAGGGGTCAGGATGGAAGGCGAGTGTATTTCTTTGCTAAGGCTGCCATAACAAAGTACAAGTCTGAGATCAAGCCGTTGGCAGGGCCATGCTCCCTCTGAAGGTGCTAGGCAAGGATCTGTTCCAGGCCTGTCTCCTAGCTTCTGGGTGTTCCTTGGCTTGTGGCAGCAGCACTCTAATCTTTCCACGACATTCTGCCTACGTGCATCTGTCTCTGTATTAGAATGCCCCCTTTTTATGGGGATACCAGTCATATTAGATGAACTCATCCTAATGACCTCATCTTAACTTGATCATCTGAAAAGACCCTATTTCTAAACAAGGTCACATTCACAGGTTCTGGATATTACTAGTTCAACATCTTTTGGGAGGACATAATTTAATCTTTAACCGTGAGGCAGAAGATGGTGACAACTGTGAAAGAATGCCACACTAAAGAGTCCAGACTTTCCTGAAGGTCGTGAGAAATTACTAGCAGCTTACTAATTTAGTCCAATCAGAGATGGACAATGCTTTTTTGGCTTCCCCTGAACTCCTCACAGTTACAAAAATACCTTTTTTTTTTTTCATATTGCACTTCCCTTTTGGAAATCAAAGAAAGCAAAATATGCATCCCGAACACAATGGGATAGCTTTGATAGAAAGGGTGTTTCCTCACTCTCCAACCATTCTCACCACCCTGGCTTGCAAGATAGCAGTGATGCTTTCTGTTAGATTGCACAATGTAGGCTGACTCTCAGTACCTGCTGGTGGGGTAGACTAAAAAGCCATTTAATTTTACGGAGAGAACTCCAGGGGTGGTTGTCAATGCCTTGGTGCTGTGTGTGATGTTCCCAGCACTTAAAACTGTCCTTTGTCTTTGATTCCTGATCTACAACAAGGGTTTCCACCTGGCTCCTGGTACCCCAGGAAGTACCCTGGAGGTCATCCAGAGGGTGGGCAGGGAAGACTAGAGGGGCTCAGCATGGACTACCTTTACACTCACCAGGTTTATCTGAAAAATGCCTTGCACTCTCATGTCAAAAGCTGGGAAATCCTGTGACTTTGTGTCCATGGCCCCCTTCTCTCAGCTGAAGAATGAGTCCATTTGACCACTGGAGGGATTTCATTGTGTTTATTCACCTAGCAAGTATTTATTAAGCACCTTCTGTATGCCTGACACCATTCCAGGGACTGGCTTGCATACAGCAGTGGGAAGGCTGTGTTTCTGTGCTTACCCCTTTGGAAGGAAATTTGATAATAACAGAAACTACCTAGAAGCACATTTTTCTCAATCAACAATATCATCATAAATAATGTCTGCTAAAGATCCATTCTGAAATGCCCACATTAGCACAAAATTCACTTAGGAGCATATAGTGGGTTGAATAGTGTCTCTCCAAAATTCGTGTCCACACAGAATCTCAGAACGTGACCTGATTCAGAAATAGAAACTTTGCAGATGTGATTAAGTAAGGATCTTGAGATGAAATCCTCTTGGATTTTGGGTGGGCCCCACATCCAATTTCTGGGGGTTTTATAAGAAAGACAGAGGACACAGAGAGACACAAGGGAAAAGAAGGCCATGTGAAGATGGAGGCAGAGATTGGAGTGATGCGGACACAGCCAAGGAGTGCTGGCAGCCAACAGAAGCTGGAAGAGACAAGGAAGGGTCCTCCTCTAGAACCTGCAGAGAGACAGTACAACCCTGCTGCTACCACGATTTTGTACTTCCGGCCTCTACAACTGAAACCGTAAATTTCTGTTGTTTTGAGCCACCCAGTTTGTGGTACTTTGATCCAGCAGCCTTAGAGAGCCCTTCTGCCGAGGCTTTCCAGACTCTTTATGTAGCTTTCTCTCAGGAGAGGAGGGACAGAGCACAGCAGTTTCCATAAACTTTAAATAAAACATTTTCTAGCAACCAGCCCTGCTGAAGCAGAAAAGATGGCTGTTTTCTCGCTTCCTCATCCTTTTCCTCACCTGCCCAGCAAGGGCTGGCCATGAGTACTGGGGTCCCCTCAGCTCCAGGATGCCACTGGAAAAAGTCTAGAGAAGGGTGGGAAGCAAATCCAGACCATTTCTTCTCCCCTCACCTCCTTTCTCAAGGCAAACATGTCTCATACCCAGCAGCTCTGGCCCTTCTGCATACCCCAGGCTTATCAACCCAGACTGGCAGCAAAACCTTGCTGACAAACATTAACCAAAGCAGCCCTGCTCCTCTCTTCCCCGGCCATGTGCCATCCATCTATTCTGTACCCTCTGTCTCACGGCATCCAGCAAGCTAAGGGGAAGGGGATGCAGTCAAGCCCACACCAGGTGAGTCCAGTTGTTCTAACTGTGGGAACTGTTGGTGGGAAACTCCTTTCAAGAAATCTGTCTCAGCGCAATGTGAGCCCTGAACATACCTTCCCATATGTTATCTTATTCAGTTCTCACAATCGCCCTGCAAGGCCAGGATGCTTACTCTACCCATTTTAGAGATGAGAAAACAGAAGTTCAAAGGGGTTTGGGACTTTCCTAATGTCACATGGCTCTTAAGTGGCACACAGAAATTGAACCTCAGGGCTGATAAGGTTCAGGGCCCACACGTTGGCACTTTGCCTGCTGCAACTTCATTTTCACATGTGCTTTATAGAGGATGAGCTTCAGCAGCAGCCACAGTCTCCCCAAAACCCCAACCTCCATTGAGCAGCTGCTTCATTTGTTTGTTGGTTTTTGTTATTTTAACATTTGCCTCTAAGACTGATGGGTTGCCTCCCAAGGCCTCCAATTCTGTAGTAAATTTGTGGGAGCTAAAAAGAAGGCATTGCCTCAACCATCCTGGTTGGGGGGGGGACTGCCTGTTTCAGGAGAGATCTAGACTTTTAAGATAATTTCCCCAAATCCCTCTAATTTGTGAAAACTCAAACAAAATCATTGCTAGTTTGCCATTTCTTCCTGTTTACAGTGGCTAGCATATTTATTTTAGGCCAAATTAAGTTCTGGTTTTATGTGAACTGTGTACACTTTGTGTGGCCTGGGCCTTGAATATCCTATGTCCAAAGAACACTGGTGCACACTGATGAACCCCCCAAATCCCCCTTTTCTCCATTTTCAGTGATTCTCTGGGTTTAGGTAGCTGCTGGGCCAGGTATGTGGCAGTCGCAGCTCTGGTTTGTCAGGTGTGAGACCCTCAATCAGGAAGCCCCAAAAATGAGAAACACAAGCAGCTGTCATAGCTCTGGACTCTCAGCTCTGCCACCGTTAAGGGGAGAATGCAAAGCAAAAGCATGCCAAGCTTTCCACAGGTAGCCTCTGAGAGAAGGGACCCAAGAGGCACAAGGACGGAGTATGACCCAGGGGCAAGAGCTTAGGGCCTCAAGTGGGACGGCCTCTGACAGCCTCCTTAGGTGCTGCTGCAGTTCCTGGGGGCTATGTTTGCACCCTAGAAGGGAGCTCCAAGGTGCTGTCACACTTACCTCCCCAACTGGACCCCAAGGCTGCTCTAGCGCTGCCTATAATCACTCTCTCTTATTCATGGCTCACCCACAGGGGGAAGCAGACAGGCAAGCAGTGCCTTCCCACATCAGGGCAAATGACACATTCCACAGCCTCTGGGGACCTGCAGAGCATGGTGCCTGGTGTGGAGTTTTGGGGCCTCTTTAGAAATCATGTACAGGAAGCCTCTAGCCTTCCCAGCTTAATTGCTTGTGGGGGACTCTTCCTACCTCCTCTATTCTTCCCCAACCTCAGTGGAGGCTGTTTCTCCTTTATCACACAGGTTTGAGGGAACAAAAGGCTCCCCACCAATCACCACTTGCCTCTTGCTTCAGGGCTCCAAGACACCAGAGAAGACATTTCCATCTGAGGGTAGCACCAGCCTAGGGAGTCTAGTCATCAGGAGCCCCCACCCCGCTCTTGACAGACCAGGCCTCTTTGGGCCATTCTCACATTTGACTCTCCAGAGTTCCCAGATTTAGAAAATCAAAATGCTGGTCACCCACTTACATTTGAATTTCACGTAAAGAATTATTATTTTAGTGTAAGTATACTCCATGGAATATTTGGGGTATACTTGGGGTATACATCAAAAATGATTTCCCCCTCATTTGTTTGTTTGCTTTTCTGTAATTCAAATGTCACTGGGTGTCTTGTATTTAATCTGACACCCCACCCGGCAGCAGGATAATTCACACCCCCACTGGTGTTGGCCCAGGGCATCAGGTCAGGCTCCCAGCCTGCAATGGAGAATTAAAGGACTGTGGTGTTTGTAAACAGCTTAAGCCTTCCCACCCTTCTCAGTAAATGGCTCTGCTGTCCCAGGCCCAGCCTGTTCATCCTGCTCTGTGCCCATAGAGTCGCGCTTTGCGCACCTCACTTACTGGCTTCCAGTATAAATATGGGTTTTCCCACCTTGGATTGTGAGCTTCTTCAGGCCTGGGGCTGGGGCTGATTCATCTTGACTCTTGCCTCCCACTCTCTCTCCCTCCATAAGGTCACTATCAGAATATGGGACCCAGGGTGGCGAGAGCTTAAAGGCACACATGCATGGATAAATGAGCCAATGCCTCTGATTGCATCTAAATACTTGTGAAAGTTAAGGCCTGTCTTCCTTTATCCACTGGAATGGTGGGTCCCTAACGGCATGTACCTTAACTCTTTAGCCTACTCCATCCCCATCACCTGGCGGGTGCACAACATCCAGCAGGTGCTCAGAACACACACGTTGCTCCAATCTGCAGTTGTGTTCATCAGAGTCTCCCACCCATCTCCATGAACATTTCAGAGGTGCCTGGTCCCCATGTCCCATGGAAGAATGAGTTGACATTGCCCGCCTCTAAGGGAGGCCCCAAGGGCCAGAGGACATCAGGAGGGACTTTTGATTCCTCGGTTGGAATAGATCATATGGGATCCCGAGTGAGCAAAAGGAGTCAGGGTTCACTGAGGTGGGGGGCAATGAGTGATCTGGCCGGAGGGATGGGGGCTACGTCCTGAGAGGCCGGCAAGGGGTGGATGGGGACAGTAGGGGCGGCGGCAGGCTGGCTTTCTCGGCCACCCTGAGCTGGGAAAGCGAACGCCTGGCGGCTTCGTGCCAGGGCTGGCGGCGGCTCGACGGGGATCGGCGAGAACCCGGCTCGGCTGCCGCTCAGTAGCCAGCTGGGACCGGCGGCGAGCACGTGACCCGCCCGGCCAATGGGGAGGCGGCAAGGTCCCCCGGTCAAGGGCGCGGGGGGACGCGGAGCCTGGCGCGCTGCGGGGACTGACGAGGCCGCGGGGATGCTCAGCCCCCGGATGCAGGAGCAGCACCCTGGCCTGTCCCGCTGCCCCAGCATCTGGGGAACCAGCCTCCCCAGGCGGGAGGACGGAGCCCTCCATTGACCGCTGCGTGGGTGGAAGGAAGACGGGAGCGACTGCCAGGAAACCCGGGTGGGACTCCCCCTCCAGCCAAGTCCAGAGGGAACAGGACACTCCCTGTGTGGCTGGAAGAGGGGGAGGCGGGCCTGCCCAGGGAGCTATGGGCTGGAGGCCTGCCTGCCTGCCATCCCTCGGGGCATGGCCCCTGAAGGCCACAACTTCCAAAGCCCACCCTGATGCTGTGCCAGGGGCAGCTTCCGAGAACCCTCCTGCCTCGTCCCACATCCCCGGAGCTTGCAAGAGTGGCAGGATGGGTACCCACACCCTAGAGGATGGTTTGTGAGGGAACCCCACTGTCCCTAACTACCTAGAGTACTCACCTGCACTTGAAATGGGACCTCACACCTAGTAGGTGCTGCAGGAGTGTGTGTTGCTGAAGAAACAAATGAATGAATGAATGAATGAATGAATGAATGAGTGAAGGCTGGCAATTGTTGCTGAGGCTGAGGACTTGGCCCTTTGGGAGATGCTTCCTGACTTTGAGTATCTCCATCTGAGGGGCTGTGACAATTCAGTGCAGTGTGTCTTTTAAAACAGAGCCACAAAAGAGGAAGCTGTTGTTCTCTTGTGCCAAATTGGGGTGAGCTCAAGCCAAATAACTACAGTGCCCATTTTGGGGGGACCTCATAAGTCTGAACAATGTGGTAAAACAAATCTGCTTGTCTCCATGTCCACTCCTTTCAGCATCGCTGTCCTCTAGCACAGGGGTCACCAACCCCTGGGCTGCAGACTGGTACCTTTCTGTGGCCTGTTAGGAACCAGGCTTCACAGCAGGAAGCTGTGAGGGGTGGGTGACTGAGAGCAAAGCATCAGCAGTATTTGCAGTGGCCTCAGTTCCACCTCAGATCATCAGGCATTAGATTCTCATAGGAGCACCGGTCTCTGGTGCCAAAAAGTTTGGGGACTGCTGCTCTAGCAGGGCTGTGGGACTCTCCACTCTGGGATCATAACTTGCATCCCTAAGTTCACACCTACAGTTCTGCCAAGCCAGCTGCCTGTGCTTCCACCTTTAAAAGAAGCCTCCTGCCTCCTTCCACCAAAGGCAACAGACTTCTCTCCCATCCCCCGACGTCCTCTGTACATTGTGTTGTGGGTCCACACCTGGACACTTCCTGTCTCCTGGAATCTGAGAAAACTGAGTTGAAATCATGGCACACCCACTTCCTAGCTTATTGTCTTTGAGCCACTTTACCTGCATCTGTAAAACGGGGTGGTCATAATAGCACTAACGTTATTACCAATACAATGACTCATATGAAGTGTTGGGCACAGAAGTTGTATTCAGCGAATGACAGTCTTCAGGCTCCAGCAGTGTAGGGCTGTAACTTCTTTACTCAGATGCCTCTCAAACACTCTGGTGTGAGTAGTAGGCACTCCAGGAAAACGTGTTGAGTGAACTGTCGCTGCACTGCCTTGCTTGGCCTAGAGTGGTGCCCAAACTGGGTAAGGCTGAGCTTGCAGCTGCCACTGGGCCCAGGGAGGGAGGCAGAGGCTAGCCAGTCTGGGGCTAGTAGTTCGAAAAGTACCCGCCACTTAAACCAATCACTTTTAGAATTGTTTGCCCAGAGGGATCGACTTCCCCCAGCTGCCTCTGTAGGCCAGCACAAACAGAAATCAGCATGCTTGGCCATCTCTCTCTTTCAGTGCCATCTACAAGATGGCTGCTTCTAGAGGTCTGGGCCATGGGGCTGGAGCTTTATCCCCCACTGCAATTTGCCTAGTGACCCAGATTTGTGCCCAGGTGCCAGTCTAACTCCTGCCTGGTTTGGCTAGAACTAAGGTTTCCAGTTTCAGCCCATAAAAATACAGGGTGCCCAGTTAAATTTAAATGTCGGATAAACAACGAATCATTTTGTAACGTAAGTATGTTCCATGCAATCTTTGGGACATACTTATACTGCACAATTATTTGTTGTTTATCTGAAAATCCCATGTAACTGGACTCCCTGAATTTTTCCTGGCAAATCTAGCTGGAGCTTATCCAGCTGCTGGGGATTGGAAGGGAATCAACCTTGGGGGGGTGGAGTGGGAGGGAACTGCTCCCACCGAAGGCACTTTGAATTGATGTCAGAACAATGGCACGAGTTGTTCTGTTTTTCTTTGCATAGAAAAAAAGCATTCCATGTCACTCAAAAGAAAACAGAACGGTGAATTTCAGCTCTCTGCCTTGCTCTATTGATGTTGACCCGGAACATGCCTAGATTCTGAAAGGGACATTGACTGGTAGACAAGTGGCTCTTTCATTTTTCTCTGCAATGCGCCTTCTAACGGTTGGTGCCCACTACCCCAGGTCCCATTTGGAATACACTCAGGATGGGATGTGCAGTGGCCATTTGTCTCTCCAGAGGTCCCTGTTCTCCTGGGCTATTCAGATGTTCCAACTGCAAAGGCCACTTAGTCAAGTGGCCTGAGCTACAGACTAAGAAACAGTAAATTTTTTAAAAGATAGTTCAATTTCTCGAGCACCTCTGAAGGGTTGGGCCCTTTATGTTACATAACCTCAGAGCCTCACAACTCTGAAAGGCCATGCTATTATTCCCATTTTACAGATGGGGAAACTGAGGCCCACACAGGGAAAATGTTTTGTGTGGGGTCATATGGCAAGTGAGTGGTAAGGCTTTGGTTCAGACTCCATTCTCTTGGACTCCACTGCCTAAACTCTTCCCCATTATCCTCTTTGTGAAAACTTGTGTCCGCCAGCTTAATCCATCTGTGCTCTAGGCCTAAGCTTCCCCATTCATTAAATTAGCGGAAATAGGCAGGTGATCCCTGAGATCTTTCCAGCAATTCTATTTTCAGAGAGATCACCAAAAAGATGAGTTCACTCACCATTTTCATGCATGTGCTTTTTGCAGGCATGGAGAGTTCTAAGGAAATTATTCTTTGCCCCACAGCAAAAACATTGACCAATATTTATATTGCAAAGCTTGGCCAGCAACTGGTAGGCTGTCTGTGCCCCACAGCATGGACCTGGTGGCTGTATATATGCACCAAAGGTCAAGGCTTCACAGTACTTCATTCACACACTGCAATCTGCAGCATGAAACCCTTGGTCTCCAGGCTTGAGTAGGAATAAAGCAGTGCGATTAGCTAAGCACCAAAAATGCATATAACCTACTTGTAATTTACCAAGCATGGGCCCAGCCTCTCCACCTGACTCCACATTCCCCCAGACACCACAAAAACAAAAGAAAGCACACATCTAAAAGAATTGCTCTTTCCTCCCATCCTATACCTGTTCCAGTGTAGCAAGTAACCAAGACTCTTCAGAGATGCCATCAAGCGCCTGCACATCAGCAACTCAGAAGTGCTGCAACCGGAGTTGGTTTGGGCCTGGCTGGGGACAAGGAGGTGTTCATAGCTTCCTCTTCTCCTTCTTTCCCTGACTGACACCTATTATTCAAAGTGCCTCTCAGGAATCATCTCCTCAGGGGTCCTTCCCTGCCCTACCTGCTCACCCAGATAGTCAGCAATCTCCTATGGGTGCCTATGATACTCTGTTCCAATCACTCTCTGGACGAATGCTGATTTTGCTGTCTCAGTGTATGTCTCCCCCTCTGGGCTGTGAAGATGGAGTCCAAGTCTTTTTCACTTTGTCACCCTGACGTACTTTTCCAGCTCTTTGACTGACGGGCTCATTACTTATCATCTTCTCAGAGAGGCCTTTATTGACCTCCTTGGCTAAAACCCACCTCACCCCACCCTGGTTATCCTCTTTCTATGTCTACATAGCACTAATCACTGCTGAGATCAAGTCATATATTTGTTTTTCTTTTAGGTGAAGTTCACATAATATAAAATTAACCATGTTAAAGTGTACGATTCATTGGCACTTAGTATATTCACAATGTTTGCAACCACAGCCTCTATGTAGTTCCACAAGGTTTTCATCACCCTCAAAGGAAATCCCATTAGCAGTCACACCTGATTCTTCCCTTTATCCACCCCTGGAAACCACAAATCTGCTCTCTATCTGTATGGATTTGCCTGTTCTGGACATTACATAGAAATGGAATCATACAACATGTGTGTAGCCTTTTTGTGGCTGGCTTATTTCACTTCACATTATGTTTTCAAGGTTCATCCAAGTTGTAGTATGGATCAGTGCTTCCTTTTTTGGCCCAATAACATTCCATTTTATAGATAGACCACATTTTCTTTGCCCATTGATCAGTTGATGGACATTAGGGTTGTTTTCTCCTTTTGGCTATTGTGACTAGTGCAGCTACGAACATCAGTGCCCAAGTTTTTGAGCAAACATCTGTTTTCAGTTATTTCAGGTATATACTTAGGAGTGGAATTGCAGGGTCAAATGATGACTTAATGTTTAACTTTTTGAACCACTGCCAAACTGTTTTTCAAAGTGGCTGTACCTTTTTACATTCCTACTAGAAATGCACAAAGGTTCCAGTTTTTTCACATCCCTGGCAACACTTGTTCTTATTGTTCATTTTGATTATAGCCATCCTAGTGGGTGTCAAGTACAATCTGCTTGTTGTATTTATTCTTATCTGTTCTTGTCCTTTTCTCCCAAATGTGGGCTCCATGAGGCCAAGAGGTCATGTGAGGCCTGTTCTTTGCTATATCCAGTACCTACTGCTAGCACATGGTGGGTTCTCATGAGTGAATTTTTTTTCTCGTTGAGTCCTGGATTCACAGCCAAGGTTCTGGCACAGAGAAATCTGTAGTGGCTATACGTCACATGTCCTGACTCAATGGCCCTGGGATGTGATATGGACCCAGGGGAAGAGGATCTCAGGACTGCCCAAAGGGAAGGACCCCAACTGTGTGGGTTGGGGCTCCAAGCAATGGCCTGGCCTCTATGGGACTTGAAGTAACAAAGCAGGAACTGGAGTGAGGCTCAGCCCATGACAAGGACACCTGCTCCAAGTGGGGGTTTAGATGGAGATGAGCAAGCAAGGCCAAAGGCACCCAGAAGCACTGGCCCATAGGCCAATGACTCCTCTGCCTTCTCCTTTGAAACTCCTCCTATAGCAGCCTCCTGGGAAGCTTGCTCTAGTCTTGCCTCCCCATTTCATATTGTTCCTTTGCGATTTGGAGACCAGACTCTGGGCTAACGGCTTGGAGGACCAAAACTCTTCAGGTGAACTCCTGATGATTGTCTCCCAGTTGCTAGCACAGGAATCATGGTTCTTCCCATTCCCTGGTGGGAAAAGAACATAGCTTAGAGGGAGCTTATAGTACTGGGGCTTCTTCTAGCCTGCCTGGCTTGAGTCTCCCATGCTTTAGGATGGGGCAGGATGGAGTTCTCAAGCTGCAGATCCAGGGCCAAGGCTCTGCTCCCCGGCATAGCAACAAGAATAGGCATTCTATAGGCTTTTCTAAAGGCAGCCCTTGGAAAACACTTTAGTGGTTTCTATAAAAAGTTAAACACATAGAGTTATTGTGTAACCCAGCAGGGGTTACCCATCCTAAGTCTATACCCCAAAGAATTGAAAACAGATGTTCAAAAAAAAAAAAAACTTAAACACAAGTGTTCATAGCACCATTATCCACAATAGCCAAAAGGTGGGAAAACCCCAAATGTCCATCAATGGATCAATGCATAAAATATTATATTGTCATATGACAAGATATTATGCAACTATAAAAAAATGAAGTACTGAATTAATACATTGTAAACCTGAAACAAATTTAATGTTATATGTTGATTACATCCAAGGGCTGGAGCTGAGATGGGAACTAATGGATTAATGGGAGCAGGGTTTCTTTTTGGGGTAATGAAAATATTTTGGAATTATTTTGGAAATATGTTTGTTCTACAGCACTATGAATGTAGTAAATGCCACTGAACTGTTCACTTTAAATGGTTATTTTTTATGTTATATGAATTTTGCCTTTATTTTTTTAGAGCAGCTTTCTCTATCTAATGCCCCTTTAGACCTCAGGAATACAAGTATTCATCAGGGTTCATTTTCAGGCAAAGGCAATAAAATGGTAGGCAGCTTCACAGCAGGAATCATTGGGTGTTGGCATAAGTGCTCACACAGTACACAGGAGGGCCCACTGTCCTGTTATAACTTCTCTTGTCATTTTCACTCTTGAGAGAGGTGATCAAATCAATACCTGTTGTTTGCACCCTTGTGAGCCAGTGTCCAGAAAATACATGATTGTAGACTCCTATGGCTTTTCATATTTGGGTAACCCCCAGGAGATTTCTAGGGCTGGCACACAGCCAAAGTTTGGAAAGGCTCATACTCAACTTGGCAATGAAAAATAGCAAAAGACAGCTTCTGCTGAGAGGTGTATGTACTCACTTCGGAGAGCAATCTCTTCTCTAGGCCCACAGCATGTGGAATAGTCTAGAAGCAAGATCTTGACTAGCGGGAAAGTATTCAGATGAGTGGTGCCTCTGAGCTTGGCCGTGCTTCTCCCTAAGGCTTTCTGAAGTGCAAAATGAGCCATTAGGCTTTCCTGGGCCACCTTCCATTCCCAGGAACATTCCCAGGACATTCGGGCTGCTGCAGGCCTCAAAAAGCCACCTTCATTAGAAGCCAGAGCTTAGCCAAGTCCTCAGGTCAGCCCTGAGCTGGAATCTTCCAAGGCTGGGCTGATCCTTCTGACCTGCTCGGACCAACAGGGGCCTTCACAGCTCAGGTCTGCTCTGAATCTGAAACTCTACTGTGAATCTAGTTTCAAAGCACATAGAGACTAATTCAGACCTTAATTAGCATAGCTCTGAATCACACCTTCTGATGCCAGAGAGATCTTTCTAAAGCATACATCTCAACATGTCTAGCCTTCGCTTAAAACTCTCCTAAGCCACTGTGTTGCCTTTAGGGTCAAATGCAATCTCCCTAGCCTGCATTTGACAACATTTGTCCATCCCAGTTTCATCCTGCTGGTTCTAACCTCATCTCCTACCACTTCCCTGACTCTGTTTCTCTCAACTCCTCCCTTCTACTACTTCCCCAAGCAGAAGCATGGCAGAGTTCTAACCAGAGCTTGAAGATCTGGAATGGGGATGGGGGAGCAAGGAGTGGGCCTTGGCGAGCCAAGTGCTTAAGGTCGGAGGGACCAGGGAGGCGTGAGCCTTCTGGGAGAGGAGGCCAGGCATGCAGAGACATGGTCTAGTCCCTAAGACAATAGGCCCAGTGGCTCAGGTTGGAGCAGGTATGCTCTGGGTCTTCCCTGAGCTACCCTTTGCAGGGTGGGTAGAAGCCTCCTAGCTTTTATTTTACCTCATCTTAAAGTTGCCACCCAGGTCCTGTCACGAGTCTTTCCAACCACAGCTTCCTGGCCTTTGTCCATAGTCTCATATTGCAATGTTCTTACACCCACTCTAAAAAGTTTAAACAATAAAGAAAGTTATTAACTCATAACAGGAAGTCCAAAGATAGACCAGAACCTACAATATCATTAAGCACTCAAAATTTTTTTCTGCTTCTCTTCACTGTCATCCATAGCATTCATCCAAATGCTGATTCTCCTTCTAGTCCTAATATGACTGCCAATAGTAATTCTGGCTGCTGACTTCTTGTTGGCACCCACTGGGCAGGAGACCCTGTAGAGGTCTTGATGGGCCCACTTAGTTCACAGGCTCATTCTGGATCAGTGACTGGCACAGAAGGAAATGTCACTTGCCTTTGGATTAAATGTAGATTTCTGCTTTTCACCCTGAACTGTGAAACTGTGTATCACCAGGCCCTGCCCAGCCTCTTTCTCACACCCCCAGGCTGAGTCAGGTGGTCCCTTCTCAGGGCTCCTCCAACCCCTGTGCCTCCTTTGTCACAGCACTGCTGCCACTGTGTGGTCACTGAGGTTTTTTTTTTTTTTTTTTTTTTTTTTTTTACCATCAGCTCCAGGGAAATGGGGGCAGGGAGCTTCCTTGAGTAGTCTTTGGTCTCAGGGACTGTCCTAGAAGAGCTGGTCTGCATGATTTGGTGAATGAAAGAGAATGAGTGAATGAGCGGTTGGGTGAATGCACAACCTGAATAGTGTGAACATGGGATGGGATAGGATGGAGCGGAGGTGGAAGAACATTGTTACAGGCAGATTCCTATGTGAAGAGGCCAGAGTCAAGTGGGATGTGCTGTGTCTGAGCATCTCAAAGTCCCAGCAGTCTCTTCCCATCGGCAAGCCCTGAGCTACAGCCACAGGCAGCCCTGGGTGATCAGAGGCTGGCCTTGTGTGGCTCCTTTAAGCAGCTGGGTTTGCACCAGGTCTCACCCATCCTCCCTCCCTCCCTCTGGCTTTTCCTGGCCACTGACTTCACCCTTCCTTCATTTGCCTGTCCTTGTCTCACCCTGCAGATTTGACACACACTGGTGCCCTCTGTCTGGTTACTAATAATACTCAAGGGTCATGCTAATAGTGACTGTTCCCAGAGCACACAGGCTCTGGATCTCCTCCCAATTGTGTGGTGACATAGGAATGATCATCCCAATTCCCAGAGGGCACTGGGGTTTTCGGTGCAGACAGAGGTGTGCTGCCTGAGAGTTTACAACTCTATTGCTGTGCTTGGGGAGAAAGAACCTTAGGTGAGGCCAAGATCAAGGCACAACACAAAAGCAGCAGATCCCCTATAGAATGCAAGCCCACTTTTTCTGTATTTCTTCCTACCATCATTTAACCTGTCTTTTATCACCCCAATCTCTTCCCCATCCATGCATCCACCCACCCATTTATTCATGTGACACATATCTGTTGAGTACCTACTATGTCTCTGTCTTCATGGTACAGATGTGATCATTTAGTGTCAAGAGAGCTGGACTAAGGAACCATCACTCCCACCCACCCCACTTCACATACACACTAAGTGCCACAGGACAAATTCATTTACATCTCTCCAGGGTCCTGTTCATCAGAGGATGGAGACTCAGCCCCATGGCACTCACATTTTCTGCTGGGTAGGCTCTGGGGTATATCCTAGTGCTGCTGGGAGAAGGCAAGTGATGCCATCCTCCTGATCCTTCCTTTTGCCAGGCTTTTCCCAGGGTTCTTCTGGTACCATCAGCCATTCAGTAGTGGAACTGACGTGTGTTGGATGGTCCTGAGTCCAGGGGGCCCTCTTGGGGCCACTATGAGTAAGCCCTTTAGCACTTGACTCAGGCAGCTGGAGAACCCCTCCCTCCACTATGAATCTGAAATCCCTTGCACTCAGTTATTCTGACAGAGCTGAAGAGAGTGTTTGCTTTACAAAACTTCCATGTACACTGTTCAGTAGCCTGGAGTGACTTTCTGGGCATTCTGTGGTCTGTCACTGTTTCAGTCCATTCAGGTTGCTATAACAAAGCACCAAAGATTAGGGGGTTTATTAATAACAGGAGCTTATCTTTCACAGTTTTGGAGGCTGGGAGTTCAAGATCAGGGTGCCAGTATGGCCAAGCTCTGGTGAGAATCCTCCTCCATGTTGTAGGTGGCCACCTTCGTATTGCATCCTCACATAGCTGAAAGCAGAGATGGGTGACAAGCTCTCTTATAACTCTTCATAAGGGTACTAATCCCATTCATGATGCTCCACCCTCACGACCTCATCTAATCCTAATTACCCCCCAAAGGTTCCACTTTTAACACCATTGCATTGGAGGGTAGGGCTTCAACGTATGGATTAGGAGAGGAGGCACAACCATTCAGTCCATAATGACCACCTTCCCCTGTCATGGAGATGAGCAGGAGGAGTTAGTGGTGGTGCTCCTCCAGTGAGATATCCACATCCTGTCTTTTTCTCATGGTTCCCTTAATCCGGGCAAGGTATGAGAGTCCTCGAGCCCTCAAAGAGGCAGGGAGCACATACAGAGCTTGTCAGGGACATTATGAGCCCTGTTGGAAGACCTGGTGCCAGCTCTGGGAGGGGGAATGAGCAGGACCAATGAGGCTCAGGAAACAGTGACTCTCTTGGCCTACTTGATGAGGGCAGTGTGCAAGGAGGCACCTTCTGTCCCCTGGGGAAAAGGGAAGCATGAGCACTTGTTAGCATCAAATGGCAGCCTGGCAGAATGCTAGGCCTCTCCAGCTGGGATCCTCACATTCCTGTCTTTTTAGAAAGTCAATTTACTTCAAAATTGGGGGAAAATAGTTACTCTAACTGGTAGGTAAGGATTGTTTTGTTATATTTAAACAAACATGGATGTAGTATGCCTTTAAATGCAAGTTTCCTATGCATTTTTGAGGTATAATATAAGATATCAAAAGGGCAACTTTAGGCTGTGCCACTGACCATCTTTGGGGTCACATGTCATTCTCTTCGGCTGTTAGGGAGACTCACTGGAAAAACTTGAGTAGCAAAGGCATGATGGGAGAAAAACGTGGACTTTGGGCATCAGATGGACTTGAATTCCCATCCCACTTCCTTCCATAGCTTGACCTCCCTGTTGATGAGATCACTGGAAATCTGCGCTGGCTATTATAATACTTGGGGATGGTGACACCTGCCTTAGAGTAGGCGTGAAGATGAGAGACTAGGAAGAAAAGCAGGCTCTCTTCAGACCCATGCCTGGCCCATGAACCCAGCAATGACTTCCCCATATGGAATAGATTGGAAGTGCCAGCTATTCTGGGAAGCACTGCTTTAAGAGTCTTTTCCTGGATTCTTCTGTTGTCTGGTGGGGCCGTGGGCATTCCTGAATCTACGATGTGTCCACTGTGTCAGCCACTAAGCTGAGCAATTTACTCCCCACAATTTTCTCCATCTTCCTACCAGTTACAGAATTACCAGAGGCCTCTGGGGCTTTGGGAAAAAGAGTAGGCAGGGGCCTGACAACCCAGGAAGACTCTAGCTTGGATACTGAGTGGCAATTCACTGCCCTTACTGCCCCTACCCTCGGAGAAGTGCCCTTCCTCTCCCTTCCATGGCCACCTCAGCTTGTGGGTAAGCCTTCCCTGGTCTGGCCTCTCTGTGGCTCTCAAGAAATACAGTGACTCAGATCAATGGTCCATCCTGCTTACATGGCCATGCTGACTCCCAGGTTTCCATATGGGGAGGTTGTCTGGTTCACAGCCCCAGTCAGGAGTCTGAAAAGGGCAGTGTCCTTTATAGCCACTCATCCTCACCCCAGTCTCAAAGGCAGGTGTCATCATCCCCAAGTATTATTAACATCACCTGCTCACGGTCCCAACGACCTTCTCAATGGTAAGGTCAAACTATGGAGGGAGGCTGTATTAGTTTTCTGGGTCTGCTGTAAGAAAGTACCATGAACTGTCAACAACAGAAATGTACTGTCTCCCAGGTTTGGAGATCAGAAGTCTGAGATCAAGGTGTCTTCAGGGTTTGTTCTTTCGGAGAGCTATAAGGGACAATGTATCCCTAGCTCCTGGAGTTTTATTGGCAATCTTTGGTGTTTGTTGGCTTATGAAAACATCCCCACCAACACGATCTCTGCCTTCATCTTCCAGGACTACCTTTCTCCTCCGTGTGTTTATGCCTAAATTTCCCCTGATGATAAGGACACCATCATATTGGATTAAGGACCCATCTTACTTCACTATGATGACCTCATTCTAATTTATCTAATTCCATCTGCAACAACCGTGTTCTGAGGTATTGGGGATTAGTACTTGAACGTGTGAATTTGGAAGGAGGGGTAGAATTCAGCAGATAACAGAAGTGAAGTAGTAATTTAAGCACATCTGGTGCCAAAGGCCACCTTTTATCCCAACATACTGGTGCATTCTAAATTTTGCAACTGAGTCTCCCTAACAACAGAAAAGAATGAGGTACAGGACCTTACTTGGTGTTTGCTGGAGGAAACGGGGGCAAGGATTTCAAGTGATCACCCCCCAGTACAGCCCTTCCAGGAGGTCTTTGCCCTGGGCCACATATTGCTGTTTCACATGCCTTGGTCTCTTACTTCCTGTAAGCTTCCCACCTCTATCCCTAGCCGACTACAGGGTAGCTTTAAGCTCCTCAATTTTTTCTAGAGTCGTAATCTGGTATTCCAGCCTTTCTTCCAAAAGCAAATCATGGGAGCCCCCGCACAGAAAGGATTCCTGTTGCTCTACTACCCAGAGTCCCAGAGGATCCCTAGTGGCACCCAGTTTAGATTTCCATGGGCACCCTTACTGCATTTCATTGTCACACCCATTTCTGGCATTTTCTAGACTGGGAGAGATGTTGGAAGCCTCCAGATTGCATCCTTGGAAACGTGCCTCCTTGTTTGCCATGGTCTGTGTCAGTCAGAGTCTGAGGTTTCTATTACTGCCATTTCTGCACACTAACTGCACGTTTATTTTAGACTCATCCCAGGAAAGCATGCTCCGATTTAATTCCTTTCAACCACACTTTCACACTTCTCTAACCTATTTATATTTAACAGTTTGAACACTGAAGTATCTTGATTAAAATAATCAATTCTCTATCAAGAAACAGCCTCCCCAGGAAAGCAGAATGCAGCCAAGTGCCCAGATGCTGAGAAAACATTCCTCTCTTTCTAGCCACATTGCCCTAGACCTCAGGAGAGCTGTGCCTGGTGGGCTCTCCAATCCCCACGTCCTGCCACTGTGAAAAATGAAGTCAGTTTTGATTGGATCCCTCTCAAAGGATTTATGAAAGGAGGCTGTTCCTCCTGCACAGCAGCTTTAGGTTTTAAGTTTGTCAGCGTTTTTAGTGATCCTGTTAGTGTTAGGTGCATTTAAGGACAATCAAGAGTGTGTGATAATAAGATGCTAATAGCTGACACTCACTGCACACTGACCACAAAGTCAGGCGCTGGGCCAACTGCTTTCCCTGCTGTGTGATATCTCACTTGATCCTCGCAGCCACTCTCCAAGGCAGGTCTTAATATTATGCCCATTTTCCTGACAAGTAGACTAGGTCTCAGAGGAGGTAAGTAACTTTCAGATAATGTAGTTAGGAAGTGGCTGTGGCCAGATTCAAACAGGCAGTCTGGCTCCAGAGCCCCAGAATAGAATAACTTGGCTGAGCTGATTATTGGCACTAGAAAGAACTTGAGGATATGATCCAACTCCTTCATCTCTAGGTGGAGAAGCTGATTCTCAGGGAGAAAAAGGAAACCGCTCAAGTTCGTAGAGCAAGCTGGAGACAGGCTAGTGTGATTTTACAATTCACCACAGTGAGCAATGAAGTGAGCCCCTCAGAGATTTAAAGGAGAGGCCATTTTCTCTCAGAACTGTCTCTACCCTAAACATTCCCAAGACTTTTAAATCATTCCTCAAATGTCCTGGTTTCTTTGAAAAGCAGAAAAACCCAGAAAAGTAATTCTGTGCTTATTTGGGAATGAAGGTCTTGCTCAATCTTTACACCTGTGCATTTATTCATTTCTCCAAATATTGTGCAGTGTTCTACATCAGTGAACAAGACAGACACAAGCTCCCACCCTCAAGGAGTATATATGCTAGTACAGAGGCAACAATAAGCTGGGAAAAAGGAAAGTCCTAAATGGAAAACGTACGTGGTATGGGGCGGTAGAGAATAAGTAGATTGGGTGATCAGAAACGCCCTCAACAAGGCAGCCTTTTAGCTAAGATCTGAATGCTGAGAATAAATCCAGCATTGCGAGGACATGGAATAATGTTCCAGGCAGAGGAATCGACAGGTGCAAATGTCCTGTGTGGAAAGGAGTTTGGTGTGTTGAGGAACAGAAAGAAAGTTCATGTGCTGGAGCATGATGATCATGGGCAGGGTGGTAGACGAAATTAGAAAACTGAGCAGGGTTGGGGCCTGTGGGGCTTAAGCCAGGAGAAGGGCCATTGTGATAACTATGGAGAAAAGACTGGTAGAGGAGGCAGGAGTAGAAGCAGGGAGACAAGTCTGGATACTGTAGGGGGTTAAATGGTGCCTCCCCAATATATCCACCTGGAACCTTAGTTGGAAAAAAGATCTTTGTAGATTAATTAAGTCTGCCACAAGCCAGCCACTGGAAGAGACAAAGAAAGATCCCTCCACTAGAGTTTTCAGAGGGAGTGTGACCCTGAAGACACCTTGACTTTTTTTTTTTTGGATTTCCAGCCTGCAAACTGTGAAAGAATCAATTTCTGTTGTTTTAAACCACCCAGTTTGTCGTAATTTCTAATGGCAGTCTTAGGACACTCATACAGATGTTTTTGCAGTAATCCACGTCGAGGTGATGATAGATTGGACCCAGAGGGTAGTCGTGGAGTTGGAAAGGGGTGGACAAGCTTGGAATATGTTTTGAAGGTAGAACTGCTAGGACTTGGTAATTGGATTGGATGTGGGGATGAAGGAAAGGGAGGAGATTCCTGGTTACGAATTTCAAATGGCCACACTAACTGACCATCCTAAAAGACTCCTTAGATTGTATGCTTCAGAAATCAGAGGAATAGCTGTGCCATGCATCAAGATGAGAAAAACTGGGAGGGGAAGCCAGTCAGCAGTTTGTTTGGCAGGCTAACTTTGAGATACATGTTAGACATCCAGGTAAGGTTAAGGTGGAAGCCAAATATTTTAGTATGGAGTTAGGAGAGGATCTTGATGGAGATGCATAGATTTGGGGAGTTGTCAATGTAGAGATGATATACTTTCTTTTTTAGCATTTTTATTGAGGTGAAATATGCATAACATAAAAGTTACCATCTTAACCACTTTTAAGTATACAGTTTGGAGGTATTAAGTACATTTATGGTGTTGTGCATTCATCACCAATATCCACCTCTATAGCTCTTTTTACCTTGTAAAACTAAAACTCCGTTCCTATTAAATACCAACTCCACTTTCTCCCCTCCCCACAGCCCCTGGCAACCACTGTTTTACTTTCTGTCTCCATAAATATGACTGCTCTAAGTACTGCACATAAGTGGAATCATACAGGGTTAGTCTTCATTTCTGGCTTATTTCACTTAGCATAATGTCCTCAAGGTTCATCCATGCTATAGCATGTGTCAGAATTTTCTTTCTTTTTAAGGCTGAATAACATTGTATTGTATGAATATACCACATTTTGTTTGTCCATTCATTCATCTATGGACACATGGGCTGCTTCTCTATTTTAGCTAATATTGATAATGCTAGACTGATCATGTGTATACAAATATCTCTTTGCCATCTTGCTTTCAATTCTTTTGGAGATATACCCAGAAGTAGAGTTGCTGGAATATATGGTAATTCTATTTTTAATTTTGTGAGGAACTTCCATAATGCTTTTTATAGTGTCTGGACCCTTTTACATTCTCCAACAGTGCATACGGTTCCAATTTCTCCATATCATCAACAACACTTGTTTTTTTTTCTAAATAGCAAACATTATAATAAATGTGATGTTTTGATCTGTATTTCCATAATGATCAGTGATGTCGAGCACCTTTTCATGTGCCTATTGGCCATTTGAATACCTTCTTTGGAGAAATGTCTATTCAAGTCCTTTGCCCATTTTTGAGTAGGATTTTGTTGTTATTGTTGTTGTTGTTGTTGCTGAGTTTGGGGAATTTAGAAATGATATATTTTGATAATCACAAGACTGGATGTGATTATCTAGGCGTGAGTGTAGATAGAAAAGAGGAGAAGTTCAAGCACTGAGTTCTGGTGCATTCCAATATTTAAAGACTGAGTTGGTGAAGGGCCGGGGAAGGGTCAAAAGCTGTTGACAGATCAAGGAAGATGCAGGCTAAGAATTAACCAGTAGTTTTAACAAGATATAGGTCATTGGTGACTTTTATGAGAACTGCTATAGTGGCATGATGGGGATGGAAACAACTTGAGGATACGATGAGAATGAAGAAATGGCAATAGCTTGTATAGATAACTTTTAAGAATTTTTGCTGTGAAGGGAAGTGGAGACCTGACACCATTAGCTTGAAGGAGATAAGGGGTTGGGGTGAGGAGACATAATAAAAATGATCCAAAGAAGGTAGAAATTCACAATGCAGCAGTGAGAGGGAATAACTACAGGAGCAAAGCCCTTGTGAATTTGAGGTGTCTGGGGTTCAGGATGCATGTGGAGGGCCATAGGGACATATCTTCTGTGGTCACATCAGGGAAGGCAGGTGAGTGGGTATAGTTGTGAGTCCTTGGTAGGTATGGTGACCAGACAATGAGGCTATTCTGATATGATTGGCTCCACTTTTGGGTGCGGGGGATGAAAATGTGAAATTGTTGTTTAGGGAACAGAGGAGAGTGGAGAAAATTTGAAATCATTGTTTAAGGAAATGGAAAAACACCTGTGCTTGGGGACTGTATTAGGATACTGGACACTGTTGAGTGCTCACATGGTGTATATTATTATTATAATGGATTAGACTGAAATAACACCATTTCCAGGCATTGCTGTTTGACAATGCGGTATAATGGTTAGGAGCACTGACTTTAAATGTTTGCTTCTTGGATTGGCCCTTCCTAGCTGGGGAACCCTGACTGAATTACTTAAGTCATCCAGAATCACACAACCAGAAAGTGACCAAGCTGTGATTAAACTCAGAGCCGCCAGCCTTCCTCCTATGCCATGTGGCCGCTGATCACTGGAAAAAATGTAAAATATCAAGAAATAGCCCAAATGCTTCTGCTGTTAAGCTATTGTTTGGGAAAATGTGATTTTGGGAACCCCATAGTTTGTTGCATGATCATTTCTGGTTATTCCAGCCTGGATTTGAGAGACTGGAATGTTCCCTGGGCTACTCCTGCCAGGTTCCCAGGCTCTGCTTCTCTCCTCTCCCCAACCCTTGAGCAGCTTGTCCTTGGCACCTACAAGCCCCTCTCTTGGGGTCTGGAGCCTAGCCCAGTCCAGCTCAGCTCTGTGCATCAGAGTTTTGAAGAGAGGCAGCCTTTGTCGGGCTCTGTGGGATCCCTCCCTTGCTTTCCCAGAACTAAGAAAGGCCAGGCCTGGGAGTCTCTGATGATCAAAAACAAAACTGCTCTGAGGATCTTGAAGAGACTGGCAGTGGGGTAAGGTTGTCTAGTTCCACCCCACCAGGCACCCATTAAAAATGCTCTGCCTGGTGCTGGGTGTTCACAGAAAAAACATAGCAAACACTATGATTGGTGTTAAAAGAGACTTTGGAGACAAAGATATTTTAGGCCAAGAAATTTGAGTGAAATCTTTCATTAAAAAATGTTGGCAATGAATTCAAATTAGAAACACCAAATTAAGTGTCCCAGGGCCTTGTCCTTGTCATAGTTTCACTGCAGCAGAACATGAGTCCTTTTGGTAAATTGGAGAATATAGCCTCCATGCATTTAAGACCTTCATAGAACCCAAAAGAATCACAGACGGGTCCAGTTGACTTTGTGAGTGAATTAAAGGTCTGCTTCATCAGGGGCTATTTTTAGAAACTGCCTGGAATCTTTTTGATGTTCTAGTGCTGTCTATCCTTCTGCCTTTGAGTTTTTTCAGAGGCCATTTTGAGGATTACAGAATTCCGTTCTGCTGACATTTATGAACATGTCCCCCACACTGCACCGTGATTGTGTGGGTGCCTGCTCGGTTAAAACAGGAGTAAAAAAACCATCAACTCTGGCCATACATATAGGCTTTGTTTCTGTCCCACTGGGATGCCCTTGAGCAAGAGTTTTTAACAGAATGAAGCAAGTTGACCTGCTGGGACTTGGCAAAGCCCCCGTGCTTTGTGTTCCACCTGGACAACCTGCAACAGAAACACCAAGAACCTAGGACTATCAGAATGATAGGCAGAGGTTCAGTTATGGAGTGAATGTTTGTGTCCCCCTCTAATTCATATGTTGAAGGCCTAATTCCCAATATGACTATGTGTGGAGATAGGACCTCTGAAGAGGTGATCATGATTAAATGAGGTCATAAAGGTGGGGCCCTAGTTCTATCAAGCTGGTGTCCTTATAAGGAGAGAGACACACCAGAGTTCTCTCTCTCTACAGTGTGGGAATGCAGCAAGGTGGCAGCCATCTGCAATCCAAGAAGGGGACCTTCACCAAGAAATGAACCTCCTGACATCTTGATCTTGAACTTCCAGCCTCCAGACGGTGAGAATTAAATTCTTGTTGTTCAAACCACCCAGTCTATGGCATTTTGTTGTGGCAGCCCGAGCTGACTGAGACAAGAGCCTTCCTCATAGCTCTCCTTTGGTTGAGCTGTTGGCCTCATCCAGATGATTCTAGTAATCTTGTCACAACAGCAGACTTGTTACACTGTAGTGAGATGCCCACTGGCCTTTGAAATTCCTGGATGATGATGCTCCTCATTCATCTCAAGGTGGGGCAAGGCAGAGACTGTTGTCATATCAGGCTAACAGAACTATGATACCTTGAACAGGAAACTTGGCAGGGTCTCTGCCCACTCACCATCCTAGTACCGAGCACATCTAGGTGCAGAGGTTGCACTCCCTTGGGGGTCACTCATCCACTGCGGGTTGGGCCAGTAGACTAAGAAAAGAGAGTGATTTCTCTGACTCCAGCTGAAGCACCACATTTCATTCTGCAGCTTCTTTATTGGTAAATGAGGGAGTGCTGGTTACCATTCTAAGTGTAAATCTTCTGCCTCTGGGACAACACCTAAACGTGAACATCCTGAGCAGGAGGTGGGCAGGTGGCAGCTCTAAGTATCTGGGTGGAGCAGTGCACCTAAATGGTCTCATTGGCTTTTCTACAGGTGCAGTACCTAGTGGCTAAGAGTGAGGGGACGTAGTGCACCTGAGGGATCTTCCCAACTCTACTTTTATTACGTGACTTTGGGCAAGTTGCTCTACAGCTCTGAGTGCCAGCTTCCTTCTGTGTGAAAAAATACATCATAGTGAGAGTAAGAGAAGTGAAAATAAAAACATGCACATTTAAGGCTCTGAGCTCAGAGTCTGGGATATACCAACCTCATAAATAGGATTGTAACTTTACACCCATGTAACCCTTTAAAGTGTGTAAATGTATAAAGAAAAGGCCACTTCATCAGGTGACATAAAAGCTCTATTGTTCCTCATGAGCCACCACTCCAAGGGAGGAAGCAAGCTTTACCCTTGCTAATTGATGGTGCCATGATCTCGTCAGGTTATACACCTCCTCGCACCAAGAGGTGAATGTAGCACTTCCTTGCACTGTTTCCAAAATGGTGTCCCAGGCAGGCCTAGGTCTCCTCTCCCATCCCAGCTATCTCTGGGTTTTTGCACCTCCACCACACTGGGCTTCTCTCAGGCTCTCCGACAGTGGAGATTGGGACAGTGTTCTTAGCTTTCAGCTTCCCTGAACCACCTTCTGATGTGTCTCTAGTCTGTCATAGCCCTCACAAGACTCTAGACCCACCTGTCTACTTCTCTCTTTTTTTTTCCTTTACCCACCATCCATTCGGCCTGAAGTCGAGTGGGTGAAGGAGCACTCTCCACATCTTTTTCATCATATCCTGAGTTTCTGTTGCTGTCCCCAGCATATAAGAAAATGGGCTTGGTTCTTGATATGATGATAATGGAAATTGTATTAGGGTTCTACCAGAGAAATAGAAACACTAGGGTGTATGTGTGTGAGTGCGTATGTGTGTGTTTACTAAAAGGAGTTGGTTTATGAGATAGTGGGGGCTAGCTAGGCAAGGCCAAAATTTTCAGGACAGGCCAGCAGCCTGGGAACTTAGCAGGAGGTAATACTGCAGACTTGAGGCAGAATTTCCTCTTCTTCAGGGAAACCTTACCCTTTGATCTTATAGCCTTCCAACTGATTATATGAAGTCCATCCAAATAAGGAAAATAATCCTCTTAAAGATGTTCACCACAGCTATGAAATACTTTCACAGCAACATGTAAATTAGTGCTTGATTAAATAACTGGGGACTACAACCTAGCCAAGGTGGCACATAAGACTGACCATCACAGGAGCCAAAGGATTTTAGAAGAGAAACCTTTTCTCTGTAGATAAAGCCTGGCTTTCAAGACTGTTTTCTGGTCTTGGACATAAAAATCCTATTTGGGGTATCAAAAGCTGACTCTATCTTTCTTGTTATATTTCTTTTTATATTCTTCCTGTGATTGGAATATCGTGGGTGGAATATCACCCACAAAGAAATGCGAATGAGAAAAACACATTAATAAATTTTTAGTGTGACAATGCCCAAGGAAGGACATTTTGTCTTTGCAATTACAAATCATCTCATTAGAGAATAAAAAGAAGCAACTAATGAAACCAGCGAGCTTCCATTTGAAAAGAGCACGTAGGAGGGTGGGAGGTGGAGCTTGTCTTTGGGCATGGTGGGCACAGAATATTGGAAAGGCGCCAGGAGCACCAAAGCTGAGAAGGAGATGAGGGGTGTGGAAGATACCAAAGACAGAGCAAAGGACATGTTTTCAGCCCTGCTTAGCACTTG
The DNA here is from genome assembly GCA_030015415.1 of Cynopterus sphinx. Classification (NCBI taxonomy): domain Eukaryota; kingdom Metazoa; phylum Chordata; class Mammalia; order Chiroptera; family Pteropodidae; genus Cynopterus; species Cynopterus sphinx. The sequence goes on from CM057388.1 coordinate 85,229,445, forward strand.
CTGACCCCAGAAGGGATGAGCTTGTTCCTTAAGAAGACAGCTTTGATATTACCAGCTGCTAGATGTAGCAAGAACATCTCAGAGCCTAACTTACTTCTCATACAAGAGACAAACTCACACTACAAAGGGCCCGACTAACATCACCGGGCAGAAATGGCCACCCAAGAAAAAGAATAATGGGGCAGAGAGGGCTGGTGGCAGCCCCCAGTTTCCATCAGGGATTTGTCTCCAGACTCAGACTGCCCCTGGCTCATGATCCTGGGCTCCTGGAAGACTTGAGGAGGAAGCAATGTGGTTCCCTGTGTACAATAAACTTGTTTTCTCTGCAAATATAAAGAAGTATTTCCAAACCAGATACTCAGTTGAGCCTCCCTGGACCCACACCCCCATTTCCTCTCCTGTGGGCCTCTGTGCCTCCAATGAGAGGGCCCTCCAGAGCAAGGCCCTGGTCTCATGCCTTGATCCTCACAGGCCAGCCAGTGCAAGCCATACCCAGAGGAAGGGAACCATGTGTTGGGGTTCTGTACTCAAATCCCCTCAGGGGGACGAAGATCGGTGAGGAGAGAAGCCAGGTATTGAACACTGTTCTCCAGGTTTCAAGTGTGTCAGTTCTTGATTTCATTGGGAAAGGGCAGTTTATTTGATTATTATATATTTTTTGATGAATAGTTTGTTTGAAGTAACATAACATTTTGTTTTTTAAAACAATTTTGTTGAAATTTAATTCACGTAACATATATTTTACTCATTTAAAGTGTTCAATTCGATGGTTTTTCACAGAAATGGGCAACCATCACCATAGCAAAGTTTACAATATTTTCATCATCCCCAAAGGGAGATCTTATGCCCTGTCACTCCTGTATCCCTTCATGGTACCCAGTCCCTGGCAACCACTAATTTACTTTCTGTCTCTATGGGTTTGCCTATTCTAGACTTTCAAGTTAATTAAATCATATAATATGTAAGCTTTTGTTTCTGGCTTCTTTCACTTAAATAATGTTTTCAAAGTCCATTTAAGTGGTAGCATAGATCAGAACTGAATTCCTTTTCATGGTTGAATAATATTCCATTGTATGGAGTGACCACATCTGTTTGGCCATTCATGATGAACATCTGGGTTGTTTCCACTTATTGGCTATTATGAGCAATTCTGCTATGGACGTCTGTGTGCAAGTTTTCGCGTGGACATTTAATTTTTCTTTCTTATTGCCCTGGAGTGTCATGTGGTAACTCTAAGTTTAATTCCTGAGAAATATATTCGTTCTTTTACCCCTCACAACAGCCCTATGAGGTGTAGATACTATTATTATCTTCTTTTGGAAGATGTGGAAACTTTGGCACAGAGAGGCTAAATGGTTTGCTGACCTGCTGAAAGCCACATAGTGAATAAGTTTTGAACCCAGGGATTCCACCAGCAGAGTTCCAGTGCTTCACGCTTGCCCTGTGCTGCCCCTTGGCTCACAGACTGTGTCCAAGTTCCATGAGATGCAGAGACAGCCAGGTCTTTGCCTTTGGCCTGAGTCCATGCTTGCAGAGTCCTCCCACTACTGCTTGCAGGCTAAGGTCGTCAGCCTGCCAAGCAGGTTCCCTTTGTCCCCAGAGGAGCTAAGCAGCTACAGCCATTCAGAAGGAGGCAGGGCTCTGGATTGGTACGCAGGCAGGGCAGCCAGGGTTCTGGGACACGCTATGAAAGGCCCACGAGTCTCCTCATTTGTTGCTGACTGTGGGCCACATTATTAAATGTGAGGAGATTGATTTATCAAATTAAAAGGCAAAGAGAACCAGAGAACAGAAAGAAGAATGCTGCATTTCCGTGCAGGCAACGTGCCCTGTGCTTCGCATTGTCAATGATCAGAAGATATCAATTTACAGAGAATCTGCAGATGCTACAGCATCCATGGTGAGCCTCCAGATCTTCTAATGGAGAAGCCTCCTCCTGTGGCCACATGGAGGGAGGGGTTGGAAAGAGAAGGAGAAAAATCTACTTTAAAGAAATGGAGTTGACTGTCCCAAAGAGGTGGTCTGGGGGTTGGAGCCAATGCCAGGTAGATGGGGCTAGTAAGAGCTTTCTGCAGTCTAGGATTTGGAAAGCCTTGTAGCTAAACCATCAGCCCCATTGCCATTTCAGCCTTGGGAAGGCCCAGTAGGAATCCCTTTCAAATGGGTGCCAGGTGACTCTGGGACAAATTAAACCTGCTGGGGATAGAGGTCCGCCATTTCAGAAACCACAACAGCAAAAGCAGGAATGCGCCCCACCTTGTCCCCACCTCAGGGGCAACCTCTGGTAACAGCTTTGGGTGCCTTCTTCCTGATGAGCAGACAGGATTACTGCAGGTGGCAAGAACGCTCATGAAAATATTGCTCTGTGTGTGTGTGTGTGTGTGTGTGTGTGTGTGTTCTAGAGAGAAAGAGAGACAGAGAGACAGAGAGACAGAGAGAGAGAAAGAATATTCTCCTTACCCTCAGTTTCAAGCAGGAGCCCTGGCCTGGCTTCTTCAGGCATCCCTGTCTCAGGGGAAATTAGAAGACAAACAATAGTGCCATTGAAGGCCACTTTCTTTCCTATCAAAGGCAAATGAAAGTGATGATGCGGGCTGCTGCACTGGACAGAACAGTGAGAGCTCACACTGCGGTGGGTATCAGGTATGTGGGGTGGGGTGGCTCCTGCTGCACTTTTTTTTTTTTAAAGCAAAACTGAATTTTAATGGTAGATTTCTTTAAAGACATTCATTTAGTACTGAACATTAAGACAATTGGTATGGAGCAAAAAGGTATTTGCTTTATTGCAAAAATGTTTTACCCAAACAATACCATGTAAAACCGCCAACATCTATTGCCACATCTCTTGGCTCCAATAATCTTTTCCTTAATACTCTCACTACTAGATCTCATGTTGTCATCGGCCAAAACAATGGCCAATGACTCTAATGAGCATAATTCTTTGGCATAATTCTGTATCTTGTTGCCCATTCCTCCTTGTTTTAAATTTCCAAAAGGCATCTTTGCAAGTCACCATGGACATCCACACCTCTATTCAATCACATCTCCATCTTATATGTAGGACAAGCCTTTAAATAGCAATCTGAGGCACCTCGGAGTTTCTCTTTCATGAAGAAACACCAAGTCCCATTTCTGTTGCCCTTTTGGTTGGATCTTTTCTTCTTAGTCCTGCTGTTGGAAGAACTTTTTCTAGTAGGTCATAGAAGGACTGATGGTCAAGTTACTGAGGCCTTTACATGGCATTCATGTGGAGGGATAGGCGAAAGGGTGTTTGCCTCACTCTAAGGTTTGAAGAATGCTTCATGAAATGATGATATTCAAAATCAAATCTCAGTTAACTCTCATAACACAAATGCCTAGTGAGGGTTAGGCACTGAGCGACATCTCTCTCTCTCTCTCTCTCTCTTTCTCTCTCTCTCTCTCTCTCTCTCTCTCTCTCTCTCTCTCTCTTTTTTATTAGTCTTTCAATGTCCAAAGTAACTGTGGCTGTTCTAATGGCCTCTCTTTTTTTCATCTCTTCATCAACATCCTGCTCTAGGGGCAACCTTTCTAGTGTGTGGAGGTGTGGGGATGAGTAGTTGGTACCAGGACTGAGGGTCAAGTTACTGAGGCCCTCTCTCAGTACTTTTGAGGAAGAAAGCTGACAAGCTGTTGTATCTTCTTGAGAATTTTCTATGGAAGGTATCTGGGAAGACTCAGGATTCAGGATTAGGTTGAGTTTCTGTGGTGGCCCCATGGAAGTCCAGTCACAGCTTAAAGCTCCTCTTGGGTTTGAGTAGGAAGGTGATTCTTGGGGCTCTTGAATTGGGACAAGTTGGCTTAGCAAAGATTCCAGCCAAGTGTGGGCAGTGGAACCTAGACTTCCGACAAATGAGAATTCCCATGTGCTTTTGAACTGCCATTCAGTCCCCCACTGAGTGGCTTTAACCACTCCCTAGTTTGGACATTTGGGTTGTGCCCAGTTTTTGATTAGATCAAACAACACTGTAATCAATGATTTTGTGTGCACATCTCTGAACACCTCTGCAAGTTTCCTGTAACAGATTCTTATCATGTCAAAAGCCAAGCCAGTTATCTTCAATCTCAGAATTTTCCATACATGTTTCTGGGCCCTACCTTAAAATGATCTTCTTTTAGGTTAGAGTCCTGGCAGGTGTACTTTCAAATGCTCCACAGGTGGTTCTGGTGAATGCCCAAAGTTGAAACTTTCCTGAGAATTGGTAAAATTTCCCCACAATGGTTGCATGCGTTTGGCTTCCAATCAGCAGGGAAGGAGAAAAAGGACCTGTGTGCCCACACTCCAGCCACAGGGCCTGTTATCTGTTGTTACATTTGGGGCCAATCTGATAGAGATGACATGACAGTGTCATTGGTGTTCTTGGCATTCTTTTCCTTTCGAGGGAGGCTTAGCATCCTTTCTGTGTTCACTGGCAATTTGCATTTCTTCTATTAACTGACTTTTCATGTACTTTGCTCATTTCCTCCTCAATGGGTAAGTTCATATTTTTGTTAGTGATTTGAAAGAGCTCGATTTTAATTTTTCACATAGTACATACAAAAGAATAAATGTTTATCAAAGTAAGTTTTAACTAAAAAGGTGAAAATGGAAAATTTGAAAAAGAACAATTTCAAAAACATTGAGAATACAGAGACAATTCAGTTGAGCAAGACAGGTGAACAATGGTTTGAGCAGTTAGTTTCTGCGAAGCCCTTTTGGAACAGGTGAGATAGACCAATCTGTCCGGTCAACTCGCATAGCAAGTGGCTGTTGCTCTCTCTGTGGTTTTGTACTAAGCTCTATTGGCTTCTGGAAGAGGTACTGTAGGAAAATTGAATACCACTCTTTTTCTTCCTCCAAATATAAACATGGTCTTCTGTGGCATTTTTATTCCACCTCAAATTGCTACATTTGTACTTTAAAAGGAACTCAGTGCTTTTAAAAATTATTTTAACCCAGTATTTTATTATGAGAATTTTCATATTTAAAGAGGTATACATTGAATCCTCATAGACCCATCTCCTGAATTCTACCAGGAACATGTTGCTCTACTTCCTTTATCACATTTCTCTGGATCTCTCTACTCATCCCTCTATCTATCCAGTAATCACCTTTTCTTATGTGTTTCAAAGTAAGTTGTAGACATGAGTACACATAACCACTAACTCCAGTAGATCATTAACTGGAGTGCAATATTTAGTTAACTGGAGTGCAATATTTGTTTAAGATTTTTTAAATTTTCAGTAAAATTAACTTGGAACAAAATGTCTGGATCTTAAGGGAACAATACTCTGAGTTTTTGGCAATGCATAGACCTGTGTAACCCACATCTCTTATCAAGATAAATAATTTATCATCACCCCAGGAGGTTTTTCTTGTGTCCCTTTTCAGTTAACCCCCACACCTGTTCCAAGGGTCTCATTGTTCTGATCTTTTTAGTCTTCTCACAAATTATTTTATCAAAGATTTCACTTTTAGCAATTATAGCTGATACTTAATATTATTTTAAATTAGTTTCAGGTGTATCGCATAGTGGTTAGACATTTATATAATTTACAAAATGATTCTCTCAATTAATCTAGTACTCACCTGACACCATACATAGTCATTACAATATTCTTGACTATATTCCTTGTACTGTACTTTAAATCCCCATGACTATTTTGTAACTACCAATTTGTACTTCTTAATCCTTTACCTATTTCAACCAGGCCCCTAAACCCCTCTCATCTGCCAACCATCAATTTGTTCTCTGTATCTGAGTCTGTTTCTGTTTGGTTTATTTATTCCTTCTGTTTTCTAGATTTCATACATAAGTGATAGCATATGTATTTTTTTTTCCTCTGTTGGATTTACCTCACTTAGCACAATACCCTCTAAGTCCATCCTTGCTGGCACAAATGGTAAGATTTCATTCTTTTTTATGATAATACTCCATGTGTGTACGTACCACCTCTTCTCTGTTCCATCATCTATTGATGAGCATTCAGGTTGCATCTATATCTTGCTGTTGAAAATAACGCCCCATTGGAAAGGGGGTGCATATATCTTTTTGAATCAGTGTTTTGGATTTCTTCATATAAATACCTAGAAGTGTAATTTCTGGGTCAGAAGGTGGTTCTATTTTTAACTTTTTGAGGAACCTCCAAACTGTTTTCCATAGCGGCTGCACCCATTTGCAATCCCACCAACAGTGGGATTCTCCACATCCTCACCAACACTTGTTGCTTTTTGATTTACTGATGATAGTCATTCTGACAGGTGTGAGGTGATATCTCATTGTGGTTTTAATTTGCATTTCTCTGATATTAGTGACATTAAGTATCTTTTCATATGTCTATTGTCCATTTGTATGTCTTCTTTGGAAAAATATCTATTCAGATCCTCTGTCAAATTTTTAATGGATTTTTGTTTTTTGTTTTTGTTTTTGTTTTTTTTGGTGTTGAGTTGTATGAGTTCTTTGTAAATTTTGTAAATATCATTGACAAATATCTTCTCTTATTCAAAAGGACATCTTTTCATTTTGTTTATTGTTTCCATTGCTATGAAAAACTTTTTAGTTTGATGTAGTCTTAATTGTTTTTTCTTTTGTTTCCCTTGCCCAAAGAGATATATCAGAGAAAAAAAATATTAGTAAGAACAATTTCAGAGAGTTTACTGCCTTTGTTTTCCTCTAGGAGCTTTATAGTTTTGGGTCATACATTTAAGTCTTTAATCTATTTTGAGTTTATTCTTGTATATGGTGTAAGAAAGTGGTCTGGTTTTATTTTATATTATTTCATGTTTCTATTCAGTTTTTCCAAAATCATTTATTGAATGGACTGTTTTACCCCATTATATATTCTTTCCTCCTCTGTCATAGATTAATTGGTCATGTAGGTGTGGGTTTATTTCTGGGCTATCTGTTGTGTACCATTGGTCTATGTGTCTGTTTTTATTCCAGTACCATGCTGTTTTGATTACTATAGCCTTGTAGTTTAATATCAGATATTGTAATACCTCCAACTTTGTTCTTTTTTTCTCAAGATTGCTGTGGCTATTAGGTTGGTGTCTTTTGTGGTTCCATATAAAATTTCAGATTATTTGTTCTAGTTTTGTGAAAAATGCCATTGCTATTTTGATAGAGCTATAGATTGCTTTGGGTAGTATGGACATTTTAACAATGTTAATTCTTCCTAACAATGAGCATGGTATATGTTTCTATTTATTTGTATCTTCTTCAATTTTTTTCATCAATGTCTTATAATTTTCTGAGTACAAGTCTTTTTCCTCTTTGGTTAAATTTGTTCCTAGTCATTTTTGATGTAATTATAAATGGGATTGTTTTAATTTCTCTCTCTGATACTTTGTTATTAGTGCATAAAATGCAACTGATTTCTGAATACTAATTTTGTACCCTGCTACTTTACTGAATTCAGTTCTCAGTTCCAATATATATATATTTTTGGTGGCCAAGGTCAGCCACTGTCCATGACCAGCTCACGCCCACTTGTTAAGAGCTACAGTGTGATCCATGGTTGGTTGCTGCTGGTGCTGGACCTGGAAGCTCACAAGAGAAGCCATTCTGCAAACCAAGGCTGACTGCCACCAGTCCTGAGCCTAGGAAAGCTCAGCAAAAGACCCAGGGTACCCCAAGGCCTGCTGCTGCCTGCTGGCTGACCCCTAAGGCTCAGCCACTGAAAGAGCCTCATTCTGATTTCCCCCCACAGATTACTTATGTCTATTTTAGCACTTTATATAAATGGGATCATACAGTAAATATACTTTTGTGTCTGGCTTCTTTTCAGCATAGTGCATTTGAAATTTATGCACGTCATAACCTGTATCAATAGTCCATTCATTTTCATTGCTGAGGAGTATCTCTTTGTACTGATGAGTATTATTGCATTGCACAAAGATACCAGAGTTGGTTTATCCATTCTCCTATTGAGAGACACCTGGACTGTTTGCAGGTTTGGGTTAGTATAAATAAAATTGCTGTGAAATTGTTTTTTTTTTTTTGTAGACAATTAACTACTTTTATCTGTAAGTATTAGACATATCAACGTTTGTAATATATTCCAAATATTTTTTTCCTAAATTTGTCATTTATTTTTTTAACTCTGTGGTATGTTTTTCCGTATGCAAGTTTTAAATTTTATGTGGGCAATTTCATCAGCACTCCTTTATGGTTTATGTTTCATGTCATGATTGTATAAGCTTAACCTACCCTGATATTATAAAAATACCCACCTTTGTTTTCTTATAGTGCTTTTATGGGTCATTTTTTCTCCTATATAGTCTCCAAATCATGTGAATTTATCTTAATGTCAGGAGTGAAGTAGAGGACCCAGATTTATTGTTCAAATGAAAAGTTAGCTTTTCCAACACCATATATTGAGTCTCCCTCACTGATTTGAAATGCCACATTTCTCATTGTCTTAGTTCCCATTTATGCTTCTATATCAGGGCCACATTATTTTAAATATTGTAGCTTTATGATACGTTTTAATATCTGGTACAGTTAAAAATCTTTTTTTGATTTTTCTTTTCTTAGAAAATTCTTGGCTTTTTTTATTTTGTTGTTCCCTCAGGTGAATTACTTTGAATCATTTTGTCATGTTTTAGAAAATAGTCCTGCTAGGATTTTTTATTGTGACCGCAGAGATTTTGCAGATGAATTTGGGGGAGAAATTCCATCATTCCAGGATACAGAAGGAACGAGAGAAAGACAAATATTCAGGATGAGTCAGAGGTTCTGGACTTGGAGACCAAGTGGATTTGGGGCCTTTAGGGGTAAGGCAGTAGGGGTGTGATGTCTGCCTGTCAGTGAGCAGGAGGATACCCAGGCTTGGAGGATTGTTGAGGAGTCCCCTTTTAACTTCCTGAGCAGAGATGTCCATAGGAAGTCTGCAGAGAGAAGTCCTGCAGGTAGAGAGGCCTTCCTTACTGGCCTCTCTCATTCATTCTGGAGTCCATCTTCCATACGGGTACTGGAGTGACCAAAGGCTTCCCTTCTGAAATCAAAACAATATCCAGGGTCCTGTATGCTCTGGCACTGCCCGCCCATGCACTCCCTTTTCTGCCTCCCCTCCTCTTGCTCACTGCACCCCAAGCTCCTGCGTCTTTTCCATTGCTCCTAGCATTTGTATTTGTTGTTCCCTCTGCCTGAAACATCCTTGTGTACACATTATAGAAGACAACAGTATGTGTTTGTTTGTCTACTGCCAGATCTCTTGACTTTCTAGACCGAAGGGCAAATGAGAGATAGTACTTTACCCCTGAGACCTCCAGGGATCTGAGCCACCTCTCATGGAGGGGGGAGAAACTGGAGTATCGCCTTCCTGGGGACTTCTTGCATTTTCCTTGGGGTTGGGGAGGAGGTGATGGGAAAGAGTGTGGAGAGAGCACACCCCCCATAATGATTGTTATTCTTTCTGCCACTATCCCCCATGGAGAAGCTTCTAGTCACTTCCCTGAAAGCTCCTGAGGAGCCGTGGGCAGCTGAGTGACTTTTGCCTCATGACCTTCTCAGGGAAAGACTTGTGAAGGCTGGGGGGCCTATGAAGAACTCCAGTCAAGGCTGTTATCTGAAGCAGGATAAGGATGAATCCTTTTCATGTGGGTGGGTGTCAACCTCTAAGCTCTTGCGTTCTTTCTTCAAGGGGCCCAGGGGCCTTGAGCCCAGTGTGCAGCCCTGTCCACCAACATTCCGTTGGGGATTGAAACTTAGGGCCTTGTCCAGACACACCATGCTCTCCTTGACCAGGCTGAGATGCTGAGATGCAGGCTCATGAACCTGTTTTTCTGCCCATGGAAGATAGGGAGAAATTGAAGAAGGCCAAGTCAAGTGAGAGGCAGTAATGAAAGGAACAGGAAAGAATGGTTTTCAGAGCAGGAGGGCCAGGTTGTGGGCCAGAGAGGAAGAAGGATTCCAGGGGACAGTAGCTCCCACAAGCCAAAGGGCAGTGCTTTCCTGGAAGGAGACAGAGTCTAGTGCTGCTGAAGGGGCAAGTCCACTGAGAACTGAAAAGCTTCCATGGGATTCGTGGCCAGGACAAAGTTGGTACTTTGACAAGCGTACTGGGGGAAAGGAGGGAGGGACTTGAGCCACATAGCTCTAGGTTGAATCATGAGTGGGAGGGGAAGGCAGCACGGAAGTAGACCTGGAGCTAGATGGGCTGTAGAGTTGAGGGGCTTTCTTACATGTCCCAGTTGAAAACCCTGGGGAGGAATCCAGAAGAGAGACTGATGGTATGATGGTGGAATTATTGGAGCTGGTCTCTCTGGGAAGGAGCAATCTGGGACAAGCATAATTGGAATGGGGATGGAAAAGGACTGCTGGGGGCAGCAAGGCCAAGATGGAGTCAGGTGGCACAAAGTGCTCAGGGACCTGTCTAAATGCTGTCCACACTCGCTCAGCCTTGAAGTCACCGCATGGTTGGGGTGGGAAGTAAACCCTCTGGGAATGAAAGATGGAACCAGCTCAGTGGGGCAAGATGTTTTTATTTTGGGGCTCTGAGGCCCAGAAGAGTTGAGTGGCAACAACTGTGACCCCCCAAATCTCTCTGACAGGCTGAGGAAGCCCCACTGAGAAGAATGGGCTGGGGGATCCACCAGGCATGGCCTCAGTACCTGAACTGGCTGGCTGTGAGCAGCTGTCCCTGGGCAATTGTGTTCAATGCAGAGCCAAAGAAGTGCATTTGTTCCAAATCCTGCTGCCCCTTGGGGACAGGATAGGTGAGCCCAAGTGCCTCAGTGTGGCTCTCAGGGGAAGCCAGGGCCTACCTAGAGCCTGGCATCACTAGAGCACTTGAGAAAAAGTGACGATGGCTCCTGAGGAGGTGCTGCCTGTGAAGGACACGGGGAACAGAAGCAGAGACCATGATAGGGAGTAATGACTGCAACTGAGGGACAGCCATGGGACATGACCATTACCCAGACCTAAGAGGAACACTCTGCAGGAATCAGGATGGATCTGTGGGAACAGCTGGGCTGAGGCCTGCTTCCACCCATTGATCTTTGCCCTCAGTTGCAGTCATTGAGTGGTGGGTACGAGCATCTTCCCAGTGTTTTAGGGTCCACTAGACAGGACAGGCCTGTCTCAGTTCACAGGCTCCCCTCAGTTCCCTAAGTATGCCCTCGTGTTAGAACAATTTTTTACATGAAGGATGAGGATATAAACTGTCCCAACCAATTAGGTGGATTAACGTGATGGACTCCATTGCGACTACATCTGTCTGATCCTAACTGGTGCATTGGCTGCATTTTTTTTTAACAGCACATGGGGAAGGAGTAACCCAACTAGCTTCCTTGCTACCTTTAGGTAGATGTGCTTCCACCTGCGACCCGTCACCTGAATATCACACACACCCTGAACACCTTGTGGGAGATGCACAGGTCCCAGCCATTTTATTAGGTTCTTCTTTGAAGCTCTGTGAAAGCCACCTTCCTGGTAAGAAGGGTTGGCCTTAGTGTTGGGTGACAGGAGTCCTTGTTGTTTTTGTGCAGTTTAAATTGGAAATAACCAGCAGCCAACCCATTTGCTGCAAATTCTGGGAGGAGGGGCAGGCAAGGGTGGGACATCCTGGCAAACTGGAGCAAATCTTTCCACTGGAGTCCTGGATGAGAAACCAAGCCATGAGGACATTGATCTGCCCCCTGTGCCCCTGCACCCCAGACGCACTAAGCTCTTCTGGCTCCGGCACTTGGGATGAACTGGGCATGGTCATGGGACCCTGAAACCATGCACTGTGTGGGGGGTCAGATGCCCAGAGGCTTCACCAGGGCCTCATTGACCGTCTTGAGAAGTGAGGGTACCTCACTCTCCCATGCAGTGGACACGCTACCTGCCTCAGTGTCCCTCCACCTCCAACTGACCGATATCAGTGTTCCCTTACATCAGAGGACTTGGCACTTTGATTCAGTCCATCACCCTCTCAGCTGAAAGAAGATGGTGGTACAGAGTCTAGATTCTCAGTGCCAAGTCTCCCCCATGTTCCCAGTGCAGAGTTACATTAGTGGCCTCTCATTCCCTCTGTTTCCTCCTGTATAAAATGAGGGGCTGGGGTCCAAAATGATGAGCTTCTATGCTGTGATGTGAAGAAATTGCAATGTGCCTACACAAGTTTCTCACCCCTTACCCTTCTGTGCAGCATTTCTGATGCACAGGACATCAATAGCCTCTGAAAGAACCAAAGGCACTGGCTGGCTTAGCTGACATGGGATCATAGGTACTGAATACCCCCTTGAAAAATGAAAAGAGACACTTTTATTCTGGCTGTTTATTACAGAACAAGAAAAAAAACACACTGGCTTGAAACAGATGCCAGATTTCAAACAGAATCAAAATACAAGGTAGCAATTAAAATGTGATTACACAGATTTTGGACACTGAGAAAAGTTTACAGGACAGTGGGTGTGGGTTTTCTATAACAGACACTAAAATATACATGACAATAATTGCAGATAAAAATCATCAAAAACAAACCAAAAATCAAGTATTAATGTTTAAAAACCCTTTTCCCCAAAACCACCAGAGCCTTACATCAAAACAAATATTAAAAATCTTTAAATCAGGAACATCTATCTCACCTGCACCTCACAAGGGTGCATTTGGAGAGGTGCAAAGCTGGGTTTTTCTCTCATCTAAATGGGAGGACACTCTAGATCCTCAAGATGGACAGCTCAGACAGTGTTCAGCTCACACACTCTCTCGTCACCTCACCTCTCCCAAATCTACATAACTCTCTCAACCTCCTTGAGAATTTTCTCTGTAGCACTTATGATAAAAACAACTTCTGCTATAATATGCTCCCCAGGAAAGAGCTAGTGGGAGACCGAACATTTTGCAAAAGAGATTACGAATAAAACAAGGTGATTTAATTTTCAGTGAAAATCAAAATAAATGGCCAAGTGATTTTCTATTTGGCATTAGTCAGTTTCACAACACCTCTTGGTCACATCCACATCTTCCATCGTGATTCAGCCACCTGGCCCATAAAGTATCACTGGAGCAACAACACAAGCTGCATTTTTGCAACAATGTATAATAAACACAAGCAGTGCATAATAAACACAACTGTACTGAAACAAAAGCTGTCACTTTATTTACAAAGTCACAAAATGAAGTATAAATACTTCTGTCATTAATGTTTAGGAAAACCATTTACAAAAAATTTGAAGTATGTACAGCTAACTTGAAAAATCACCAGATTACCATTTTGTCACAGGTAGAGAGAGGGATGGGCATGGGATGATGCCTCTCAGATTGTAATGAGGATAAACACTTGTGTGGTTGTCTGGGGCCAGCTGTGAATTTGCTATGGGCTCTCGTCACTCTCTAGAAGCATGTCAGTGTATGTTGGGGGCATGATATTCTGGCTATTCTGGGTGACTTGGCCAGCATTCTTGGCTGCGGCATTTCGGGCAGCAGCATTCCGCGGTTCCAAAATGTCATCGATCATCCTCAGGTTGCATGTCCAGTCTCTACCTGGGCTTGGACCAGGGTCTTTCACAACAGTGTCAGTGAAATTCACCTCATTGTAGTCAGATGCTACCATTGGGTTGTTTAATGAGGGCTGAGGCAGAAACTCATGGGTCATCAGCCCAGAGGGGGAACTCATTCCACTGGATGGGCCTGGGGACTGACCGACAGCAATGGCAGAGGCAGTAGCGGTGGTAGCAGCATCAGCAGCAGCAGCAGCCACATAGATTGGTGGTGGCTCGATACCCTGTATGGGACTCATGGGACCAAAGCTGGCTATGCCCTGCTGGAGGGACTTGGTAGCATCTAGAATAGGCATGGGACCCTGCACTGGAGTCTGGCCAGGCCTACCTCCTAGAATCCCCAGACTGGGAGGCATGACTTTCTGCTGCGATGGGCAGGCTGGGGCTAACATGGGGACTCTCACAGGTCCCTTGGCAAAGATCAGGTTGCTATCAAAATGCTGCTGGAAACTATCATCTTCTTGGCTCGAGGATTGTTCCCTCGAGACCACTGGGGTTGCAGCTGCCGCCGCTGCTGCCCATGTGTTATCATTGAACACGGTGTGCATTCTTGGCACACAGGGCTGTTGGAGCTGGTAAGGACTCAGAGGCTGGCTGGCCAAGGGGCTGGGATAGAACCTACGCAGAGGCATCCCAGATGGGGTGGCCTTGGGCATCTGCGTATGCTGGCAGACAAAGCCAAGGCTGCCCAGGGGTTTCTGGCATGGGTGGCAAGGTATAGGAAACCGGGGGCCATAGTTGAACATTCCTTGCTGTTTGCCCGGGGACTTTAAGATCATGCCTTCATGGCTCTGCTGCCCACTGGGTGAGAACATTTCTAGACTCAGATTGTTCTCAAAGAGCCCAGCTCTGGGTGACATCATGTGCTGGCTGGATGGGAGGCTTGCATTGGTCTGCCTACACTTGCAGTTGACTTGATCTTGGACGGCTACAGAAAGAGAAGGGGGGTCAGTTCCAAAGTCATACTCAACTTGGGGTGCAGCTGCTGCTAGAGAGATACCAGCCCAGCCCTGACCTCTCACCATCTGCCTCCTAAGCATCCCCTGCTCCCCAACTCTTCTCAACTGCCTTTGTTCCTCGACCCTAATCTGGGACTGTCGTTCTTCTGTAGAGCCCTCCTAGACTCTGGGTCTGTGCTCACCCTTTCCCTACTGTCAAGTGCAGACCACATTGGACTGAAAATGCCAGCTTCTGTTTGTCTTTTCAAACAGACTGTAAGCTCCAGGAGGCTAGGGTCTTGGTCTGCTTGTATATTCAGTATTCTGTACACAGATCTGGCAGTCCCACCCTTTGTCAGATGAAATGGTCTTCCTCAAACTTGTCTGCCCTATCCCTATAGCTAAAGCTTGCCTGAACTGGGCAGGTGGGGCATACAGTTGGTCTTAGGCCTGAAGGCATGAGGGTTTTTGCATGAAAATAGAGGAGCAATGGTCTGATGGTGGCACTGGCTACAATGAAATGCTGGCCATCTGTTGGAAGGCAAGCAGCCTTTGCAGAGCCACAGGTGAGAGTACCTTTGGCCTGGTACAACATCACTTCTGGCCAATAAAGACTGCTTGCTGCATGTCTCTCCAGCTAGTCTAGAAGCTCTGTAAAGTAAGGACCATGCCTGTTATTCTTTTGTTGTTCTTTATTTGTTTGTTTGTTTGTTTGCAAATGGCTGTATCTGAGGCCAATACATGTTGCTTACATTCACAGTTGCCATAGGGACCCCTGGGAACTCCTCACTACAGATTCTTTGAGGCAGAGCTTCTCTAGCTCCTTTTCCATTGCCCACACCTGAGATATGGCCCAGGATTCCATTAAAATGGAAGGTCACTGGGAGAAAGGGCAGAAGAGCAGGATCAGAACCCTGGGGTCATGGCAGGCTTCAGTTGATTCTGATAAAACCCCAGGGGACGTGCCCTTCTCCCATTGAAAATGACTGTTTTAAGGCACAAGCCCAATTCATTTGAATCAATCTCTTGAATTAAACAGTGATGTCAGAGTCATTAATACCTGGCCCTCAGTTGGGATCCTACTTAAGCTTCCGACATGAGAGATCTAACCAGGGCGCTACCAAACTGACTCAAAGGCCTCCCCTCTTTCCCTCAATGTTATCAGAAACACCGAAAGAAACTGCTTGCTTTGGGAACATCAACAAATCACCTACCTTGAAACTGTCTCATCTGTTGGGCAATATATGCACTCTGCTGTTCAGGGGTCACTTCCATAAGATCTGATCTCTGTTTCTCTTGCTAAATGGAAGATGAAAAAGATATGTTAAGATTACAGATACCAAAAAACAACTGCCTTGGGATCGTTGGGTAGGGACCTGGGACTTGGCTTTGGTGTAGCAGAAAGCATGAGTGAACACGCCAACACACACTTGCATGCATGCCCCACCCTCCCGAGCAAAACTGCACAGGTATGAATAAAAGTAGGATTCTGCAACCTGGGTTAAAAAATCAACTGCGACAGCATAGGATGGGGAAGGAGACACAGAGCTTAACAGCGAGAGCACGTAGAAAAAGATTTAGGCATTCTGGATGTCCTTCTGCTCAGGATGAGTCAGCAGTGAGATGCGGTCACTAGAAGAGCACATGTAACATTAGGCTGCATTAATAGAAGCAGAGTATGTAGGAGGGAGGTGACAGTCCTATACTACTCTGCCTTGGCCAGACCATGTCTATAGTTCTGACAAGAGTCTGGGCATGCCAGTCTCAAGGAGACCCAGATGAACCAGCTGCATTCAGAAGACACTAAGTGATGAAGGTGGGGCTCAGCTCCAAACCACACAGACAAGGAATGGCTGAGCAAACCAGGGATGCTGGGGCAGGGGCAGAGCCGACTCTGGGCTGTGTAGTTGTGGGTGCCCAGGTTCTGAGGGGAAAAGGCAGACAGGGAAAGGGCAGATGCTTGTTCTTGGTGGTCCTGGCATGGACAACAAGATGATCACCAAGTCAGATGGACGCACTGTCTGACACCAGAGGGAACCACTCATTGCCAACTTCCCTTCTTTCTCCTAACTGGCTGCAGCACGGGAAATTGGAATGAGCTTCCTGTCTCCATCTCCAAGCTGGGTAGGCAGGAGGAGGAGCCAAGCTTCAGGGTCACAGTCCCAGCACTAAGTGTGGCAACGGCTCAAGAGGAAGCCCAGAGAGAATCAGATGAGGGTACGTAAAAGGCAAGGTCTGCCCTTTGCTCTGAGACCCTAAGCCATTCGGTGCTGGTTTGTGACTGGAACCCAGGCCTGACTCCCAGTCCAGTGCTCACCCACTGCCATCTCTCCCCACTTCTCAAGAAGACTGTTCACCAGTATGCTTACAACCAGTGCAGCTCCATCAGGGAGCACATCCCTGAATCCACTTTCTGAGCTGTGTCCCCCAAGATGCCAGAAGAATTGACCCTGCAACATGGGCTGGCCTGCTTTTCTGCTGTCACAGAGGCTGGTGTGGGATGAGGGTGGGCAGAGGGCTGGCGTTTGGGAGGGTGCCCGGCCCCCAGACCCGGTAGCAGTTCCTGCCAAGGTAGAGAGAACAAACACATGGCACCAGGCAGACTACACTAGAAGCTCTTTCAACATTTTGCCCCCTCTACCCTGGGGCTGCCCTGTTCTTGCTAAAGCATGGGGTGGGGGCAACAGGACCACCCTCATGTATGCTCACTGCACTGAGCACTCCGCAGCCATTATTTTACATCATCTCTAAAGAACTCTTTGAAATAGATATGCTATTATCCTAATGACACTGATTTGGACACTGAGAAACACAGGGTCCATATGACTTCCCAAGGCCACGCCATCAGGAAGTGGGGGAGCACAAAGATCTGCCTGAGACACGCAGGGTGGGCAGGCATTTTAGAGGCAATCTTGTCACTTCTGTTCTTCTCTTCAAATCCTTATACCAGCTCTAAGAGATCTGAGCAGAAGATCTACAGATGCCAGCTTACTGACATGACATCTGAGGCTCAGACTGAGAGATTACATGACTTGCCCAAAGCAACCTGGCCAAGATGTGCCACGTTTCCTAAATGCAGACCCAGTGCTTCTGCCTGTCTAGCTGCTTCTGGGGACTGGCTCCTGTGGCCAGGTAGGTCTACACCAAGTCTAACTCCATCTCCACCTGCTACTCCATCAGTTTCATCAAATAACACAGTTGTACAGGAGTAGGGGGCAGATGGAGTCTATAGAGTGCGACCAAAACAAAAGTAGGGAAAGGGCAAAAGAGCCCCAAGGGAAAGAGGCAGAGAGGAAAGACACCTGAATGGCATTGGAGACAAAAGTCAGAGAGTGGAGGAAATGGGTAGTTTCTGCCAGATGAAACAGAGCACCGCTCACATAGTCCAGTGTCACAGGGACAGCGAGAATGTTGGCTACTGTTCATCCAAGGAAGCACAAAACCCAGAGCATCCAGAATTGAAGGGAAAATCTGGCCAGTGGCATGGCTCCACGAACTCCCAAGTGCAAAGGGCACACTTGATATCCAGTCTGCAGGCCAGGCCCACTGGCTTCTCGGGTCATTGCCATCAACCAGGGTCTCTTCGGACTGCTGGGGGGCAGTCCAGGACACTGCCAGCCCTGTGTTTCAGGTCCAGCCTTGTTGTCCCAGGCTGTGCAAGCCAGAGCCCTCTCTCCAGGTCTCCCTAGGAGGCTGCTTCCTTTGTTTTGCAGATGAAGGCCCCCATCCTTTGTTCTGAATCAATGTGCTCCAAAGATAAGCCCCAAGAAAACAGTTGTTGCCTTTTGACACTGACAATTAGAATCATTGGAAAATGGAGAAAACAGGAAATGACAAATGTTTTCAGTGACCAAGAGGAAGCTGTGGCTGAAAATTGCTGCTTAATGACAGACATTCATGAAGGATGGCCCAGGCAACCTGTGGCTTCTCATAAGCATGCTTATGGAGGCCATCACATGACTCATTTTTCGAAGGCTGAACTTGTCATTGTGCTTGGCCCTATTGTGCCAAGTGACACTGATAGGACAGCATTGGTGGTCCCTTTTCAAGCCTAGGTGTGCTTCCCCCATGCTGGTCACCTTGCCAAGCTTGGGTTGGTGCCATTGAGAAGTCTTCTAAACAACGAGGGTCCAGGCTCTTCCCTGTCACACCTCTTCATGGTCCCACTGAGCCAAGGAGCCACATTCACAGACAGGTCTTAGCCAGGATGGTGACCCAGAAAGTCACAGAGTTGCTTTTCTATAAGCTTCTTGCTGATGTTGAGGAAGCTGCAAGGCCCCGGCCCATATCTGGGGGCTCATGGCAGGGTTAGTGTTTCATCCATGTGCTAGTAATGAGAAAGAGGCAAAAGGCTGGCCCAAGTCCTGCTGCTGCCACCTGGCACAGCTGAGCCCAAGAGGGCCTCCCAGCATACGAAACCAGCTGCTGTCAGCTTTGCCCTTCAGCCACCACAGGTGAATGGCTCCTTTAAGTCCCATGGAATCACCTGGATGCTTCCTCTCACCACTGCAGGGGAAGAATGGCCTCAGGGCTCATTCAACCACTTAATCTGGCTGAAGCAGAAGGATGAATGATCAACAGGTGCCCACAAAAGGTTCTTGGATTTTGGGGGGATTCAGACTGAAGTCACTGGCCCGTGATCTTCAGGAGGAGAACGTTCTGACTGAGGAGGGGATTCCAATGGAACAGCTTCTGGGGGACACCAGGGGATGGATCCAAAGCCTTACTCTGTACAGCACTTTGAGGCAGGGAAGGAGAGAGGGAGGAAGGAGGAGAAATGGAGGTAGGGAGAAAAGGAGACAGGGAGGGAAGAGGGAGAGAGGAAGGGAAGAAGGGGAAAAAGAGGGAAGGAACAGGGGAGGGCGAGGGGCAAGAGAAGGGAGAGAAAAGCAGAGAAGGAAGAGGGAGATTTCTTCTTCTACAACTAGGAAAACCTTGCCTTCTTTCCCAGCAGATGCAGTGTGCTCCTGCACAGAACCAGCCTGCCATGCAGCAGAAGGCACTCAACTCTGCTAGAGGTTCAAAAGTTTATAAGCTCTAGTATCTTGGTTTGTTTATTACTCCACTAGGAAAAGCATCTTCTTTTGTAGTTTTTGGAAGCCAGATTTGGAAACATCTCACCCATCCTTCTGACTTTTCCTTTGAAATGACAGGAAGACAGCATTCTGCATGGAGACTATGAAATCAAGACCTGAATTCTGAGGGCTCCCACATCCATATGGATGGGGACACCTCAAACTGGCTATGGCCCATGGATGGAGGCAACATAGACACTTCATCAGAAGCCCTGTCTGAGAAAGCGTGGATATTTTTAGGTAAAATCTCTCCTCACTCAGGTGTTAATCAGAAACCAGCGACTGTCATGTGACATTCATTTCGTAGTCCCTTTTCAGATCCCGTGACTCAGTTTCTTCAGAATGCTTCCAGAGGAGGCAGGGCCATTGGGAGTGATGAGGCCAACTCCTCTCCCTTCAAATCCTAGAGGCCAAGATCTGGCTGGAGGCTGGTGAGAGACCTGACCTTTTGCGTTGTCTTTGCTCAGTGCCTTTCTGGGCCCTAGTGCAGTCAGCGATGTGTGAGAGCCTCATCGACTCTGAGGCCCCCAGAACGAACCTGCCCAAATACCAGATGGGAAGAGACGATTTACTTGGCAGTCCAGTGTGTCCCTCTGTCAGTCAGCTGACGTTTCTCGTGGGTCTACATTGGGCCAGGCTGTGCATCTCTACACATGGAGTTTATAATGGAGGGGCGACTGACAAGACACAGGTAAGTCCAAGATCACTTTAGATGATTACACATCTTCTAAAAAGATTACGACACGTGAAGGGATCAGGAGTCAACGAGGGTATGTGGGAGACAGTAGAAACTTCAGGTTAGTGCATGGGGTCCTGAACATAAATCAGAACATGCCACACTGTTCTTTAAGCTAGGTGAGACCAGGTAGAGTGGGCAACATGGCCTGCAGTGGTCTTTCTTTGCCCGTCCTGGCCTCTGGCACATGAACCGGAGACCTCCCCCATGGTGATGGTGCTGTCCTGGGGTCTGAATGAGTCTGAAACAGTCACGGGAAGCTTCATAAATCAATGACACCAAAAGTGAATGGCAGAAAGCTATAGGTTAGCTTTTGTAGTCTCCATTTTCTGTCATTCCATTTGACCTCCGATTGTATTCTAACTCCTCCCTGGTCTCCTCGGTGGTTTCAGGGCTACCTGGTCCCGGAAGGGCTTGGTTTAAATGCTGGGAATGTCCCAGGGCAGAGGAAACAAGTGTCTTTGCAGCTTGCCTTGCTTCTTCCCCTGTGGTGCCTGCATCCTACGTCTGACCTTCCTGAGTCACTGGCAGAGCTGGCAAGTTCCTGTCCCTCAAAGTGTCTCCAGGTAGGCACAACTTTCGAGGCTTAGAAGGGAAGATTTCAGGGCCCAGCATCTGCTCCAACCTTTGCTGCTGGGTGGAAGGCCTTAGCTTAGGTAGTAACATGGCAAGTGGGGTAATAGGAATTCACAAGGCAAGCTAGCTGGGATCCTCTTATTTTTGACTTCCAAGGACAGGGAAGGGCAAGGGGAACACAGTGACATCCTGAATGGATGGTGTCCCCATCTGTTTTTGCTAATTCTGTTTCCCTGGCAGCGCTGTGCTGGACAAGATTTCTCAGGTTTCAGCTGGAGAGCACCGTGGCTCCACGAGTACACAGGAAAAGGGGCAAAAAAAGAGAAAAAAAAATCAATAGCCCTTAAACGGAAAGCACTGCTTGTTCTTCCAGGCCATGGCAGGCAGATAGAGAACAAGGCAGTATGTACCAAAGCAAAATTTCCATTAAAGGCCAGAATCCCAGAGGCCTTTTCAGCCTGAAGACCATCTTCTGATCGCTATCACTTAGCAATGCTTGTTTCTCCAGTCTTCTTGCAGACAGGGCAGATGTTCTACGCACATCGATATTTCATGCACCAGAACAACAACACCACAATCAAAATGCAATTCTCTGCAAAGGCCCACTCTGGCTGGTAACCACCATCTTGCTCTCATGACCACTACTGTGCCTCTTTAAGGGCAAGTCAAGCCATTCCTTCTAGACTATGCAGGGTGATCCAATCTCATGGCCATGTGGACAAGCTTGGCTTGGATTCCTTCTGCCTGCCTTACCCAGGCCACCAGTCCTCCAGTGGGGAAATCCAACTTCCCACTTCTGGGGAATGCGAGTCCTGGGTGGGGCAAAGGAACACCTCAGGGGTGGAGTCCACAGTGGCTCGCTGTCAGGAGAGGCAGTTCCTGAGCACCCACCAGGCATGGAGCAGGCAGGCACTGGGACGATTCGAAGTGCAGAAGCATAGCCCCTGTCCCCCTTGGGCCTAAAGTCTGGCCGCAGGGACAGACAGGCAGGGAAGGAACTTGGATGCCAGTAGGTGGATGGCAGGGAGGGAGCAACTGCATTGGGGGCAATCCCCACTCATTTCCCTGGAGGTGAGGCTGAGGCACTTGGAGCACTCTGCTTGCTTGGGTGTCGTCTCTGCCAAAGATTGGCCAGGACGCAGTAGAAAAATCTCTCCTAGGTATACAGAGCTTTATGGGCTGTCACCTCTTGTGTTCCTCCCAACAACTCTGTGAGGCAGGCGGGCAGGCTGAGCAGGGGACTGTGCCCTGGTTGACAGATGAGGAAAGCGAGGCTCGGGGGAAGTAACTTACCTACAGTGTCGCAGCTAGGCAGTAGTGGAGCAGGCACCTGCCTCCAGGCCTTCGGATCCCAGCCGCCCCAGGGTGCTGCCTCTGAGGTGCTGTACGAGGAGGTGACACGGGCCAGCTCATGGGCAAAGGAGCTGCCGGGCACGAAGGACTCACTCGCCAGGGCCTGGCAGGATGGGGGCTGTCGCCCGAGGCTGACCTGAGGGGGGCTGGCTTCCCAAAGTTTGCAGGCTTTGTCTACATGAGTCTACAACAACCGATTGAACAATCCATCAGCTGCTTGGCCACAAAATGGTTCTGACTGATCTTGTCACTTCCCTGACCGCCTAGCTGGGTCATTTGGGTGTTGTGGTTATACACACCAACTGGTCTGGGGCAACAAAACCAAATAGCTTTGTGGTCTTAATTGTCCTGGGTCACAGACTGCTTTGAGAATCAGTTAAAAGCTATGGTCTCTCTCCACAGAAAAAAACATTTATGGTGGTGTCTCTTCCTGCCCAGCCTACCAACACTTTACATGTAATTTCAAGGTTTTTGTGGTCCACTTAATACCCATCCGTGGATCTCAGTTAAGGATCCTCTGCCTTGACCAGCCACTGTCATGCTGGAAATGGGAGTAAGGCTAGGTCACATAGCTGGTTCATCAGCAATGACCTTGACCAATCTTGTTCCCTCCCCACCCCGTTGCCTCCCAAACAGAGCACACAGTTCTCAACTGGTTTGTAGGTATATGTGTAGACATGCTGAGGAATCTGCAAAACCAAATGGTGAATGCAAAAACCAAACAGTCAAGTGGAAGTCTCACAAACAGCTATGTCCTGAACTGTAGCCCTCACTGCACTTCACCTTGCCAGGACCCCAAAGGTTTCAGGACTTGAGTGTGGGTGCAACCTCCCCTCTCCATCATATTTCAGAAGACAGGCATTTCATCTGCATTGAATGCATGACCCAATTCTTTCAGCCAAAGGCAATTAAAAAAAACCCACACTTGATATCCATGTCAGAGAAAGCTTCAAGACTCAAATGAGCTATAGAGATAACCCTGACATCCTGACGAGCACACCAAGCACTTGGCAATAGTGGTGTCCAAAAAGACCAGGGGAGTCTGCCTTGATGAGAAGTTCTTCTTTCTGCCTGAGACAGTCCCTTCACACTCATGCTTTTAACACCCAAGCTGCTAGTGATCATCTGTGTCTCCTACCAAACATCCCAGTAGAAAGGGACATATTTATCCCCCAAATCTAAGCTAAGCAGTTGGAGATAGTTCGATACATAGCAATAAAGACTTACTAAGCACCTGCTGTGGGCAAGTCTCTGCAACAGATGATAGGCCAGTAAATAGTTGGATGCATTATTCGATCAACAAGAATTGCCACCGCTAAATTTATCGAGCTCTTGCTATATGCATCAGGCATGATCCGAAGTGCTTTCAATACTTTCAGTGTCCAGCCTCACTCAATCCTTTCAAAGGCCGTATATGAGGTGGCAAATATTATTGTCTTTATTTTACAGATGAGGGCACCGACATCCAGAGAGATTAACTGAGTTGTCCAAAGTCACACACTAGTTAATAGCAGAGCAGGATGCAAACCCAGGTTTACCTCATTTCTAAGCCTACATGTAGTTTGCCATGGTGTGTGTGTGTGTGTGTGTGTGTGTGTGTGTGTGTGGTCATTAACTTGCCATATGAAAAACACGTTTTGAAATGTAGACTATTAAAATATGCAATTGAGAAAAGCACAGCTGATGTTTTACAAGAGGGCTCTAGACAAATTTTAAATAATGAATTAGAATTACTTAAAGATGGCACTAGGAACACAATCTAATACCTGGAGATTTCTAAAGATTACACCCCCACTCCTTACAAAACCAAAAACCAAAACCAAAACCAACAGGAAACAGTCTCAGCAAGGCACTTGGGAACGAAAACTTCTTTGCCATTTGACAGTGTACCAACTGTTCAAGTCCAGTGCCTTTCTCCTTAGGGTGGTTCAGTAGAGAGCTGAACTCACTGACCATCTCTAGCTCCAATTTGTCCTTGAACCAAGGACATCTAGGACAAGAACAGAAATGTCGCTTTCTACAATTGACAACTCTTTATTCCTGCATACCCAGCTCCTTGATCACCTTAAACACGATGTAATATTCACATTGAAGTTTTTACAATCTCAATATGCAAATATTACTATTGTTCCAGTTACCTGTCCATTCTATGAAAAGCAACGAATGAGGCTTATCTGTAAGCTTTTACTCAGGAATCCTTGAAAACTTTATGAGACTTGTAAGATATTAGTGATGGATCAAGAAACAGGAATCCTGCCCCCCCATCAGAATTAACATATAAGTGCAGTGCCTCAGTAGTCCATCATGCAGAAACAACTACAGATGGCACGCAGGAATTACCAGCAGTGGAAGAATCTTCCACAGTTTGGGCAGTTCTATTTAGCAGCAACTGAGAGTGGACCTGGAGCCATTCATTCAAGTAAAGCAGAATGGGAGCACACAGTTCACAGACCAGTGCAATTCCAGTTAAAAAAATGAAATAAGCAATAACATTCAATCTTGACTCTGATGAGGAGCTTTATACCTGATGCTCATGAGTCTTCTCCATTTAATTTGGAAAAGAAACTGCTTATCACATATCCTTTAATTGAAGGCCTGAGTTCCAAAGGAGAGATTGTTAAGGACAGCCTTACTAGAGGTTTCCAAACATAAAGTACATCCATCTCTTTCCTTGGAATGACACAAAATTGCAGAATAACAAGTCCACCAGTTACTGGTAGCCATGATCATTAATAGCTTCTGTACTGGCTGGTTCCATGTGATTCCAAATTTCATAGAATTTAAACCATGGGATGGATGGGTAGTGGTGCTTGACATAATGAAGCTCACACCCACTCAGCGCCCTGGACCTTGAGCTACCCATGATTACAAAAATGCTGGCCCAGGGTCCCTTCCCCTGAAAAGTCCTTCAATAGCTGGCAACTGTCTATAAAGACACAAGCACACACTGCTTAGCTCTGTCTCTTGACTTCCCATCCTGCTGGCAGCCAGGTTCCATAGTGTCATGTACTCTACCCTCAAGTGATACTGAACTCCATTTGTATTCAGCCCTCTGTACCTATGCTCCTCAATTCACCTGGCCAGGAATCCCCTTTCTCCATGTTTGTACTCTGGGATTCCTGTATGTCCTTCAAGATCCAGCTCCTCTACCCTGGTAATTCTGCTCTTCTTTGGTCTACCTCTTGTGGATAAATATCTCTAGCTAACCTTGTTGTGCCAAATCTTAATCATCTCTGAATCCCTCTGGTACCCAGACAGTGCCTGGCACAAGCAAAGGGCTCAGCAAATATTTGGAAAATCCAATCAACTTTACTGTTCTGAGTTTGGCATGATGTCCTAGGCACTTGGGAGATAACCTGGTAAAAACTGTGCCGGCCTCTTATGGGGATAAACTGAGCCTTGACCCTCATTTAAGCACATTTACTCATCCATTTTCAATGCTGTTGTGTTAACAAAACCCACCAAAATAGAACAGAGAAGGATCATAATCACCCTTTGAAAATAACATCAACTAACACATTTACTGAGCACACACTGTATGCTGGACACTGAACTCTGTGCACACATGCATTTAAGACCGCCTCTAGTTTACAAGACAAGGAAGTGGACATAAGCTTACCCAGGACACACAGTAGCAAGGTGGGGTACAGACCTGGATCTGATTGACAAAGTGACTAAAACCCAAGCAGCTCCTAGGTTTGGAAGTGTAAAGGCTCCTTCTCTGCACATCGAGAGAAAACAATCAGGAGTCTCCCTCCATTCACATGGGAGTAGCTCCACCTTGTTGGCCATTTATTCTATGGCATCACCATAGCTCAAATGGGATCTGGTAAAGAAGTTAAGATGCAGCTGCTTTGCAAGAAGTGGACAGAAACTGCTCGGACTTTCTAAGTTACTGACTGGGTTAGATATTGGTCCTATCTTCTCCACCACAAAGATTCAGAAGGAGGTATATACACATTGGCAAAGTTATAGTTGTATACTATAATTCTACTGGTTTCTGTGAGAATGTGGATTTCTAGACTTAATCATGCAGTTCAGGCAATGAACCCTGAACTCATCTTCTCTTTCCTTTCCCTGGTCTTTACTAAGCATATAACAGGTGAGCAGAGAAAGTTCAGGAGACATAGATGGAGACTTGGAGCAGATTTAAGAGACTCTCAGGAGTTCAGGGTCTTTCAGGGATGGGCTGACTTCAGAAGTCAGCCCCAGTTCTTCAGGTCACTTGTTAGACGAACATGCTAGGATACTAAATGTTATCCACATAGCCCAAAGAGAGAAATGCAGAGCTGTGAAAGATGCTGAGTCTTTGGGAAAATTGGTGAATGTCCCTACCTGTCAAACAGAGGTGACAGGAGACAGTTTTGTAAATCCGAAGTAATACATTGGGAAAGAGAAAAATTTAACATTGAGTCAGACTTTTTGGCTTCTTGCGTATCATTATTTATTTGACCAAGTGCAAATGAAATTTCAATATATCCCAACCATATGTCTATTAATAACAACATGGAAAGCTATGTAAGTCTGAGATTTCACAAGGAACAGAATCCCAGAAGCACTATGAGCAGCATTGTCTACCAAAACTCTCTGAGATGATGTTGAATCAACTTCCTTGAAAGAGCAGAATGTTCTATACCTTCACTGTCCAATGTGGTAGTAACTGGTCACATGTGGCAACTGAGCACCTAAAATGTGGCTAGTGCAAATAGAGGATTAAGTTCTCACTTTTATTAACTTTAATTTAAATTTACATAGCTACATGTGGCTGCTGGCTACAGTGCTGGAGAGCACAGCTCTTTGGCATAATGGCAGGTTTTGGAGAAAAAAGGTCAGGACTTAACCATTGATTGGCCATTTCTTAGCAATGTAATTGTGAGGAAGTTACTTAACCTTTCTGTGCCTTAATTTTCTCATCTGTAAAAGGGCGGTAATGGCTATACCTTATCCATAGAGTGGTGGGAGTTAACGCATATGCAGTGCTTGCACGTTGTGTGCTCTTTAGAAGGCTAGTTAGAGGTAGTCTTAGTGATAACACCTCTGCCATGTATCGAGCACATTTACAATGCTGTAGGCATTGTCCTATGAATTTTACGGGTTGGCCTGGAATTGGATGTGTTGCTCTAGGTGTGGTCTCATTAACACAGTTAGCAGGGCTGCCACATCTCATTTTTTTTTGGCAAAATACACTAAAAATAATAATAATAAATGATCTTTTCTGTAAAATTAAAAGCCTTTATTGAGAACTACTTCATGTAAGGTGCTGTGCTCAGCCCTTTCTTGGAGTCATTTCAATTAATTAATTCTCAGAACAATCCTAAGTGGAAAGGTAATATTAGGATCCCATTGTAAAGATGAGGAAACTGAAGCACAAAGAGATTAAATGACTTACCTAAGGTCACTCGTTAGTAGTGACCTTGCCAGAATCTGCACGAGATATTGTCTGGCTTCAAGATCTATGCAAAGTTTTCCTTGATCAAATTTCCCAAACAAAACCTTGCAATTTCTCTAAGCAGACCAACAGCAGCAAGAAGATTCTGGAAGGCTGCTAGGGGTCCACAGCTGTGTAATTGTTTCTGGGCTAGCTACTGTGTGACCTATTGTTCCTTTCTTTTTATGACTGTATCATAAAATGAGAACTCTAAGTTGGAGGAGTTCTGTTATGATACATGTGGTATGGGGGTGTGAGAGAGATAGCACTCACCAAATAGATTCTAGAAAGAACTCTAGGGTAGCCCTGATCCCACCCATTTCCTGAATCTCTTCCATACATTTTCATTTTGTTACAGTTTCCTTGGAACAGTATACCTATTCCAAAGTTATTCTCTATGCAAAAGCCAGAAGAGTTTGAGCTTTTCTGTATTTTTCCTCTATAAATGTATACAATTTTACTTTAACATTTCAAAGTTTATGTCTAGGGCTGCATACAATTGATGAGGCCCCAAATTAAGTTTAAGTCAATCAAGCTCTCAGACTTGGAATCGAATCACAAGATTGAGTTGAACCTTGCCTCAAGAAATAAAATAACCCCACAACACAAAAAGGTAAAATTGATAACGTATAAATCAATTAAGGAATGAAGGGATATATTTTTTCTGCACCATTAATTCCAATGAATAAGCAAGTAGCCTATTGACTCTCTGGGCTAGAGACTATGGCATACCTTGTAGTGCCAGGCACAGAGCAGGTCTGTAGTACATTGCCATTTAGGCTGGCCGTTTTCTGTGGGGGCAGTTTTGCAGAGTAGCCAGTGCTGCACCTGTAATCAGTAATGCTGGGTCATGAGGTAGAAAGACTGCATGGTTGGCCAGGATAGGTGGGCCATTGGGAATCATCCCGGAAGCAAGCTAAGGTCATGTGCACTGCTTCGGGGACCATCTGGGGGCTGGATCAAAGGGAAAGGACATCAAGACTTTCTGGAGTCTAGAGCTTCAGCAGCTGGGAGAAACAATGGTTCTGACAGCTTCTGGAAGCTTGCTATTAGCTCATGATGATGATGATGATGATGACAATGATGGTAACATCTACTATGTACTGAACAGGTACATTGTGCCGGGAACTGAGTGAAACACGATACAGTTTTTATCTCCCTTTATCACTGCAGCAGCCCAGCAAGATGGGTACCATTATTATCTCCATTTTATAGGCAAAGAAAATAAGGATCAGAGAAGCACAAAAATTTGCTCAAAGTCACACGGTAAGTAAATGGCAGAGCTAGAAGTTGAACCTGGGTCTCACTTACTCCAAAATGTAGCCTCTTAAATTGCCAATACTGAAAATGCAATGTCTAAAGCCTAACCCTTATGCTTGTGCAAATCCTCTCCTCTGATATCTTCCAGTGTTTCCCTGTGGGTACAGTAAGCACTGCTGACAGTCCCCAGGGTTCCAAAGGAGCCATCCAACTAACTGTCACATTCGGGCAACCGAGGAAGGGAGAGGCAGGATTTCCTCTGGAGACTTCCGGATTTAGATAACAGATTTAAGGCATGCATCTAAATCCAGTCCCTCCCAAGTTCCCACTAAAAGTACAGTAAGGGCTTGGTTTCATCTGTAAAGACAGAATCCTGCAATGATAAGGAGAAAGCTCCAGGAGATAACAGCATCTTAATTTCAACACTCAAAAGCAGCTAGACCAGAGTCAACTGACTACACACAGCCCCAGGGAAGCTGAATCACAAGACAGAAAGGAGTAAAGCAGAAAAACAGCTTGGTCTACGTGACAGAATCTTCATCAGGCTCATGATAGCAGCCCCAGGTTGTCTCAGGAACTGAGAAATGAAGTGAACAGGGGTGGCCAACATAATGGGGTAGATCCCTGGATCCCCTCCTTGAATCTATGTCCCTGGGGTTCTGTCTCTCCCTCACATTGTCAGAGATCTGGCTTGACAATTTGCACTTAAGTTCCTGCTCTGCCTTCCACATCCTGCTGCCTGGATTAGCTGGGGACTTTCACTTCACCCTGCAGAGATGTTCTGCTTTGACCTACAATTGGAAGCTAGAGGTCCCGAAGGCAGACAGAGCAGCCAAATCTCTCTGGCCACACACCTGGGTGTCCAGTGCCATGGCCATGATCCTATCCAGCATCCTGATGGTGGTGGGCACACCATGCATGCCTTTATGAGGACATACCTATAGCCACCGAGTCTTTAAACAAATGAGTCTGTAAGAGGGGACGTGGTGCAGCTTCTCTTCTTCTGAAAGCCTTCATCTAATAGTGGCACTATGACTCTTTGCTGCTTATGGACACATCTAGATGTGCTTGCCACTCAATTATTCAAAACAAAGTGATTGTTTGAGTTTGTGAACAAGTGGTGAAACTATATAGAAATACATTGACTATTGGAATCAAGACTGTGGTCACCTCTGGGGGGAGGGAGTGGCTGTGATCACAAGGGTCACATGGAGCTCTGCTCAGGGGATGACAATGTTCTACTTCCCAACCTAATTGGTGGTGATGCTACACTTCTTTAAACTGTATATAGGCCTTGCACACTATTCTGTATCTGTTTCATATTTTACAATAAAAGAAAAAAGCTAAATATACAACTCGATGTCTGTAATGTGAAATATATATTTCTGCATAGAAAAAATAATCAATACTATGTTCCAACACCTTAACAGTGGTTATCCCTGACTTACTTATATATTATATTCTTGATGTTTTCTGCATTTTCCAAGTTTACTACAAAGAGCACATATTAGCCTGAGAATCAGAAGATCAGAAAACATATTGAAGAAAGACAAGGTCCCCATCTAAAATTGAAACTAATGAGGATCAACACAAGACAGATGGGATGAGCCATCTGTGGAAATCCACGTAGAAGACAACTATCTAAAGAGATTGGTGATGTGCCGATCTAACTAGGACAAGCTTGAAGCTCACCAAGGAGCCTAGGTCTGCTCCTAGAGTTGGGCTCTAGGAAGTCAGGATAGTTATCTTTGGAAGAGGGGGGGCTTCTAAGATATTTCAAAGTTCTACTTCTTAATCTGGTTGATAAGATGCATAGGTGTTGGTTTTATATGTTTTATACACTCTTCTTCATGTATCACATGGATTTAAGAAACAGGATTTAAAAAACAGGAATCATATAAGTAGAAAATACTGTGCTACATCAAATAACTCAAGTTCACGTAAAACTTGTCATCTTTTAGAGATTAAAAAAAGTTGTTTTGCACTTGAAAACCCATATCTGAAAAGATATTTGCACAACGATGTTCATAGCAGCATTATTCACAGTGGCCAGGACATGAAAGCAACCGAAGTGTCCTATGATAGATGACTGGCTAACAAAGCTGTGGTACATATATACAATGGAATATTACTCAGACATAAGAAGAGATGAAATACTGCCATTTGCGATAACATGGATGGACCTCGAGATAATCATGCTAAGTGAAATAAGCCAGACAGGAAAGGTTAAAAATCACATGATATCACTTATATGTGGAATATAAACCTAAAAGCAACATATGAACAGGACAAACAGACTCATGGACATGGACTATAGTCTAGTGGTTACCATAGGATGGGGGGTGGGCAAGGAGTGGGGAGGTAGATGGGGTAAAGGGGGTCAAATATAGTGGGTAGGGGGAGGGTGAAGTGGGTAAAGGGGATCAAATATATGGTAGCTGAAGGAAATTGAATTTTGGAGGGTAAACACACAGTAGAATATACAGATGTCAAGTGATAATGTACACCTGAAAATTATATTATATAATTGCATTAACCAATGTTACCCCCATAAACTTAATTTAAAAAATAAAACTAAAAATCAAAGCTAATCTGTCAAAAAAAAAAAGTTGCTTTGGAGTTTTGATTTTCTTTTCTTTTTTTGCTGCCATTCCCAGCTCTTTCTGGAGATGCTCCAGTCATAAGGGATTAGGTGGGGGTCAAAGCTACAAGGACCTAGCTCAGCTCACTCTTAATGGGATTTAAGGTTGGCCTGGTGTTTGGTCTCTGAATCTTATCAAGAATGTCAACAGTTCCAGGGTTCAGGATATGGAGTTTTCTTCCACCAGATTTTATCCACAGAGACACACATAGATATTCTAGCATTCCAACCAGCAATGAACTCGTGCTCTCCTTCTACTCCTCTCTCTCATAGCTATCTATCTGGTCTCTTTTCTTCTCTACCTGTATGGGAGGCAGGGCATCATTGTTCTCTGCTTTCCTTTTACTGAACGCCTCATCTCCTGTCTTCTTCTGACTCATTCCGTCTCCCTGGGGCTACTCCTCTCCTTACTGCCATAGCATTTTTTTGTAGCTTGAGGAGAAATCACCTATTCAAGTCATGATTTTCTGCAGATGTAGGGTAGGTCCATGGCTTGGTCAAGATTGCCATGCAATGGATGGATACACCTTGCCTTGTGAAAACCACCTTTGTGATCATACTATCTATCTCCTCTGCCAGGTAAGTGGGGAGTTATTGTTTAGTGGGGACAGAGTTTCAGTATTGTAATATTTAAAAGGAGTTCAAGAGATGGAGGGTGGTGGCAGTTACACAATAGTGTAAATACTACTTAATTGTATGCTGTATGCTTAAAAATGTTTAAGATAGTAAATGTTATGTTATGTGTATTTTACCATAATAAAAAAAGGGGAAAAAGATTGTCAAGCAACTTAAAGACAGAGTACAAGAGTCAGAGGGGCCTTCAGAGAACATCTGTCACCACTGCCTTGCAAGGATGCAGTCTCTAGAATTGAAGCCCTGCAATGTCACCCTCTGAGAGACACTGGTTGCCACCAACTCCCTACTTGATAAGTGGGGACACTGAGCCTTGCAGATGGGAAGGGCCTTGCCCCAACTCAGAGCAAACTAGAACAGAGCACTCCTGATGCCCAGCCCACAGTGCTTTGTCACAATTCCTATATCCCAAAGGAAGTCTCTTTCCCTGGTCTGAATGCCAGGAACGGGGAAGAAGAGGGTGAAAGCTAGACTACACAGCTTAATGAGCAGTCTGGTGGAGACATATCTATATGAAAAGCCCATGGCATGAGAAAGGAGAGGACAGAAGAGGGTGTCCCATACAAAGCTGACCTCTTTCAACCTGTCTGTGATTCTCACTAAGAGTATCTATCTACTGTACACCAGGGACATGAGAAATGGCCTTTCCAGCCACAGCTACCGAAGCAAGGATGTGCTAGCCATACTAATGGCTGTTCATATCTCCTGCCACAGGGAGCATAATTGAATGATAGCCTCCCAGAAACCATCTCCTTACATCTGTTATTGCATTTGGCCAGGGCACTGCTGCCAACCAGTAACTGAACATGATGGGTATACAAATGCAGGCCCCACTCCTGTGAGGTACAGGAGTCCTCCAATGATAACTTTGGCTTAAAGATTCCCTGTTGGCCTGGCTGAACCATTTCTAGAGGGGCACTGTGGTTAGAGAGCTTCACAGCTTTTCCCCCCAATACATATCTTACATGTCTAACCTCATACTGATGTCTGCCTTTTGGCAGACTCAAACAGATACAAAGGAATATTTCACTACGTAGCTCTTCTATCTGCAAAAATACACACAAAAAAACAACTTTTTTCTTACTCTTCTGCCACCCCTTACACTGACCCAATAAACGACCAAGGTGAGTGATGAGTGAGATGTGAAGCACCTTCTCTTAGGCACATGGCTCAGAGCTCAGAGAGTTAATTTCTGTCTGAGCTTTACTGTAGTTTCTACAGATTTCTTGGGCTAGATATCTTTTTCTGTTATTTTCCCTTTCTCACTCCAGTCATGAATTGGATGTTTTAAAAAAGACAATGCAAGTCATGAGGAAACTTGGATAACTCTCCCTACCCAAGATTTCTGGCTAATTTTGGCTTCATTTAGTCAAGACTTCTGACTGTCTTCACCTGCCAAATCCAGCAGCCCTCAGTCAACACAGCACACTGTGCCCTACAGAGAAGAGAAGGCTCTGATCTCCACCAGACTGCTCCTCTTCCTCAGCAGGGCCTCACAACCCAGTAAATTGGTAGATTATGGGTCCACTTTGAAGGAAGAAGGGCCAGCTCTGGGAACCAAAAAGGCAAGAATAAGCTTAACCTACCACCACTATGTCTGGGCAAATGACATCATTTCTGATGTGTCATCATCCAAAGAGATTCGGATTGATCTGTTACATTAAACTCAATACGGTCTTCAAAGTCAACATTTTCAGGATATACTTTTAGTCAGTTCGTAGACACTCTTTATAATAAATAATGTGTCTTCTCTAAATAAATCTTTTTAAGAGTTTGGTTTAATTATACACATATTTAATAAGAGAGTTATAGCAATGGTGATAAACTGTAAAGAGTGTACAAAGCTCATATCCCATTCCCAGATCTGAAACTGCCTGTCTACTTCATGATGCAGAAGGTACAAGTGTGGACTCTGAGCCATAAGACAGGAGACTCAAGTGGTTGCTTGGGGCTAGGCATTTCATGACCTTGCTAAACTCCCACTGCCCCGGGGTCCCTGGAACATGAAGAGCTACGTAGTGACGAAACTGAGAGAATTGCACATTATCCAGAGTTTCTAGATTGGAGCTGGAACACTTTGGGGAACGAGTAAATAGGTTTTCTGTGGGGTGACCACTTTGGGAGGCATACTCATGGGAAGGAGGGAGACTATGAATATGGATGGCTAAAGAGGTTGATTGTAGAAAACATAGTTGGTTGCTTAGCCAACACATAGTCTTCCTTCTCTGGGTGCCTTCTCCAGTTTTCATTTAGGCAGTCTTGCTTGCCCCATACTGCCTACATGCTTTGGGGAACCTGGTACCACCTAGGGTTCTAGAGATGGGGTAGTCAGCTCAGCTTTGGAAAGTAGCCATGTGATTCATTCAGACTACTATGGCCAAAGTTCCAGGGGGTTCTGGTAAAGAAGTTTCCTTGCTCTTTTGACAGAGCTTCTAGAAGCAACTCCCTCTCCTGTTTCCCTGGCTCAGAGAATGGGGAACTTATAGCCCCAAAGTTGCTGGCAGCTACTATGTGCCCACTAGGGGGAGCCTGCCTTAGGATGAAGCTAATGCTACAGAAGGCCGACTAGGTAGCTGGAAAGAAACAGGATCATTGGTGACACTGTTGAGCTATTGATTCAAACCACCCCTGAAGTCTGCCCAACCACAGGACCTCTATTTACAGGAGCCACTAAATAAATTCCTTTTATTGTTTAGGCCGGTGTGAATTGGTGTTTCTGCTACTTGTGACTCAGTACATCTAAACTGATAAAAGATCTAGCCTGGCCCCTCAGACCTCCGAGTTAATGAAGACTACATAATACCTCGAGCCTCACATGGGAAAACATCCCATTTCTGATAACAAAGCATAGGGCCTGTTGAACCATGATCAACCTTGAGTCATGTTCCTTTATCCACAGACTCATTCATTTAAAGAGAAATCCAACGCACCTGACCTATCTGTACAACATGCTCCAGAAAAACACATCAAGTGCGGATCAAATATCACAAACTTGGGCTCTTCATTCAGATCTCAAGTGTGGTACTCAAGCTCTTAAATACTCTCTTTTGCATTAGTTGAATGTGATACACATTTTAGAAGCAATAGCCTAGCTTAACAACATTAAGGATTTCTAGATCACATTCAATTCCAATGCAAACCCGAATATGTACTTTGTGGGTTTCTGTGAAGAAAATAATTGATGATCCAACTGGAATCCATCTATAGAAAATAGGCAGTGCTAGCTCCTGAAAGCAATTATTGGCACCAAGCTCCTGAATTTTTAAATCCCTTGAAAAGTCCAAAAACACACCAGAAGTTGAGATTTGATTTCAGAGATAATAACAGCAAACAAAAAATTAATATCCTGTAAGAGGTGTTTCTGAGTAGGATGCTGATGGCTCTAGAAACAACTATGATGGTTCATTCTCTTTTTCAATCTTAGTCCAATATTATATCAAAAACTTCATCTACCAGGAGAGTTGGAAATAGACACAAATCAAGCTCAGGATTACAGAGAAATACTTAGTTTCCAGGAACCTCTTCTGGAAGTGGGATATTATAAGCTGGAGTCTGCCTGGACAATGAGCTCAGGCAGGGCAGATGGAAGATGTGGCTGCCACCACTTTAAGATATAGAGAGGTGGGAACAAAGCAATATTGTTGGGAACAAGGGAAGTGAAACTCATGCTCTCCTCTGCAAGGTTGATGCACCTGCAGCATTTTGGTCAGTCTAGTAGAGCCTTATGCACTCTGATGCCCTATGCTCTCAGTTCAGAGGCAAGTGGCAGGGATTACTTAGGGCAAAGAATGGGGTAGGAGAGAGAGAAGCAGTGGGAATATCACAGATGTCTTCAAATCTCTGAAGGGCTCTGAAGTCTAGTGGAGCATATTGGATTAGAATGTTGATCAACATCAAGATTTTGTAGTCTGTCTCAAAAATGGAACATGGAGAAGAATTCTAAACCTTAAACTAGATGTCAATCTAGCTCTGACAAGTCACAAACAGATTTCCTGCTTGCAGCAGAGACTAAGTTGAGTCTGATAAGTTCCTGAGGTCATGGCATCATTGCAAAAGCCAACTAACGTAGTTTTTATCAAGGAACAGGTCCTCCATTACGATCGTGCCTTTTGCAGTGTGGGGTAATGATGTAACGACAGAGCTCAGAAGAGTGGTCCTGCTCACCAGCTGCTGAGGGAAGAGCCAGGCAGAACAGACCTGTACGATTCTAGAGCTATATGAGCTCAAAGGGAATCAACATGGTCAAGGCCATATTTCACCCCATTCAGTAGCTTTAATCTTTATCCATCTTGAACTACAGCACTTAACAGAGCAATAAGTGAAGGCAAGAGACCTTTCTGGGGGGTGGTGGGAAGAAATATTCTTGTGATGCAATTATTCTACTCAAGAAGACACTCGCAAATGAAAGCTAATAAAGCAAATAAAAGAGACTGACAATATAGCTGTCAAATGGCAAAAACAAACAAATCAAACCGAAACCTCTGAAAGGTCATTTCCACAAAGGATGTAAAAAATCTGTGCTCATGAACTGGTAAAATAAACCTCTTAATGTTCTTTAAAACAATTTTAATCCAATGATGGCAGCT
Source organism: Cynopterus sphinx (assembly GCA_030015415.1). Taxonomy (NCBI): domain Eukaryota; kingdom Metazoa; phylum Chordata; class Mammalia; order Chiroptera; family Pteropodidae; genus Cynopterus; species Cynopterus sphinx. Next base: position 85,266,157 of record CM057388.1, read on the forward strand.
TATTCAAATACAACTGAGTGTCCCTTTAAGTTATATTTTAAGCCTGATAGGAGAACATATGCTGAACAGCCTTCAAAACATGTTTGCTTAATGCTGTGCTAGTCAAAAAAAAAAAAAAAAGAAGAAGAACTGTGTGAGTGAAGACCATTCGCTGCTCCCAGAACCGAGTGAAATTGATTGGTTTATGTTAGGAATATTGGTGCTGGCACAGAGTGGCACAAATGAATCTTAAATGGAAAGAAAAACAATGGAATGAGTGGCCTGAATTTCTAAGCCAGTTTCTTCCTTCCTTCCTTCCTTCCTTCCTTCCTTCCTTCCTTCCTTCCTTCCTTCCTTCCTTCATCATGTGCTGCTGTCACTATGCTATGTGAAATGACAGCCAGGTGTCTTGTTTTGTCCTTCTAAAATGCATAAAACCACCAAAACCTCAACAGAACAACCAGTACAAAATACCACTGGAGGTATACAACTGTGTATTTGTTAAAAGTTGAAGAAATCACATATATTCCGGTATCACACAGAATATTTGACAAGTGTTTCTCAGGGGCTACAGAAGAACAAAAGCCCCAGTGGACCAGAAAAAATGTGTCATGGTCAGGGGGTGGGGGCCCTAAGTGCAGATGCACAATCCTCCCTTCAGCCCAATGCAGAAATATGAGTTCATTGGCTTCCCAGGCCTTGAAGATTGGGAGGTTCTATCAATGATTACTCTAAAACACTCAAAAGAGTCTCAAGAGCTTAATTCTGCAAAGGTCAGGAGATGCAATTCACTTATCAGTTCATTCCTTCCTGCATTCTTCCATTCATTCATTCAAAGGTCATTCGACTCGGTTTTACGGAGCTAAATAAGATATCTCCTTGTGCCTGAGAAGTCTGCTATCTAGTGGGGGTGCAAATAAATGACAAATAACTCTCATTAAAAAGTGGACATTACCAAGCCCCGAAAGACAGAAACCAAAGGTCTTGGGAGGAGTTGGGGTGTGGGTAGGGACACAATGACCAGGTGCGTTAACTTTCTAGAAGGTATTTGGGCCTCGGTCAGAGGTTCTTCTTGCTTTCTACTTTGAGCCAGTGGTCAAGACCTTAGAAGCTGGTTCTCACTGTAGTTCAGATCCTTAACCTTTTCCAGAACTCTACCCCAGAGCCTAGCACTTGCCCCAGAGAAAAAGTATGCACAGAAAGCTAGTCACAGACAGCGAGTCCTTAACAGTATCTCATTGGCTTTTGTATTAATTAGCAAACTGTGAGTCATCCTAGTGTTTCCAGACTTGCACATGCACCAGAAGACCAATGAAGCAAGTGGGGTTTCTTATCCCATTCAGAAGCAGAAATAATGTCCCTTCCTGTGTACAGTCATTTCTTTGTTCCCCCACCCACATGTTGTCATTTCTCCAAAACGCCCAGAAAAGGACAGAAATTGTATTCAATTTACCAGGAAAGTTATTTCTAAGCACTGGTTGTGCCCAGGAACCCTATCGCGACTGTTTCACATGCATGCATTTCACTAAGACGTCCAGGAAACACAGCTGGCCCACACAAATGATGAGCGTGCGTGCAGCCAACACAGCTCCTGTCTCTGAGAGAGAGCAGGCAGCCCAGCTTGCTGCCGCCTTTACATCACACGTTAATGTGACATGAAAAGCAAATATTGCTTTCAATTAGGGGAAGATTAGTGAATATTTTAAACTTCAATTTTTTCTTTTATTTATTGTGGTAAAAATTGCCATTTTAACTATTTTATATTATTATTATTTATTTTAAGGCAAGGCAACCCTTGGTTGACCTCACAGATTGCAGGGGCCTCACCTTACAACCCCTTATTTTTTTTATTTTTTAAGCCTACAGCACCTGGTCTTCCTAAGTGGTCTCCCATCAAAGTACTAACCAGGCCCAACCCTGCTTAGCTTCTAAGAACAGACAGGATCAGGTTTGTTTAGGGTAGCACACCTGTAGACACATTTTAACCCTTTTAAGTGCACAGTAAGGCATTAGGTACACTCACAGTGTTTTATGTGGCCATCACCACCATCCATTGCCAGAAATTTTTCATCATCTCAAAATGAAACTCTGTTCCCATTAAACACTAACTCCCCATTCTCTCTCCCCCCAACCCCAGGCACCCACCATTCTGTTTTCTGTTCCTATGAATTTGACTCTTCTATGAACCTCATTGAAGTGGAATCAGCCAGTATTTTCCCTTTTGTGTTTGGCTTATTTAACTGAGCATCATGTCTCCTAGGTTCATCCGTGCTGTAGCATGTGTCAGAATTTCCATCCTTTTTAAGACTGAGTACTATTCCATAATATGAACATACTGCATTTTGTTTATCCATTCACCAGTTGATGGGCATTTTGGTTTTTTTTTCCATCTTTGGGTTATTGTTAATAATGCTGCTATGCACGTGTGTGGGCAGATATCTGCCCAAGACCTACTTTCATTTCTCTTGGGTATATACCTAAGAGTAGAATTGCTGGGTCATATGGTAATTCTATGTCTAATTCTTTGAAGAACCACCTTACGGGTTTCCATAGTGGCTGCACCATTTTACATTCCAATTATCAGTACAGCTTTCCAATATCTTCACATCCTTGCCAACACTCATTTTTTTTAAGTAATAGCCATCCTAATGGGTGTCAAATTTTTAGTTTTTTGAGGACATGGAATTTGAAAGCCATATTTGAGTGCTCTGTTCATATTTTCTAGAGCTCATTTTTGAAAACACTGCCTGATAGAAGGAAAGGGACATGGAATTATTCTCATTTATTCCCATTTAGGGTGGTTGGGGCCTCCCACACCTTCCAAAGCTGTGTCGCATGGAAATAAATGATCATTACTCAAAACTGCAGTGAGAAGTCCACCTTCATCTATTGTCCTACCGAGTCAGCTGGCTTTGACAAATTCTTTTCATGTGCTACCCAGACATGGGCCTGCAAAAAACTCTGGGTCCCCACAACTATGCTCATCTCCTCTGTTCAAAGACAGAGAATGGCTGAACATCGTAGCAGGCAACAGAGGGGGAAGCCAGGTCAAACCTGCCTTAAGTCCAAAGCTTCCCAAAGCAGAGAAAGAGTTGGAATGATTTCTGATGAAGTAGGGGTATGCATCTTTCAGGCCTTTGTGGCTACATGATAATTTCCTGAAGTTCCCACCTCCTGTTTTCCTATGTACTTAGCTCCAATAAACAAATCAAAGTCTGTGGGCTCTGTGCATTCCAAGCTGCATATTTTCTAATTTAACATGACACTTGCTTGACATGGGGAGCTAAACCTAAGTATGGAAGAAATTGATCAATGTTGTGCCTTTATTCCACTCTGTCTTAGAAGCTGCTATTCCACCAGGGGTCAGGAGGCAGGGCCAGCTCTACTAGGGGCATTCATGGGCTCTCAGCATGGCCACAGACATGGGCCTGCAGAAGAAGTGTGATCCCTTTTCTATGTTTACACTGCTTTTAGCTTTCAAAACCTCACTGCTTTTGATGGGAGAAACTAACAAAATAAGCCCTCGTCTAATGACAGAACATGATGAAACAAAGCAGGGTTTGTCTTTGTGTGCAAATTATTGAAATCTAATAAAAACCAAAACTTTTCAACTCCCCAGGAAAAAGCAGGTCTTTCTTTGAGGGATGAGGAGTGGGGTGCTTTAACTGTGAGCAGTGTTCTACCTTCAGTTGCTTCTTTCACGTTCACAAGTAGCCAGGCCAGAGCACACACATGATTGCATTACACTGCAGGCCCTCCTGGTTGTGAGATTTGTCAATCCCTGAGGGACAGTGGAGGCTAAAAGTATAATGGACTCAAAAGAGGTTTCCATAAATCTGTGATATGGGGCCATTAATGAATTTGAGAGAGAGAAGCTGGGGAGGGTGCACAAAGGAGAGGAGGGGTTCAGCTGAGCCCTTTTCACACATTCCCTTGCTAACCTGGATGGGTTACACCTCTGAAGTATATGGCCCCTCTGGCGCCATCTACTCTTGCAGTCAGTGACAATGCTGAAGGCAGGTGTTACCGCCACCAGTGAATGGAGCAAGCCCACCATGACTTTCCATCTGCCCTAGACGTTTTAAAAATGATTGCTAACTTCACTTGGGGCCACAACCTGGAATGGGGCTCCTTCTCCATGTGCTGGTCTACATTTAGGGTTTGTAGACATTCATGTGGAGCTATAGTTTAAAAGAGCACAACAGAATGATTCATTTCTGCCCTCTACTACTCTATGGAAATGAAAATGAGATTCCTTTCATTGCTTTACAGGGGCAAAGAAGCAGGCCGTTTCAATGAACTTCATATAAAATAATTTATACACTTTACTTTAGAAATGTCTCAGTTTGGGCACCCCAACTTCAGAACAGTTCATTGTTTACCTTCAGGTATGTTAAGAGAAAATGAACAAACAAAAAAAAAACAAAAAACTTGATAGGATTTTCTTGGAAATGGTTCTTTTCAGCTTTCATAAGTGAATTACTAAGCAATTACAAAACTATATTGATTGATCTGCATTATTCAGGCATCTGTATTAAGGGGGATTCTTACATCCCTGTAAATTTTGGTGTTGACCTCACTGAATGGTAGATGGTTACTCCAGGGCTAAAAAGTAATGCTGTTTCATTGCAATGTGTCATCTCACTCATTCTTCAACTTCTGACAGAAAAATAAAGGTTGATGCTTAAGGGGCTGGCATTTTAAATTTCTGCTTTTTGAAAAAGGAACATAGCATTGAGGTGGAGGATCATTAATGGTTCTCAGAAACTGAAAAGAAACTTTAAAAAAAAATCTGATTCTTGGTAACATTAGTACCAAGTGCTGAGCCTGCATTTCCCCAATTCAACAGCCTATGGAGTTTCATTTCCTGGCAATTCAGAGAAAAGTTAAAACAAAACTAATTCAACACCAAGACATTGGTCCCTACATTTTTAAAAAGCATGTTGCACTATGCCTAATTATATTTCTTCCCAAAGCAGCTAAAATAAGTTTCCTCAAACTAAATAGTGCTTTGAAGCCCAATTTAGAAAGGGAAAACTAAGCTTGTATGTACAATTGTGCTTAAATGCAAAATAAAGATGCTTATTCAGGAAAATATTGTCATGTCTGGTAGAGATGATATGAGCAGGGTGACGCCCCACTCAGACAGGACTCCTGGGCTCTTTGAAACATGACTCATCCCACCCCCATCCTTCCTTAGTGCAGCCTAGAGCTTCCCCCAGAGGTCTCTGCTCTTGATTTCAGCAGGACTAACCTTTGAAATGAAATCTGTGATCTTTCTCCCCAGAATTAGTAGAAGACAAATGCAAAGAAATTTTTCTCATAACACAGGGAGCAGTGTTGCTCTCCCCTAACCCTTACCCTGAAAACAAAAGAATGTAGGGAAGCCAGAGAAGGGACTTGTAAGTCCCAAATCACAGGGCTTTCCTTGACAATATGTGGTGCATCTGATTCTAGAGGGGTCAAGTATTTTAGCAAGGTAATGGTCACCTACTTTTATTTTTTATTTTTTATTTTTTATATGTGAATGTAGGTACAAAGTATAAACAAAATGGACTATTTAAAATGAAAAAAAATTTTTCATGCTCTATATACATGAATTTTTAAAACATTTAAAAATTTTTTCCTGCTTCCTTCTGGTTGGTCATGTACTTTTAAACATCATTAAACAATTCCGAGAAGGCTCACTGGCCACCACTGCTCCTCTCTCTTTTTCCAGTGGAAAATGGAGCCAATGCAACTTTGACAATAATAGGATTATCTTGCTCTAACTAACCTGTTTTTATCATTTTTGTTTTCAATGAGAAGTCATGATTTGAATGTAAAGATTTTAATTTACAGTGCTAATTGAGACAGTAGTAATTAAAGGTTGTGGTCTACTGAGCATGGACATCTAGTCTTGGAAATCTAAACCAAAAAAAAAAAATCTTGAGCTTCTTCAATGGTTCTTTTTGGAGGTGGGAGTGAATAGTGAAGAGGAGGGAGAGGGTGGGGGTTGAGGCCTCCCTGAAGGATTAGCGTGGGTGCTCTGCAGGCTATGGCACCTATCCAGGCCCAGTTTGAGCAAGGCTCCCAAAAAATTCAGGTGAGAAACATCAATCTCCCAATGCCAATCATCAAGTAGAAGCAGCTCTCCTGGTAGCATTGGCACCAGGCAGCCAGCAAGGCTGGCTGTCACTCTCCTTCCCATTCACCCTTGGCCTGTCAGTAGTGGGCCCACTCTCTGAATCTAGAAACCACAGGCAGCCTTCAGTGTGCTGCCAGCAGCAGGGTTGGGACCAAGGTGGCTGAAAGAGGAATTGGGCTGCTCCTTACGCCTCTCTCTGCCCACCTAGAGTCATCCTGGAGTGCATTTGTTACTCAGCATCCATGCAGGATGGGCAGGCCACACATGGCTCCTGGAAGCTCTGCTCCTGTCTGGGGTCATCAACCTGTCTGCCATTTGGCTTCTCCTCAGCCACCTGGCAAATGTTCTCCCTGAAACCTCTGGGAGTGCACTCTTCTGCCCCTCCTATCCAAGTCCTCCTGCAACTCCTGCCTCGCCGGGAGAGGAGGAGGAACCTGGACACTGAGGCAGTTCAAACCTATTTCACTGGGTTACTGGTGTTCTGAATTTCAGAAACTTTCTTGATATAGTAGCAGCAAATGTTGATGGAGAATTATTGCGTGCCAGGCCCTATGCCAAGTACTTTCACCTCATCTCATTTAATCCTCCTAGCAACTCCATTAGATAGGTACAGTGGTATTTCCATTTTAAAGATGGGGAGACTAAAGCCGCAAGATGGCAAACATCTCGCCAAATGAAAAAGAGGCAGAGTCGGGATTTGAACCCAAGTGTTCCAAAGCCTGGGTTCTCTCGAACCCAGCCCAGCCCTTGGGGCCTGTGTCCTGCCAAGGGCCAAAGCCTTGTCCCCTGCCCTGTGTTGGCTCCCATCAGCCCTGCGTGCTGGGATTGCTGCACTTCAATCGCTCAGTTTGTCAGGGACAAGATGGACTTATGGCAATGAGGCCCAAAGCCCCACCTCAGATACCCATCACAGGCCCAGCTCCTCGAGGTGGAGAAATAGCAATTTCTCTTGATTTGCCCACTGTCTCCACACAACTGCTGGGTATTCATGGCTGCTTATGCTAAGGAGATGGGGTGCTTATATTAAAGGTTGAAAGTACAGCACACCCAAGAGGCACCAAGTCCAGTCTTCCCTAAGATGGGCTTAGTTCCCTTCTCTTGTCCCTCTCAAAATATGTCCAAATATCATGTGCCTCTTTGGTCTATTTCTCTGCAGCTGCCCCCTTTCCCCTGTGCCTTGGCCTGCCTCAAGGATCAGATTTCAGGCTTTTTTGTTCTTATTCCAACTGGCCACCCTCCCTGTCCCTCCTCCCCATGATGCTGTACTGCCGTCTCTGCGAACATGTGTACTGAGGGCACTCTGGCTGCCTCCTGCTATCCCCACTCTTCCAGAGAACTCCCATCTCCTTGATAGATCTGTTTCTGTCTTTGAGCTTCATTCACCAGTGGCTGATGGCAAAATTGAAGCCCTAACCCCAATTTTTTTTATTTTCCAGTGCCTTAAAGTTTATTCAACAGTTTTCAGGGTAAAGGGGCATTCGATTGTCAAAACAAAATCCATTTTGTCTCATTTTGATTAGAAATAGAGATGTCACCTAACCTTAGGAGCAGGGTGGGGAGCAGTGAGGAGATTTGGGGTCGTTAAAATCTAGCACATGAGAGCTGGGTGTCACAACTCCAAAAAGAGTCCCACCCTTAGTAATGCCAGGTCCACATTCCTTATCTTTAATTTCAAGTTCAAAAAGCTCTGAAAATCTACCTTATTTTTTGTAATTTTGGTGCCAAAATTTATCTGGGGGCACAGCTTGACCTGCACTTAAATATTCATACTTCTTTGCAAAATAAAAGGCAGCCTAGATTCCACTGGAGAGTTGTTGTGTGATAGTTGGTACATGTACCATATTAACCTTCCTAAAGACCCGGATGTCCTGAATTTGTAAATGCATCTGAGCCTGAGGATCTCAGATCCAAGACTGGGGGATCTACAGCAGCCCTGACTGAGCAAGTGGTGTGTGACTAAAGAGTCTAAGAAATTTTAGTTTAGCTTCTCCTTTGTCTTTGAATGCCCTAAGAGATGGGGATGAGTCCTTTCCCCATGTGTAGCTGAGGCTTGTTGGGGTAAGGCATTGCTCCTGACACACAGCCCTGTCAATGTTGATGCCTGGGCTTGAACCCCAGTTGTCTGCCTCCAGTGCCCTTGCTTAAACCACCACATTGAACTGATATTCTGACACCAGATGATATTTGTCCATTACCTTCAGTACAAGCAAAGGGTCCACTGAAACTGGACAATTCACTTAACAGGTAAAGTGAAATTCCCCCAGAGGACAAATAAGTCTGCAAATAACAATGGGCACCTAGTGACAGCTGGGTTTGGCACTTTTGTTTGTTCACGAGTTGGTTTCTCACCTTACATCTAGAAGCTACACCTTGAAAAAACTAAGATCTGGTGACTGCCATTATCCATGAAGTACAATGAGCTGGTCAATGCCACAAAGTTGGGAAGATATGTTTGCCGAGGCTCGGTCGGGCCATTGGTAAAACTTGACAAGCTCACCGTGCTGTAAGCACGAAGCCTGTCTTTTCCCACTACTGGGGCTGCTATCTGTATTTCCATGGGGGACCTAACTCTTGCCTCAAACACTCAACTTTTTCTTCTTTTCTCGCCCTTAGAAGACTGACTAGGGCTCAGTTCTTAGACTTAAAGTGAGCAAGGAAAGGCCACAAAAAGGAACAGCAGAGCTGTTGATATACCCAGCTTGGAGGTCTGCTCAGTGCATTTTGGCTAGAAGAATGGAGAGAACAGGGTGCTAGGGTGAGGGGTAGAGCATGAGTGTGAGAGAGCTCTAGAAAAAAACAAAGGGGAAATCCCAGCCAGCTGGGCAAAGATGGCCCTTTTTCCTAGAGTGGACTAGGTAGGGAAGGGTTTAGAACGAAAAGAGCCCACAAGGCTATTAGGCCCCACAACTCCTGTCAATCTCATGGTGGGCATAAGGTCTAGAGAGCACTGTGAATGTTCTGTTCTGACACAGGGTTTGAGAGCCACATCTTAGTCCCAGAGAACAGACCTGGAGACTTAGGGCCAGGAGTAAAGAGTCATAGTGATAGGAAACCTTTGCTGAAAGGTACTATTTGAAGTGCTTTAGATGTATTAACACATTTAATCCTCAACCTATCATCATGTCCACTGTGTACAAGAGGTAATAATTAGGAGGTTAATACAGGAATGCAAAGCTCTAGAGGCAGTGCCCTGGGCATGGGGTTATGAGTGTGGGCTCTAAAGTCAGGCTTCCTGCTCCAGCCCTGACTGCTGTGTGACTATGGGCAACTCTAGTAGTGACTTCACTGTGCCTGAATCTTCTCCGCTTTAAAGGGAATGATAACAGAGCCTGTCTCTGAGGATTAAAATGAGAAAAGGCAAGTTGAATACTGGGTTGTGTGCCTAGCCCACAGCACTGCCTGCCACTGGCTGGGACGACAGCTCTTCGTAGCAACAGAATCCCATTTGGGGAGTCCAGCCTTACATCTCTGCAGGTGAAGGCCATCTGAGCCCCTCCTAGCCTTAGGGAGCTTAGCTACTTGGTCTTTCTCCTGAACACTTCCTTCAAGTCCACCCAGGTAATTAGTTGGGTGTGACTTTTATAACCCCAATTATTAAGGATTCTCCTTCAGAGACACCTGATCCAGCTCTGAGGGCACATAGTCAGGTTACAAATGTACCCCACTTTAGACATATAAAACCCCAAGGGCTTATATGTTTGATGGGGACATGTCGCCAGGCTGAGGATCTTGCCTGCTAGGGTAAGAATTCCAGTGCCGATGCTGGTGCTCCACTGAGCCAGCTGCCACAGGTCCATGAAAACAGATGGCAACAGGCTTATAACAAAATCAAACCTAAGTACTCCTAAACTGCGGACAAGGGCCTGCTGCTCACCCTGGCCAACCCACAGAAGCTCTGCTTACTGTGAGCATCCATCAAAGGACCAATTCCCTGGGGTGGAGCACTCTGCTTGGCTATGCTTCATGAGACCTGGATGAAGAAGACAAGATATCTATCCTTTGGGGTCCAACACAGTCATGCTCATCCAGGGCCCTCAGTAAAGAGGGCAGTTGGACAGGAGTTTCCCTTGGGCCAGGTCCCTGGTCAAGCACTTTACAGCCACCTCCTCCTTGCCTTCTTTACAGAAGAGGGAGGCAGAGTGGGAGATGGAAGTGCTGAGGACAGTCAGGAAAAAGCTTCCTGGGAGGGGTGGCACATGAGCCTCAGGAGCTGTAAGAGTGGGATAAGAAGGAAAAGGTAGGAAGAGAAGGCCAGGTGCAGGGAAGATCTGAACACAGAGTGGGTCAGGAGCTACAAGCACTTCCAGGATATAGAAATGAGTCTAAGGAAGTAGACGGAGGCAGGTTATGGGCCTCTGGAAATTTCTGAGCAACTATGAAACCTGACCGATCTCTGTTCTAGCAAAATGATAGTTAAAATAATATATGGTTCAATGGTGGAAACCAGTCTAAGAGTGAAATATACGAGCTCAGGCAAAGAATAAAGAGGGCCTGAACGTGGGCGGGGATGACAGCAATGGGAAGGAGAGACTGTGACAGACAGCATTCTGGCAGACATCATTGATCCCTGTTTCTTGGTATTCACTCCTTCATGTAACCCCTTCCTGGTATTCACACCTTCACACTTGCATCTAATGAACAGAGTACAGAAAAAGTGATGGGATATCAATCTTAAGACTAGGTTATAAGAACTATAACTTCTGATTTGCTGGCACTCCCCCTGCTTCTCTTGCTGTCATAGTTCTCTCTTGCTCACACAGATAAAGCCAGCTGCCATAGTGTGAGATGCTCTATAAAGAGGGCCCCATGGGCAAAGAACCATGGGAGGCCTCTGGCCAACAGCTCATGGGGAACTGAGACCTCAGTCCAACAACCTGTAAAGAACCACTTCATAGCAACAGCCATGGGAGTGAGCCTGGAAGCAGATCCTACCCAGCTGGTCCTCGAGATGACTATAATCTTACAAGAGACTCAGAGACAGAAAATCTAGCTAAGCCCTGGCAGGATTCCCATGCACAGAGACCGTGAGGTAATATATACATTGTTTTAAGTAGAATTTTTGTATACAGCTATAGGTAATTAATACAGGTAGGAATCAAAACAACGAAAAGTGGAAACTGTGATCCACACCACCAAGGGAGAATCAGCTGAATTTAATGACTGCTAAGACTGTAGAAGAGGAGGGAAAAAGAGAAGTCACAGTAATTTGGAGGAAAAGCACAGGCTCTGGAGCGAGACTGCCTGGCTTCAAGTTCCTGCTCTGCCCCCTTGCTAACTGTGTGACTCTGGGCAAGTCATTTCAGCTCTCCAAATCTTTGCTTCTTCATGTGTAAAATGGAGATGGTAAGAGTAACTACCTTTTGTCCATCTGTCCTATTCATTTAGGACCTATTTCAGCATCCAGTGCAGTGGCAAACAACACACTGGAGCTGTTCAGCAGAAGTGTGCTGTGGCATTTCTAGAAGGCTTGGTGTGCAGCCTTATGCCAGCAGGGACAAGATTGAAATGTTTCAGTGCAATTACCTTGCATCCTACGAAGACTTCACTGGTCCTGTGTGAGGGAACATGCTCCATGGCCCAGTGCAGGGGAAGGCAGTTCTGTGCGATTGTGACTTGTGTCCCCTGGTTCCTTCCCCTGGCATCACCTGTGGGTGCAGTTTTCCTCCTGCACAGGAACTGAAACCATAACCTTGGCCTCATTAATACTGTGCTTTAACCACACAGAATTAGCTGGCTTAAACAGACTTTTCCAGAGTCAAGCCCAGCCTCAGAGAGGACTAGAGCCTGGATTTGCCTCCAAAGCCAGGTATCAATAGCACGAGACACGGTTCTTATTTCTAAAACCGAGGAACCCAACCAGATAAAAGACTGTCTTACCTGTCTGGACAGAGGAGGCATGCACTGCAAGGCCGCCGATCGCTGAAAGCGCTGGGGCTGCTGCATCATCTGCTGCAGAAGGAATGGAGAACGCTCGGGCTGCTGCTGCTGCTGCTGCTGCTGCTGCTGCTGCTGCTGCTGCAGCTGCAAGGTGGCAGTGGCAGTGGAGGAGGCAGTAGCAGAGGAGCCCTGTGTTGCCATCGGCTGCTGCAGGTAGTAGAGCAGGGAAGGCTGCCGAGAGGTGGCAGGCATGGAGGACATCTTCTGGGGGCTCGACTCAGAAACGAAATGTGACAGTGGCTTGGTGTTGCCAAAAGTAAACGGCTCTGGCGCTCCTGGGCTCGGGCCGGCTAGCCCTTGCTGCATGATTACGCTCAGGTTCTTGGGTGTGTTGGTGACCATAGGCTTGAAGATGGCATTTGTTTGCTGCTGCTGCTGCTGCTGCTGCTGCTGCTGCTGCTGCTGCTGATGCTGGCTTAGCGGATTACTGCTGGGAGTGAGGCTGCTGACTAAGGAGCATTGCGGAGTGAAGGACTGCTGCGGCAAGCCTGGACTGGACAGCTTCTCTGGGCGGTAGGGTGGGGAGGGCCCCAGGTTGTTGGTGGGCAGGGCAGACATCATGTGGCCCTGAGGGCTTTTGATGGTGGAGGACACCAGGTTGGCAAGAATCGAGCTCTGTGGGCTAAACTGTGGCTGTTGATTGACAGCTGGGCTGGGGATCTTCTCAGGAGCATAGGACATGGTGGGCCCAAGGGCGGCATTGCTGCTAGATGCCATGCTTGAGACTAAGGCATTGGGAGAGGCTTGGAGAACGCTCCCCGGCAGGTTGCTGGATGACATGCAGGACACCATGAGGCTAGGCGAGCTGAATGGTGGTGGTGGTGGGTTTGGCGATGGCACTGGCCCGTAAGTTGGGGAGAGGCCTGGAGGAGGCAGGGCAGACCAACTGGAGGAGGGCCCTGGCTGCTTCGTAGCAGATCCCTGCTTGCTGGCCGCCAATGCCTTCAGCTGGTGGGCATGATGCCACTGAGGCACGGGGAGCGGGGGCAAAGCCACGGGGTGCATCACCTGGACCTGACTCTTAGACTGCGATGTTGCACAGCTGGGTGAGACCATCTGCTTACTGGTGGAGGGAATCGAATAGTTGATCCCTGCAGAGGAGGGTGGGACTTGAAGTGGCATGCCAGTGACGTGGCTGCAACCAGAAGCAAACTCCTTGCTGGATCCAAGACTCTCCAATGATGGCATCTGAGCTGAAGGCTTGCGAGTTGTGCCCAGGGTTGCCTGAGGATGATCTAGGGTCAATGGTTCTGCTGGCTTGCTCCCAAGTATCTTCTCAAGATCTAGCTCATTTGGGGAAGGATCTTGAATTTTTGTTAGCTCCTCCAGCAGTTCTTGAAGTTCCGGGTCCACAGCTGGGACACTATTGTTTTTATCATAGTAAGGAACAGTAGGCCCTTTCACTGCCATCTCTGTGGTCGGTGGTACCACAAATGGTGAGCCCATTACGTTGCTGTTCATGGGATTATTTTCGAGTAGTAATGAATGGCCTGGTACTCCTAGAGCTGTAGGGTTAGGGTTCATTGTCAATGGAGGAACCTGCATCTCTGCACAGGGCATGCTGGAATGGGCACTTGTGCCCATAGAAAGGGTGACATCTTCAAGGCAAGGCCTCTTGATTTTATTAGGGTAACCCCCGTCAGCCATGCCTGGAAACTGGAAGTTGTCTCCTTCCTGTCTCCTCTTAATGGCTCCCTATGACAGAGAGAGAGAGAGAGAGAGAGAGAGAGAGAGAGAGAGAGAGAGAGAGAGAGATTTTTTTAAATAAAGACTTGGCACATTAAAGTTAATGAACAGGAAACTTGTAAGACAAAACAGATATCTCAGTTTTAAGACATAATTGTCAAAACGATATCATATAGCCTATCTTTGGAACCATAATGCTTGTTTCTTTATTGTGTTTCATTTAAATGGCCTTATTAAATTTCAAATAAGCCATTATGTTATCTGTATACTAAACACAACAGAAAGGATATTCTTTGGCCACTTAAAGGAGAGTTCAACAAAACTATGCAGAAGTCACTAGATGAACCGTGCTGTCAAAGGCAGACATTTCAGAGCAAACTAGAAGTAGCTATTTTCAATTCCTGTCTATCTACACAGATAGCCAGATTTTTTTTTTTAAAAAAGCATAACATAAGACATTGAACTTTTAGGTTTCCTCCCTGTCTTCGTTAAATGCATGAGGCTGTAGTGATAAAGGAATACAACAGAGCTTTTAGAGAAATGAAGTAGATCTGGGTGTGTTCTTTTGGGCAGCTGTCTAAGATACACTGTTTAGAGGAAAATACAAGTTGCAGAACTGTCGTTTGAGCATGATTCCATTTATTTTTACACACAAACACATACACATATACACACACATTGCCATGAGCTTACAAAAATAACTTAAGAACATATATGCAATTCCCTTTCTGTTCTCTACATTTTTGTATTGCTTGTTTTTAATGAGAATGACTGCAATGCAAAAAAATAGTATAAAATTATCTAAATAAAAAAATTCCTCTCTGCAAATGCATCCTCAGGTTGGGGCAATATGAAACAACAGGAAAAGGCCTCAATCTGAGATCTGCACCTTAGGGGAGCTGCCTACCACTTATAAAAGCATACCTTTGGGAACAAAGCAATTAGCAATACAGTATTTCCTACTCTTTCCTGCTTCATACAGTCATCTGTGGCAGTCATATCAATAACGATGACCTACAAATGAGGGGAAAGAGAGTGGAATGGAGTGGAGGAATAGAGGTTGGTAGAGAGGGGTTTGGAAATCACCCAAATGCCAACAGTCTAACTGATATATTTCTCTTGAAACACTTTTTCATGTAAGAAACTTCCTTTTAGCTTTGGAAGTCTTACAGGGACATCCGGTGCTGATATTCTAATGTCCCGTCATTTCTGGCACACAGGGGGTCAATACATGCCTGGGTGCCACCTGCTAGCACAACAGTGGTCACGACTCTCATGACAGACTAAATGTCAAAAGAGATCACCCAAGGCCACATATCTCAGGACTTGCTGCACAACAGAATCACTTAGAAACAGACAGATTCCCAGGCTCTCTCACTACCAATGGACTGCTTTGATGTCATCGGGGGTGGGGTTCAGGCCTCCAAGTTTTTTCAAAGCTCCCTGGCTGATTCTAAATGGACAGTCAGGTTGTTAAACACTGGCCCAGAGTGCAGGTAGAGGCCATGTGACATAGGTCCTGTTCCCAAGCAGCACAACTAGGTCTTGGCCTTGACACTTAACCTCTTTGAGCCCCAATTTCTTCATTTGTAAAATGTGTGTTAATTTTGGTTCTCATCTCATGATGCTGCTCCAACTCTTAAGTAAATGGCATAGATTCTGTGGCACCTAGGAGACCCTCACTGACTGGTAGCTGACATTACAAAAGGTAGATGTGGAAGGGCCCTGGGAATCCAACTCTGTTCTATTAAAGACAAGAACCCCGAGATCCAGGGAAATGGCAGGGCTTGCCCAGAGCTGTTCAGCTGGAGGGCAAAGGCAGGGCCCCTTCATGACCACTCAGCTGCCTCCTGACCCACTGCCTAATCCACCACAGTGGCAGAACACTGACCACCTTGTCCCCACAGAAGGGGCTCCACCACTCTGAGTAAGGGGAGACTTGCCTTCTTCTTTGCCTTATCTTTTGAAATGACCAAGGCACATGATCATTTCATTCAATCAATTATGGGGTAGCCTACAAACAAGTCATCGGGTCCCAAACTGAAATTTGGTCTTTTCCCAAAGAATTCAAATAAATATGAGATATTGAAAATAGAAATGTCTGAAATGTATCAATAAGGAAAGACTGAGTGTGGGTGTTATGTAGGATATCCTGGAGAGAGTCCAAGCTGGCAGTGGTGGGTCCCAATGTGCTGTTCGTGATGTCTTGCACTGCAAGACAGGCTTAATAACAGTGAAGTCTTTGTAGAATCAGGTAGAGGACTGGGGGAATCTGAAGGGAGGGAAGGCAGGGGTTGTGAGTTGCTAAACCTTGGAATTCCTTGCTCCTGGAGCTTCCTTTTAATTGTTGGTCTGCCATTAACCTGCTTGGACTAAGGTGGGTAAAGCAGGGCATGACCCCTGGGTGCTAAAGGTAATATTAGGAACCATTGGCAAAGGATAGTGGTCTCCAGCTCTCCAAAATGAGAGAGCATGAGCACATAATTAACTTTGCAGGCACCCATCAAGTGCATCCAAGCCAATGTTCCACAATAAATTCCAATTCTGGAACCCAAACAGCTTCTGAAAGATTAAGTGGATGCCAGAATACTACCATAGGGTGTCAGTGGCAATCCCACTTCTGGTGGATCCAATTTGCTGGAGCTAGTGCCATGCTTGCTGTGCCAACCTTGCAACTGGACAGCCGCTGGTGCTCGCCTCATTGAATGCTTTGTGAGCATGCCTAATCAGGAGACAGGCTGGCCTTGGTGTCCCTGGAGGTGCAGGGGGTGCGGGCTGAGCTACAGTGTCAACAGAGGGGGAGATGGAAGCTTCTTTTGAGCTTTCCTTTTTCAATGGACTTAAGAGATTCTCTTAGAAACAAAGCTCTACATTTTAGATTTTATGTTGAGAACTTTCAACAGTTATTCTACAGCACCCTGGCTGACTGGCCAGAACCCCAGCCAAGCCGAACAAGACCAGGGAAGGCAGCTGTGTTTATACAGAACTGCCCAGCCTCACTCTAAATGCATCTGCTGTCACCATGCACTGGTTAGGTGTGAACATCTATTATCCAGTTAATTTTGTCCCTACATATAGGCTCACCTCAGTGTCTTCCCTTGTGCAGTCCCATGATTTGTTACTCATCTCAATTGCTAGAAGCCAGCTGAGCTTTACCCCCATGCCCAGTGCACGCTGGAATCTTTACCAAGTCACCTGGGCCAGTGGATGCTGGGCAGAGGTCAGCCTGCCTGGAATGGGTATTGACTGACTCTATAGCCAAACTTTTTAGATCAAATGCAGCAGGTAGCTTCCTACTCCAAATGACTTCTCCTCTCAACTTGGCATTGGGGGGCAACAAGTCCCCAACCAGGCTTCTAGACCTTTCTGAACAAAATTTAAAGCTTCACACAGGTGCTGTTTTCCAGCCAGCCTCTACCTCCTTCAGGCCATGATCCTGCCCACTCCCTGTGAGATTTTTTTTCACAATAAGTGAATCGGTAGCCACTTACAGGATTTCTAGAGGGCACATCTCAATTTCTTTTTATAAAAAAAAACAGAATGGGATGTGATTTGCTGATGGTCACATATCTAGTTAAGGTATAATGACAACACTAGACCTCAGGTGTCCCAATTCCCAGCCTGAGCCCTCACAACTCCTGCCTTTGGTGTGTGGAGGGGAACAGGGAGAGGGGAGGGCTGGCATCCTGGCATCTTTTAGAAAGGAATAACTATTTCCTTTCATGAATGCCTAAAGACTCCCATTTCATAATTGGCAGACAAAGCCACCAATGTGATCCCCATGACCTTATAAGCATTCATTAAAATGCATTTAAAAGCATGTGATGGCTTCCCCATCCCATAAATAATGAGAAAACAAAGGCAACCCTTCTGATAGAGACCAAGTTCAGCTCTGAAGTCAATATTATTTCTGGTTCTCTCTGAACAATGACATATGACAATTTTCCTCTTTTTTACACTTTTAGTCCAGAATGGCAAAAAGGACAAAGCTTTCTTGGAAAAGGTCTAGATTATGCGAGTACAGTCCAGGCTCATAAAATGAGCATAAATAGAATAAAGTGTATGTGTCTGTGTGTGTGTGTATATATATATATATATATATATATATATATATATATATATATATATGCTTTATATATATTACACTTGCTAAATAATAATTCTGGACACTTTAGCTGGAGGTTTAACAGGAACACTGATGAAAGGCCAGCAAAAATATGCAGTTCCTACTAGATACCTATGTGTTCCCCTTAAGTGTCCAAGAAACAGATGTTTGCCAACTAGATTGGATTTCAAGCCCTCTAAGACAAGGGTGGTCCCCCAGTAGACTTGCTCAGAAGAAATAAATGAAGACACTATGGGGCACAGAGGAGGTGGCTCCAGAAGAGATAAGACAGTGATGTATCAGGATTGGGTTTGCAGGAAGAGAAAGAGGATGAGGTAGGGAAAGAAAGACTATGCTTGGATATCTACATAGGATCAGATGAGTATATATATGTATAATATAAATGCCTATATTGGGGTATTTGTATCATTAGCATGTTGGTTTTTTCAGAAGAATGTCCCCACAAACTAAAACTAACCTTTCTGTAGAACAAACAGGATTTTCAGCATTTCTAGAATTGCAAGACATTAAGCTCTAGAGAGTCCCAGGCTAGCTAGGAATGGCAGAGAATCCTGAATGCTGATTGGTTTCAAGAAGAGTCAGTTTTCCTTGGAAAAAATCTCTACTGACAAGTGATTTGGAGCAATAATCTTGACCCACGAGTAGGGGATTTCTTGGTGCCTCTGGCTTGCCCTTGGAAGCCAAGTGGGATGGAGAAAGGAGCTCTATTTAATAGATACCAGAAGACTTGCACTTAAGTCCTAGCTCCTCCATTTGCTGTGTGACTGTAGGTAGATCACTCCCCCTTTGCAAAGCCTCTATTGATTCTTCTCTAAAGTGGGTGTTTGGCCTGCTGTGTGCCTCACAGCATCATTGAAGCATGTTCATTGGGAACAGCAATTGTTACTGATTTCATTCTCTAGGATCTGGGTCCCCAACTTCCCTATTGCCCTCTGTGTGGGCCTCGGCTTGCTCTTTGACAATTAAGGACACATCCACTATGATGGGGTATCAGGTGGGGTGATGGGAGGCGAGTGGTCTAGTCATGATGGCACTGATCTGACAGCCAGCAGTGCTTTTAAAATCCCACCTCCTACTGCCCTCTACTCACCACTCTCAGTTCCCTCACACTGTATGTAGCATTCAACCACCCCAACCTGAGGACTTGTGGCTTCAACAAGCTTCAAAAAGAGCTATCTCAGTGGTAGCACCAATAAATGCAGAAACAAACTGACCTGGGTGAGGAATATTTTTAGAACTGTCTCCTTCCATTCTTTAATGTGGATGCACCAGTTGAAAGAACTGGCAACTCTAAGAATGGCCCCAAACCTATAGATGCATATGGATTTAATGACCTCTTAACGTCTACTATGCCATCCCCTGAGAAGATGAACTATTCTATCATCAAACAAGCCTTTCTTGAGCACTAACCTACCACTCTTGAGCTGTCAGAATGCCAGGCCCTTAGAGGCTAGTCTCTCCCACTCATGTCAGGGATGGTGAGGCCACAAGCCAGTAAGAGATGTGCCCATTAGCCAGACTCTGACACCCAAGTTGATGTCTTTTCACAGTAAGAAACGCTGAGATAATCTCCTAAAAACACATTCCAATGTAGCATCATTAGTGGGAGGGATAAAGATGATTACTTGAGGGAGAAGAGAAAGATAGAGTTATTTTCAAATGGCTGAGTGGATCTGGCAAAGCTAGCCTACAGATGAAAACAGGTGCTGACTTGGGGCTGGACTAGAAGCTGAAGGACAAAGCCAAGTGTACTCTCCCAGTTCAGAGGACCATATCTGTGCAGGACTCAGGTGAACAAGTGTCATCAGTGTTTTACCTGAAATAAACTAATGAGCCCAAAATAATGCAGGAAAGGAGAAAAGGGGAGGCAGAGTTGAGGTTCGACACCACATATCTGAGATTGGTGGCAGCCAAGGCCACTGGGAAGACCTGAATTTCTTTATATGAAGAGGGCAGAAGGGTAGTTTCAGCTGCGTGGGAATCACACACTACATGGGGTAGCCATTGCTTTCCATGTAGAAAATATTTAAGACTTCCGCTTGTGACTAGTGAACATGGCAACAAAATCTTGCCTTACAGCAAGTTCTCAGTGGGTTGCAATGGCAGGGTCAGGACCAAGATGGCACTCTTCCCCATCGCCAGGACATCTACTTGAGTAGTTTAAATGGGGCAAAGAGAAAAAAACTTGCTGATTGCTCAGCAACTATTCCCCCTGTACTCAGGTGCACTTTTCTGTTTTATGGGGACTGAAATTTATAAAATTTGTGGGGAGTCTTCTTTATGCAAGATAATATAAGACACAAAGGACAAAATTAGGTATGGGGCCTTGGAAGGTGTGAAGGATGAATCATAAGGCTTAGGCACAAATGACGTTGCATCTGTTTGTGCCCCAACCATGGGGCTAAATAAAATGGCAAAAGGCTTTAGACCTTGAAAGGAATTTGCTTGCATGGGAATCCTGACAACTGTGTAGGTGGAAGAAGAATCCAGAAATATCCTTGGTTAGTACAGTGCATATTCTGGAGGCCATGCTTAGAGAATAAGCACATTTTGGCCACATAGCACCAAATCCTGGCTCTAAAATCTTCTACCTGTCTGCAGATGCACTCATCCCAGTTAGCAGATTTTGGAGCCAGGCTGTTTGAGTTCTGATGCCACAGACATAGAGGCTGGGAGGGGACATAGCATAAGGAGCATCAGGTAAGTCCAGAGATCCTCCCCATGCTCTAGGTCCTCTTTTTTTCCACCTTCAATGAGGTATGATTGACAAAAATTGTATGTATTTAGGTTGTACAATGTGATTGTTCAAAACATGTAGAACGTGATGTTATGTATACATACATTGTGAATTGATTTAAGTCCCTTTTTTTTAATTGAAGTAAAATTCACAGAGCATGAAATTAACCTTTTTAAGTGTAGAATTCAGTAGCATTCAGCATGTTCACGATGCTATGCAACCAAAATGAGGAGAGTGAGGCCCACTTCATAAATTTGTTATAAAGATCACATGAGCTTAGAGATGTAAAGTGAGCACCATGCCTGGCATGACATACATACCAAATAAATATTCTCTCTCTCTTCACTCTTGAAAATGCAAACACATTCTTGGTGGTCCTAAAATAGCCTTTAACGTAGTTTACTCAGCAGCATTTGCCATTCAAGGCAGATCTGCCTCTATTCATTGGCTGCACTCCTGAACAGCTGTGTGCAAGGCTAACTTTTGTAACCAAATCCTAATAAAATGCAACAAGAATTTGCCATTGAAAGGAAATCCTCAGTAAATTCTTTTATGAAGTAAAAGATCTGTCATCCAAACTTATCTTTTTTTTTTTCATGTATGCACTTGGGGACATTGGCCTTTCTTATAATGCATCCTAATTTAATTTTGGCCACAAACACATGCTGATATTCTACAGCCCCAAAGCACACAACAACAGGAGTAGGTTACATATTGAAAATAATGACAGTCTAAAAATACTTATTTCTTTCACTGTACATGGAAAGTGTCTGAGATTGCATCATGAAACGCATCACATAACCTGACAAATTTCCCCTGCTTCATGTGTGTTTATGCGTGTGTGTGTTCATAGTTGTCCTGATATGGTGGTGGTGCTGCAGCTGGTATACATGATATTAAAAGTAATGGTGGCAGTGATAGCAGTAGAGATAGTGATAGAGGTTTGGAGGGTGGTGGTAGTGGTGAAGGCAGTGATAGTGGTGTTAGAGGTGGTGATGGTGGTAGTGGTGGTGGTAGTCATGATGGTTGTGGAGATGGTGCTGATGACCAGGGGGTGTTTCTACAAGATATTTCCTTCTTTCTACACTTCTCTGTAAGAAGCTCCAGTGACTGGGCCAGATGAATAAGACTTACCCTGAATGTGTTACTAACATAAATCTCAAAACTGTCTCCTCTCAGTCACTCATAATTATCTTTTTCTCACCTGAAAATTAAAACTGAATTACTGGTGAAAACAGGAGATTATTGTTAGTTAAAATGCTTCCAATAAAGTAATTTTATGTCAGATTTAACTACAGGAAAGGGCAAGGCATGTCTAAGTTCCTTAGATGTCATGTGGCTTTAAAAAATAGAATGGATAGTTAGTTACTGTATACTTAGCTCTTTGAAGCCATATATTCAGAAAGCAGATGTTGGGTGTTGGTGTTTGGGGGCTGGCTTCCTGGAGGCATTTTATATTGACCAGATTCATTGTTCTAAACTCCAAAGGCTTGACTTGAAGGAGGAAAAGAGGCAAGAAAATGTTCAGATTTTCTGACAGTGTCACACAAGCAGCCTTAACACTAGACAACTTCAGTGCCTAGAGCTTATCCTAGAAACAGTGGCAGTTAGAGAGAGTGGCAATGGGCTTTTTTCCACTAGAGAGATGAAGCTTCTAACCATACAAAGCAGGGCTGTCTAGTAAGTCCAGAACAGAAATCCCCTAAAAATGAGCATACACCAAGGAGGGAAGTAGTGAACCAGACTTAGAAGGAGCTGGAATTCTACTGGGACAAATAATAAGTGAACAAGAACAAGAACAGAGTATGGGCAATATTCTTCAGAGGACTGAAAAAATAGTGATGTGACAGTGGCCAGGTGGCTCTTCAGAACAGGAGACATTTAGGCGGACATCTAAATGCAGGCCAGGAGACAGACTGGGAACAGAACGCTCTGGGCAACAGGGCAGAAGTGGGAAGGCCCAAGGGGAAGCTCTTGGAATGTTCCAAGGAAGGGCAGGTGGCCAGTGGGCTTGATGAATAGCGAGCCTGGGAAGCAGCCGTGAGCTCACATAGGCTTTTGCCAGCCATAGGGAGGGGGGTGAATTGGAGGTTATGGGCAATGGGAAGCCACTGGATGGAGGTTGTTAAGCAAAGGAATGATTGGCTTGACCCACCTGTGAAAGGTCTCTCTGGATGCCAATGGGAGAGGAAAAATGGATGTTGCAGAAAGGACAAAGACAAGTTACCAAAGCAAGGACACTGGAGAAGGGATAGTATCCAGACCAAGGGTCAGGCCAGCTTTGGCAGAGAAAAAGGAGCAGAACCCTTAGGGAGGAGTGAAGATCCATGATTTCTCCTCAACTGACACAAAGGGAGTGCCCATTTACTAGGGGAAACTACAGCCTTGGAAAAAGCGAACCAAAGCCCAGTGACCTAGATCAAGAGATGGCAAATGTTTTCTGTAAAGGCCCCTATAGTAAATATTTTATGCTTTGCAAACCACATGACCTCTGTTGCACTCTGCAGTATGCAATATGTTAACGACTGAGTGTGGCTGTGTGCTGATAAAACTTTATTTACCAAAACAGGTTGTGGGCCAGATTTAGCTCCTGGAGTAGAATCTGCCAACCCCTGACATCGAGCAAAGGCTGAGCATATTCCCCAAGGGAAATAATTATTTCCAAATTGTCCTCCTCATAGTGCTGGTGGCCACGTAGGCCTATTATTCACAAGAGAATGGTAGGTAACATTTTTGGAACAGAAAAGTTTCAAGATTTTGGCCATGGTTCAAGGTAGGTTATCATTTGTGAACTGGGCAAGGTACACTGCACTCCCAAATGCCACATTTCACCTCCACTAAAGACAGTTATCATTGAGCATCTGCTGGTGGGGTGCTCCACAGATTCCAGTGAAAGGAGAGAACACTGCCTCCTCCAGAATGCCCATCTGCCTTGTTCATACAGCCTTTCTATACTCTTGAACAATTCCCATGTTGTACAGCCTCACCTTCTACCCTTTCCATTCCCAGCTGACTGTTCTGGTCAATGTCAAGGCCACCATGTTAGGCCTGTACATTTCCATCTCCATATAGTAGCTTTCTGAAGACCAGGGCTGTTTCCTCCTCATGTCTATACCCTAGAGAACCCAGCCTCGTGACAGGGCTCAGCTGGAATCTACAGATTTGAATTAACCATTGGAGCAAAAGGTTTCCTGCAAATTATCTTGTTACTTTCCCATTTCTAGCACAAGGCCAAGAGACAACCTCTTTTCAGAAGCTATAATGAATTTACTAACTGGCTCAATGACCTTGTGCACGCCCCTTCTCCTTTGTGTGTTCCTGGCCTCTTAGGTTCAACAAAGGAGGTGGCTTGGGATGATTTCTGGCCAAGAGGAACAGCAGCCATTGCTTATTGAGTATTTACTATGTGCCAGGTACGGAGCCACGGGTGGGGGGCGGTGCATAAGAACAGGAGATCTCAGGGTCACAGAGCTGACAGCCTTGGGAAGCAACTGAATGAAATAGCTCTGGGTGGGGAATCAGGAGAGTGACCCAGAAGAACAGCACTGGAGGGAGGCAGACAAAGGTAAGTGTGTATAGAGGGGCAGGGGGAGTGAAAGGTAGTAGCAGCAACAGCTGTGCCTGGGCCTTGGGTCTTGGCCTCCAGTAGTTAAGTTCAGCTGCCTGTGGCTCCCGCCTGCCTTTCTTACTTTGGTCCTTTGGGATTGAAGATCTGGTGAGGGGAGGTAGGAAATGAGGAGGAGAATGGAAAGGCAGGAAGGAAGGGGAGGAGAAGGAAAGGCAAAGGGGGAGGAGGGAGGGTTTGGACAAATTACTCTATGTCGACTGCAGAAGTCAAAATCTCTAGCCTAAAACTTAGAAACACATCCTTCCCCCATCCCAAGTTCATTTACTCGGCACACCAGGAGCAGCATATGACCCAAAAATATATGTCTGCAAGCACAGTCACACTGAGCTCTTCAGCTGGGGATTTTCAGTAAAAGCAAGAGGCCTCGGTTGCCACAGGCCAACCCAGAGTTTAGAAATTCCCAGGCCCCCATGCCCAGGACCAGCCCCCTGGTTTGCACACACCCTGGTCTCTCCTGCAGCTCAAGCCTGGGGTCTACTCTCTTCCCAAGAAGCTCAAATTCCAGACACCTGTCACCTTGGGCCTAATGTCAAGAAAGCTGGGGGCAGGAGCCAGGCAGATATGTAGACAAGGCCAGCGTGGGCTCCTGGAAGTCCAGATATAAGTAGTACCAAGCTCCCAGATGCCAGCAGAAGCCAGCTGCCAAACAGAACTCCCCCTCCCAGCATCCTCTCCTTCAAACAGACTGCAATTTTCAGGTCACCGGTTTGCTGAACTGGGCTATCTAGACAGAACCCAGATGCAGAGCCCAGCGGTATGATGCAGCCCTCAGCCCTGGTGGAAGAGATCCGTTGGAAGGCCCGCCCCAGTTGGGTGTTTGGAGCAGAAAAGGACCCTTACTGCAGGAAGAGGAGGAGGGAGCAAAGGGAGCGAACAGCTGCGTGCTCTATGGGGAGGATCCCCAAAATAGAAAGGCGCATACGCACTGCAGGCCTTGACCCAGAATGCTCAGAGCTACACCATAAATTCAGCTCTCCTCAGTGCAGTGGGTTGTTGATGAGACTGAGATATCCTCAGGGGTCCTGCGTGTTTCTACCTAAACTCCAAGGACACACATTTCCTATAGCCCTTCTGAGCCAGTGCCAGTCTCTTATGATTTAAAAAAAAGTGCTAACAGAAGTTAGATCCTGTGTGGTTTATACCACGTTCATATCCACATCTTGCTCATCATCATCCAGAAACCCTGGCATGGGCAGAGGGCAGATTATTAACCCTATTTTACTGATGTGGAGACTGAAACCCAAAACTCATCTAAGATTTCAGTATCAGGGACAGCTGGCCCTGCGATGATCTGATTCCTGGACCACTTTGTTCCTGGAAGTGGGGGCACACACATAGCTCTGCTCTCCTGAGCCAGACCTGAACCTGCAACATGCCCAGAGCCTGAATGGAGCAGGGTACACTGGGCTTCTCTGGGCTTCCATGGATGTTTAGACAATTCAGCTCAGGTCCCAGCCGGCTACTCCAATCTTCCTGTGGGGTTTTTAATCAGCCTGGCTCATAGCACACAGGCTGGATAGTGGACGATCCTGGCCAGAAGGTTCCAGGGAGCCACTAAGATGAAGTAAAGATGCTTCCACACTTTCTGTTTGTGGGCTGTCTCTGCCACTGGAATAAAATCTCCAGGCAACCTGGGACTCTGTTTCGTCCCCAAGAGTCACACTGGCCTGCAGAAGGCCTAACTAACTATCTGAGCTCCTAAGGTAGGAATGAAAAGCAGCAGAGAGGGAAGCACTCTGGAATCAGGGCACCTGTCTTTGCAGTCTGAATTTCCTGCCTATTGACTTTGTAACACTGGGAAAGACTCTATACTCTTGGACCTTCAGTTTCCTAACTAGTGAAGTGTAAATATGAGTCCCCACACCACAGGAGCAGATGAGCTAATTAATGCATGCAAAGTAGCTGACATGAGCGAGCCATCAACCACCATCTCCTCCTAGTTCCAACATAAGACAAGGAGAACTAGAGAACAAGACAGAATTTTTACCAGTAGAGGTCTGGATATTGTTTGCTCCTTGATGTGAACTGCTGTAGCCCAAGGCCTATCCCAGGGCTGGACACATAGGAGGGACCCTGGAAATGTGATGTCAAGAGGAAAGGTATTTGTTGAAGGTCTCATGAAGCACTAGTTACAGCCCTGGGATCAAACTCAAGGTCTTACTGAGTCCTATGTTCTGTTTACAAAGAAAGGCATGTACCTCCAAGGATAAAAAAATATAAACCCTAAATCTGATCACACAGCCAGCAGAAGGTAAACAGACCTGTTCCAAAGGTTGCCAGTCTGAAGAAGAGGCCATCTAGAATGAGGCCAGGATTTTTGTAGCCATCAAAGTCCCCACGTTCCCTGTTACACTCAGGTCTCCCCAGGCTTCCTCCGCCCCACTTGCATTTAGAGGCAAGAAGAAGGGATGAGGAGTTTGTTTTGGTCATACTGTGGGTAGAAAGCAGGCTGTACTACGGACCACCCAAATGGGGACCTTTGACATAGTCCTCCACCTTCTTGATGGGCAACTTTCTGTAAGTTACTGGATTTCTCAGATCTTAGTATCCTCATCCATCAAGAGGGACAATGGTTGAGAAGCTCAGAAAGAATGTCGGGCATGCCAACTCACTGTAACCTATAGAATGAGCCATTTATTGTCATTAAATGATGAGATACAGAAAATGAGCAATGAGCACAGTGTTTTCTTCCTTCTCCAACTGTCTGTCTAATGCCCTCGGCACCCCATTTTGTCTGGCACTGCCTTGTGAACAGAATAGGTGGCTGCTCAGAGCTGGGGAATTTTTGCAACTTGTGGTGGGGTGTTGACTGAGACAGAGACCACATGTGATGTACACATTGAGTTCCAATTCCATGCAGGCTCCGGTGCACTCCCATCTGGAGTGCTGATGCTATAGAGAGTCTCACACTAGTAATCAACAGATCCACCAATCTGGAGAATAAATAGAGATCCTAACTTCAAAGAGAAGGACCAAACATTCTGCCTTCTGCCTCCTGCTGAAACTCCATACACTAACAGCAGAGGCTGGATGCCTTATTAACCTTGGGCAGATGCCCAAATGTTCAGGAGGTAAAATTTCGTTTTTCTCCCAATGACAAGCATCATTAAGCAATCATGCTCCTGAATGAACAAATGTTGAAAAGATACTTGCTTTGCCGAGATTTCTTGTGATTACTCCTGCCTGATCTGTGCTCAGCGCTTTGTAATTTTCAACATGTTTTAGATATAAGAGGTAGCAGAATATAGTGGTGATAAGAGCAGGCCCTGAGCTCTGCCACTTCTTAGCTCAGTGGGTTTGGCCAAATTGCTTACACTCTCTGAGCCTCAGATTCCTGAAACTAGCCTCTTCATCTCAAGATTATGCAACGATTACAGGAGAGAATGCCCCCAACATGTTTAGCAAGTGCCTGGCACCCAGTCAAGGCTCAATTCAAGGTGGCTATCTTTATTCCTGGTTCATTTGACCTTTGTCCTCAGGGAGAGCAAAGGATGGAAATAGGTAGTTAGGAGCAGAAACAAGACTAGAATCCAGGTGTCCCGAACCTTGGTCTCAGGCCAAGACAAACTGTCACATCAGATGAACATTTTCCTGTAAGAGGGCTATAAATTATTCACATGGAAATCCCAGGGCTATTGACAAGAGCTCTCCTTTAAGACTGACAGAATTTTGTTAACAGATCGTGAGTTAAAATGTTTTTTTTTGTTGTTGTTGTTGTTGTTCGTTTGTTTTTTGGGAAGGGACAAGAGAACCAGGTAAGCTAAATGTCTAAATCAGATCTCCATGTTGAGGATGTTTTCAGGATGGGGGAGAGTGGTATACAAGGGATGTGCTTCTAGATGTACACAGTTTCCTGGAACTGGGGTGCAGGTTGTCATCCCTAGATTTTAGGAAGCATCATACGGAGAGCGAGCAACAGAAACAGCTGAAATATGGTTCAGGCCACACCCTGGAACTGTAAGCCCAGCTCCCGTAAAGGACCTCCTGTTGCTGCTAACATTCTGGACCCTGCAATAACTTGTTTGGACAGCAGGGTTCATTGTGAACTAAAAGGCCATTTTATTTTCATCTGTCCATCTCTGTCCCTCAGTCAACAAACACCCAGGCTGCTGAGATCCTCCTTGCAGGCAGCAGAGCTCTGTGTTAGCACCAGAATCTTCCTGAGGCTGCAGAAATCGACCAGCCATGAATGTTCAGCTATGCTCAAACCACAAGTTGCTCTGGCTACCAGCTGATGATAGTAGCAGTGCCTGGCCTGCCCAGGCTCCACATATACCTGTTATGCCTGGCCAAAAGAGTAGGCACCCTCACTGTCATCCCCATCAGAGACCATATGCATCTTCCAAGACAAATGTGGTTTTTACTATGAAGAACTTGCTTTTGGAGTGTGAAACATATTTTTGGATCCCCCTCAACTGAGGTAAATCCTGGGCCTTTTAGGACAGCTTAGAGTTTCAGCAACAGGTCACTCAGAGCCAAGGGCAAAGAACAAGGTGTGCCACAGAAGAGGAAGAAGAGTTTATTTTGATCAGGTCCAAGGTGTGACTTTAGAGTCCAAGACTCTAAAGCAATGAAGGTGAATTTTGGCAAGCCTTAGAAAAGGCTCTAAAGGCCATTTGCGAACAAAAGCCAAGCCTGGAAATGGTGTGAGCAATGGCAACTTCTTCAGAGTGAGGGCACAGATGGCCACTCCAAGGATCCATCTAAGTAAAACCTTTCTGGCATTGAGGTCTACACTGACATCAAAACCAAAGCAGTTACTTGTTAGTCACACTTTTTAAAAGGGTATTGGTGGGGCACCTGAGAAAACAACAACCCCTGCAAGAGCAACCCACCCATTATTTTTTCCTGGGAAAGAAACAAGTGTGACACAAAGGAGAAACTGAAAGTCACACTGAAACTGGTTATGGGCTCTGGATGCATTACCAAGAGATTTTCCTTCACTGACTTGGTTGTTCACCACGAAAGAGCAAGACATAAAACAGCAGTTAGGATAGAAGTTAGAGACTGCCTTCTAGGCAGTGCCTGACTGAAGAACCAGCAATTTGGAGGACAGGATGTGGGCCAAGTAATTGCTCCATCTCTGACATCCCATCTGAATGCCACCTCTGTGAGAGCTGGAAGTCTAGTAATGAAGTTTTGTAAATGCCTATACAAATAATTTAATACTACATTCTCAATAAATTGTTGGTGGAAGACAATGAGGAAAAAAAAATAGAAGCAAGACTTCGACAACCTCCCCCACCCCATGCACACAGTGAATCCTAGACTAAATAGAACGCTGACTTACTGAAAGTGGTTTGCCTTTGGGATTGGATGAAGCAGGCCCTCTAGTTATGTGAAATGACATTACCTCAGAGCCCTGAGCTCCCAGTTCTCTGAACAGGAAGGAAGCAGATCCACAGCTCTATAAGAGCCATTTCCTCTCTGCTCTATTAATTTCAGAGATTAGGTCTGTGGACTAATACACTGAGATAACAGCCATTGTGTTTGCTGCAACTCCTACCAACCGAACTAATCTTAGTAGCCTGGTGATGTTGCAGGCTGTTATTGTCAAATTAAACTAACCAATGGCTCTCATGGTCCCTTCTGTCATCTTGGCTCTTAAAACGACCAATGGAATCTTTAACCCTGAATTTCAGGTACATGGATGATGTCTGAGTTCCATGGAAGGTAAGTAGAAATTGGTCAAATGGGTTTTTTAAAGGACTTTAGGGCCAGAGAGCTGAATGGGAATCCCTTTCTGTGCCTTACTGGCTTCCTGTTCTCAGTGGTACCAGGAAGTTAATGCAATACATCTAGTGCCTGTCATTCCCACATTCCCGGTTTCTATTAAGAGAAAAAGTAGGCTTGTCTTCCTTCTCGCCCTTCCTCCCTTTCTACTTAAAGGGGAGCAGTGCAGAGATCACTGGACTGAGAATCCAGATGGAGCCTTGGACTGTATTTCCTGCTCTTCCAGAAATTCACAAGGGGCAGGGTCACTCACCTCCTAGATCTTTTCTAGGTCAGATTCCAATTCCTTACATTTGGGGTTGATTCCCTGCCATTAAGTCTGCCCACAGAATTTCAATAACACATCTTACGTTCAAGTTTAAGATTAGAAGCATTCATCACCCCCCTCCCCCCGATAGCCCATTGTCTGACCGATTCCTGGAGCTTTCTGGGCTCCTGACGATTTCCCACCATGGCGAAATGGGGAAGCATGCTGTTGATTACAAGCCGATTTTTCCAGTCATCCATTGTTTGACCTGCAATTTTATTCTCGACTCTCCAAGGTGTTTCCCAAACGACCTAGACACAGGGCTTAGGGAGACAAAAAGTACACTGTCTTTCAGATACGAAGATGAGACAGACCATTGACCGCGTGAATCACAAACTTCCACTCTGAGAACAGGTTTGGGCGGAGCCAGCCACATTCCTTTTCCTGTCTCTCTCACCACCCCACCACCCTCACTGAGCCCTTCTCTCCCACAGAGGAGGTGAGACAGTTGGATGGGATGAAATGGCAGGCCGAGGCTGTGAGGCAGAGCAAAGTTCACTGGAGACTTTAGGGATGGGTGGAGAAACAGCCTGGTATAATTAAAATCACACTGGATTTAAAGGCAGGAAATATGGGTACTAGGTCTGGCTTTGCTTTTGTGTGGTAGGCAGTGAGAGCTGGGGAATGCCTCTTCTGTTCTTGACACAGCTTTCTTATATGAAAACCATGGTGGTTAGATCAGGTGATGGCTTACGAGTAGCCCTTTCAGCTCTACTAGAGTAACCCTTATGGCCCATAGAAGAAGCAACTCTCACTCATGCACCCATCCAAGTGAGCTAACAGTTCATAACCCGACAGTCAATGGAAGGAAGCAATGAATGTCAGAAGGGGCTCATGAAACTCCAGTGAACTGGTTTACAAAAAACTAAGCAATCAGTCTGTGATCATGGCCACCCCAATAATGTGCCCTCCATGACAGATGAACAGACATGCAAACTCAGGTAAAACTGTTTTTTTCCCCCATTTATTTTCTTTTCATGCAGTATACATGAAATAAGAGCTCTGCTGAGGAATTCACATATGAGGGAACCTTTCCTGCCCCTAAATAAATCTCCTTGGCAATACAGAATCCAGGCTCTAAAATTTCAACATCCAGACTTCTACATCTGGAAAAAATGGAGTATTTTTCCCATTCTCCCACTGATTACAACTGAAACCTCTAGACATTATATACAAAACAAACATAAGAACACCCTGGGATTCCGATCAAGATGGCAGAGTAGGTAAATGCTGTCTGTGCTGGCCTCCTCCCAGATGACATCAAAATTACAAGTAAACTACAGGGCAACCATCATTGATCATTGCCTGAAAGCTAGCTGGACAGAAGTCCTATAAATAAGGAAATACAGAAGAAGACACCATGATACTAGTAGAGGGGCTGAGATGCACAATGTGCTGGTCCCACACCCATGTATGGAGATTAAAAATTGGGAGCTATATCTCAGTTCTGAAAGTCCCCTGGAGGAGCGAGGGGATCCCAGCCCAGAGTTCCAGTGCCAGGGAGGGAAGTCTCTGTAACTTCCATCTGTAAAAAACAGAAGATGTTGTGGACAAGTGAGATGGAGGGTGGCTGGAGTGCCAGGTGTTCCACTTAAAGAGACCAGGAGCAGACTTACTCACTGATGGGACTCACTTGCTCTGAGCTCCAGCACTTGGGCAGCAGTTGAAAAGGTGCCAGGGACATAGAGGAAGCAACTGTATTGTCTGGCTTCAGGGCGAGGGCTGGAGGGGCAGCTTTCTCTTGGACAGAAGTGCTGGTGGAAAGCATTGTTCCTTTGTTGAGCCCTCCATTCACCCAGCCCACATGGTCAACTGGGTACCATATCTGAGTCTCCATCAACCCAGTTAACATCAATCGCCTTGACCTGGTAATTCCAAGACCCCACCCCACCCAACCTGTGGGTCCACCCAAGCAACTTGCAGCGACTTTTCTATACAAACAGCCTGTCTTACCTCATGCTACAGAACTTCCTAAAGTCTCTCAAAGGTTCACAAATCCCAAACAAGCAGCATCTGTCCTCAGCATGTCCAATACCACTTGCAAAGCAGCCCCAAGCCCGGAAGTATTGGCAGCTGGCATCAGTTCACAGCTTAGCTTCTCCCAGGCACCTCCAAGCCCAAAACAAGTGGCAACCATCTGCAGATCACTTTGTAGCTTATGCCAAGTGGCTCTGGGCAGGACATAGGCAGTGACTGATCTTGGTCTGCATCAGAGCCCCTCCTAGGAGGCCCCAGAATGGATACACCTGGCGGCCAGCCTCAGACCACAGCACCACCCAATCACCTCCATGAATGACACACCCAAAGGGCAGACTGGGCAGGCACCAGAGCAAATCCTGCTCAATAAAGTCAGCCCCTGCACAACAGCTCCTCCACAGTAGTCACAGTCAGTCCTCACAGTCAATCAGCTTGAGGGTCAATCCCTCCCATTGCAAAAAGCAATCAAGACTCAAGTACAACAGGAGGTCATACACAACCCACAAAAGGGGCACACTTGGAGTACCCAATTCAGGTGACCTGGGAGACTGAGTCTCAGGGTTCCACAGCAGATTTCTCAACAGAAACTTTGCAGGGCAGAAGAGATTGGCAGAAAATATTCAAAGTGATGAAAAGCAAGGACCTACAACCAATATTACTCTACCCAGCAAAGCTATCATTTAGAATCAAAGGACAGTTAAAGAGCCTCATAAGACAAGAAAAAGCTAAAGGAGCTCATCACCACCAAGCCAGTATTATAGAAAATGTTGGAGGGTCTTCTTTAAGAAGAAAAACAAATTAAAATATGAATAATAAGTTGGCAATAACTACATATCTATCGACAATTACTTTAAATGTAAAAGGATTAAATGTTCCAATCAAAAGACATTATGGCTGGATGGAGAAGAAAACAAAACCCTTACATATGCTGCCTACAAGAAACCCACTCCAGATCTAAAGACACACACAGACTGAAAGTAAATGGATAGAAAAAGATATTTCATGAAAATGAAAACAAACTAAAAAGCTGGGGTAGCAAGACCTCATACCAGAAAAAATGGACTTTAAAACAAAGGTTACGACACAAGAAAAAGAAGGCCCGGTCATCCCACTTCTGGGTATTTTTCCAAAGAAACCCAAAACACTAACTTGAAAAGACATATGCATCCATGTTAACTGCAGCATTATTTACAATAGCCAAGATGTGAGGGCAACCTAGGTGTCCATCAATGGATGAATGGGTAAAAAAGAGGTGGTACACATATACAGTGGAATATTACTCAGCTGTGAAAAAATGAAATCTTGCCATGTGCAACAACATGGATGGACCTACAAGGTGTTATGCTAAGTGAAATAAGTGAGAAAGAGAAGCACAAATACCATATGATCTCACTTACATACAGACTCTAAAAAATCCTAAATAAACAAACAAAAAAAACGGGAACAAACTCATAGATACAGAGAACATATTGAGGGAGGCATTTTGGAGGACAGGGTGAAAAGAAGGGATTAAGAAGTACAAATTGCTAGTCAGAAAATAGTTATGAGGATGTGAAATACAGCATAAGGAATATAATCAATAATATTATAATAACTATGTATAGTGTCAGATGGGTACTAGATTTATCAGGAATCACTTTGTAAGGTATATTAATATCTAATCGCTATATTGCACACATGAAACTAATATAATACTGTATGTCAATTGTAATTTAAAAAATTAAAAAAATACTTTAAAAAAAGAAAAGACTGAATATTGAGGAGAAAAAGGTAGACTGGATAGAAAACTTATGATCTGAGGAACACAGTGGTGAGTTTCCCGAGTTTTTTTTTTTTTTTTTTTTTTTTGCCTCATAGAACCCAGATGTGAATCTGAAGAAGCCTGCAAACCAAAATGCCAACGGACACAAAAGGGCCCCAACAAAAGCCTGCTCTCTTTATACCAAGGACCAGGGAAAAGACAGCCTACCAAGACAGATAACTTTTTTGCAAAAACTGTTGTAATTCAGCTAAACACCACAGGAAAATAAAAGTGTGATTCCACCCAGTCCCATCAGCAAAGGACAAGTGGGTGGCCTTGATCCTACTTGATTTGGCAGTAATGGTTTATCTCTCCCTGTCCCCACTAGGGTAGTGTCAGAGTAGGCCTAGTAGAGATTCAGAGAATGAGTCCCCATCCCATCCCTGCCAATGACAATGTAGATTACATGGGAAAATGAGGCCTTCCTACCTACCCATCCCAGCCAGGGAGGCATCAGTGGAAGCCTAATGGGGAGCTGGAACTATCACCACTGCTCAGCAGTAATGAGGAGCCCAAACTTTCCTGGTGTCAATGAAGGCTAAGTGAAGAACCTGGACTGCTGTACCCACATGGCAGAAATTAGATGGTGCCCCACTTTTCTGCTGGAGCATTGTCAGAGGAAGTCAGCTAAAACAGAAAATCTAAATCAGTGCTGAAATACCAGAACCGTCCAACCAGAATCCTATACGCAGTGAAAATAGGCTTCAGGGGAATCAAGATATTCTCAGATGATGGAAAGCTAAGAGGATTTGTTAACAACAGACTTCACCTAAGGGAATGACAAAAGGAAGTTCTCTAAACAAAAAGAAAATGATAAAAGAAATAATTTTGGACATTACAAAAGAGGAAAGAACAACGGAAAGAAAAAGTATGAGTAAATATAATAGATTTCCTTCTTTCAAGATTTGCAAGTTATTTTTGATGCTTGAGACACCAACATGTGGTTCGAAATGTATATAGATAAATATGTAATGCAAATACATTATAAACAGAGTAGGGTGGAAAGATAGGAAAGGTGTCTGTACTTCACTGGAAATGGTAACATGTTAAAACTTGTAGACTGTTATAAATTACATATACATGATATAATACCTAGAGTAGCCACTAAAAATGCTACACTAAAAGGTATATGCAAAAATACTACACCTGAATCATCAAATGGAATTCTAAAAAAAATGTTCATGTAACCCACAGGAAATCAGGAAAAAGAAAATAGAGAAATAGAGAAAAAAAAAACAAAACAAAAATAAATTGGCAGAACCAAGCACTACCATATTGAGAAGTATATTAACTGAAAATCATCTATTATACCAATTAAAACACAGAGATTGGCCAAGTGCATAATAAAACATGACTCAACTATATGCTATCTGCAAGAAGCTCAACTCAAATATACTAAGGGTAGATTGAAAGTAAAAGGTTGGAAACATTATCATGAAAGTGTTAATTTAAAAAAGTATAGCAGCATTGGCTCTAGTAATATTAGATAAAATAAACTTCAGAACAAAAAAAATTACAGAGAGATATTATATAATGATAAAAGGGCCAATACATCAAGAAGACATAGTAATCCTTGCATGCGCCAAACAACAGAGCTACATGGTATATACAGCAAAAAATAGAAGAACTGAAAGGAGAAATAGAAATATTTCATTTTTTTTTATGTTTTTGGTGTAAACTTCAATATCCTCTTAACAATCGAAAGACAGAAAATTAACAAGATATAGAAGAACTCAACACCATCATCTAACAGGGTGTGATCTACATTTATTGAACAACCACCAAAAAATAAACTAGTAAAAATTACATTATTTTCAAGCACCCAAGGAATATATACCAAGATACATTGTCTACACTTTAAAACAACTGACATTTTAAAAAATTGCAATGATACATGGTGTTTTCTCTAACCATAATGGAATCAAATTACAAAAAAAATAACAAAAAGGCAAGAAGAAAATCTCCAAACACTTGAAAACTAAACATCACATTTAAAAATATTCATGAGACAAAAAGGTCTCAAGAGAAATTTTAAAAAATACAATGAACTAAACTTATCGTATTGATCACTTTATGAAGTATATATAACTTTCCAATCACTGTTTATACCTGAAACTAATATAATGTATGTCAACTATAATTGAAAAATAAACAAAAACAAAAACAGAAAAACAATGAACTGAATGAAAATGCAATATATCAAAACTTGTGGAACACATGAAAAGCTGTGCTGAGAGGGAAATTTATAGTACTAAATGCTTACAAAAGAAATAAGTAAAAATCTAAAATCAGGAATATAAGTTTCCACCTGAGAATCCAAGAAAAAAAGCAAAATAAATCCAAAGCAAACAAAAGGGAATATAAAAAACAGATATTGTTATTAAAGTAATATTGAAAACCAAAAAAAAAAGTGAAAGCCAATTGGAAGAAGTCAGTCTCTGACAAAATAATAAAATCAACAAGCTTCTAGCAAGACTGCCAAAGGAAAAAAGGGGGAAAGAAATACACAAATTACCAATATTGGAATGAAAAGGGGGTTATTACCATTGACCCTGTACACATGCAAAGATAAAAAGAGAATACTAGAAATAAATGTACGGATAAAAATTTTAAATTAGATGAAATGGATTATTCTAAATCTTGAATTACCAAAACTCATTCAAATGAAATAATCTAATTAACCTTGTAATTATCAAAGAAATTAAATTCTTAATTTAAAAAAATCCAGACAATGAAAACTCCAAGGTCATATGATTTCATTAGAGAATTATACAAATTGTTTAAAGAATTAGTACCAATCCTACATAATCTCTTTAGAAAACAGAAGAGGAAGAAGGGGTACTTCCCAACTCACTGTTACTCTGGCAGCAATGACAAAGCCTATAGACGAATATTTCTCACAGATATGGACACAAAAATCCTTAAACAAATAATTAGCTATTTATGAGAAGAATTTTGCACTATGATAAAGTTGAGTTTATTCTAAGGATACAAGGCTGGTTCAATATTCAAAAGCAAACCCACATTATCTATCATAGTAACAGATAGAAAAATAAAAATAATAATATAACTTCCAAACAATATAGAAAAAAAGAAAAACAAAGTTGGAAGATTCACACTTTCCCATTTAAAAACTTGGTACACAAAGCTACAGTAATCAAAATAATGTTGTGCTGGCTAAGGACAGACATATAAGCCAATGGAATAGACTTGAGAATCAAAAAACAAATCCATATGCCTATGGCCAATTGTTTTTCAAAAACGGTGCCAAGACCATTCAATGGAGGAAAGAATAATTTCATTTCATTAACAAGTAATGCTGGGACAAATGGATAGCCACATGCAAAAGAATAAAGTTGGTCTCCTACCACATACCATGTACAAAAATCAATTCGAAATGGATCAAAGACCTGAACATAGGAACTAAAACTATAAAACCTGTAGAAGAAGAACATAAGGTAAAATTCTTAAGGCAATGGCTTTGGCAATGGATTATGAGATATGATACCAAAAGCATAAATAACAACAGCAACAAAAATAGATGAATTGGACTTCATCAAAATTAAAAACTTGTGCATCAATGAACATTATGAAGAAAGTGATAAGATGACCTACAGAATGGTAGAAAACATTTGCAAACCATGTATATAATAAGGATCTAGTATCCAGAATATACTAAAATCTCTTAAAACTCAACTACAAAAGACAAAAGAATTTTAGAAACTGTCAAAGGACTTAAATAGACATTTCTCCAAAGCAGATATACTTACGGCCAAAAAGCACATGTAAAGATGCTCAATATCTAGGAGTTAGGGAAAGGTAAATCAAAACCATGACATACCACTTTCCCAAATACTGACAAGAATGTGGAGAAATCGGAACTCCTGTTCATTGCTCGTGAGCATGTAAAATGTTGCAGCTGCTGTGGGAAACAATTTGGTGGTTCTTCAAAATGTTAAGCGTAGAGTTACCATCTTACCCCACAATTCCACTCCTAGGTATATACCTGAAAGAGCTAAAAATAGGTACTCAAATACTTGTACACAAATGTTCATAGCAGCATTATTCATGATTACCAAAAACTGGAAAGAACCCAAATGTTCATCAATGTATAAATGGATAAACAAACTTTGGTATATTCATAGCATGGGCTGTTATTCAGCCATACAAAGAGGTGACATACTGACACATGACACAATATGATGAACCTTGACATTATGCTAAGTGAAAGAAGCCAGTTGCAAAAGTCAGTTACATGATTTCATTTGTGTGAAAAATCCAGAATAGGTAAATCTATAGAGACGGAAAGCAGACTGGTGGTTGCCAGGAGCTAAAGAGAAGGGAGAATAAGGAATAGTAGCTTATGAGTATGGAGTTTTATTTTGGAATGATGTAAAAGTTTAAGAACCAGAGAGAGCTGAAGGTTTAATACATTGTAAATGCAATAAATGCCACTGAATTGTTATGCAAATTTCAACTTTATAAAAAATAGTGACATCTTTTACAGATATTTTCACTGCATATAGAATTCTAGGATGATAGATTTGTGTTTTTTTCTTTCAGTAATTTCAAGATGTTGCTACAGTCATCATTTAGTTTGTTTCCAAGGAAAAATCTCCTTTCTGTAATTAACATGTCTTGTTTCAAACATGTAGATACAGAGGACAAACTGATGGTTGTACAAAAAAAGGCAAAGAAGATTAAGAAGTATACTTTCAGTTAAAAATAATAAGTCATGGGGATATAATGTGCAGCACAAGGAATATAGTTAGTAATATCATAATAACTGTGTTTGGTGACAGATGGTTGCTAGACTTATAGTGCTCACTTTGTAAGGTATATAAATGTTGAATCACTATGTGGTACATCTGAAACTAATATAATACTGTATGTCAAGTATAATTAAAAATAAACTTAAAAGAAAAAAATAGTGACAACTCTATTAGTTTGATGGGAGAAACAGTATTGTTCATACGTTACTGGTAGAATTAAAAAATGACATAGCCACTCTGAAAAATTATTTGGCAGTTTCATAAAAATACTGAACATTCAACTATTATATGACCCAGCAACTGCACTCTTGGGTATTTATCCCAGAAGAATGAAGACTTGTGGAGCTTTATTCATAATAGCCTCAAACAGGAAACAACCCAGGAATCCTCCAATGAAGAAATGGTTAAACAAACTGGTACATGTATATCATGGAATGCTACTTAGCAATAAAAAAAGATATCACTGTTCACACACACACACACACACACACACACACACACACACACACACACAATATGATCTGGATGAATCTGTGGAGAATTATGCTGAGTGAGAAAAGCCAATCCCTACAGAGACAGCCATCTGAATGGGAAAATATTTTGCAAGCAATGCCTCTGATAAGAGCCTAATATCCAAAATATACAAAGAACTCATACAACTCTGTAGGGACAAAAAAAAACAACAAAAAAAACAATACAATCAACAAATGGGAAGAGGATCTGACCATACACTTCTCCATAGAGGACATACAAATGGACAACAAATATTCGAAAAGATGCTCAGCATATCTAGCTATTAGGGATATGCCAATCAAAACCA
Organism: Cynopterus sphinx; assembly: GCA_030015415.1. Taxonomy (NCBI): domain Eukaryota; kingdom Metazoa; phylum Chordata; class Mammalia; order Chiroptera; family Pteropodidae; genus Cynopterus; species Cynopterus sphinx. The sequence continues at coordinate 85,305,787 of CM057388.1, forward strand.
CAATGAGATACCATCTCACACCTGTTAGAATAGCTATTATCAACAGGACAAGTAATAACAAATGCTGGGGAGGATGTGAAGAGACAGGAACCTTCATACACTGCTGGTGGGACGGCAAAATGGTACAGCCACTATGGAAAACAGTATGGAATTTCTTCAAAAAACTAAAAATTGATCTACCATATGATCCAGCGATTCTTCTACTGGGTGTTTACCCCAAAGACTTGAAAACCTATATCTGAAAAGATATTTGCACACCGGTGTTCACAGCAATATTATTCACGGTGGCCAAGACATGGAAGCAACCGAAATGTCCTACAATAGATGATTGGCTACTGTGGCACATATATTCAATGAAATATTACTCAGCCATAAGAGATAAAATACTGCCATTTACAACAACATGGATAGACTGCAAGATAATCACACTAAGCAAAATAAGCCAGACAGAAAAAGTTGAAAATCACATGATATCACATATATGTGGAATATAAACCTAAAAGCAGCAAAGGAACAGGACAAATAGAGAATCATGGTCATGGACAATAGGCTAGTGGTTACCAGAGGGTAGGGAGTGGCAAAGAGGGAGGAGGTAGACGAGGTAAAGGGGGTCAAATATGTGGTGACAGAAATCTAACTATGGGAGATGAAGACACAGTGTAAATATGTGTATATATGTATGTATGTATGTATGTATGTGTGTATGCCTTACTGTTAAAGTGTACAGCTGAAACTTAATAGATTTCATTAATCAATGTCATCATAAAAAATTGAAATTAAAAAAATAAATGAAACCCCTGCATAAACAAACAAACAAACAAACAAACAAGTAAGTGAGTAAATTGGAGAGAGGAGAGCCAATCCCCAAAATTTACATACTGTGTGATTCCATTTATATAACATTCTCAAAGTTACAAAACTATAGGAATAAACTCATTAGTGATTGCCAAGGATTAAGGACGGGGTGCTGGGCCACTTTACAAGAGGTACAGGACACACTGAGGCTAGCCACTGCTTGTTTGGAGTTCGAGGACCTTTGAGAGATTTTAGGAAAGGCTGCAGTGCAGGCAGAGGCTGGAATATACCCTACTGATTTTTGACAAAAGTGCAAAAGAAATTCAATGCAGGAATGACAGTATTTTTAACACATGGTTCAAGAACAACTGAAGGTAAAAAACTGAACCTCAGCCTCATACCTTACACAAAAATTAACTCAAAATGGTCCATAGAGTTAAATGTAAGACAAAAGTATACAAGTTTTAGAAAAAGGTAGGAGAAAATCTTTGGGATGTAGAGTTAGGCAAAAATCTTGTTTTTAGACTTAACACTAAAGCATGACCCATAAAAGGAAATAGTGATAAACTAGATCTTACCAAAAGTAAAATCTGCTCTTTGAAGGACCCTGTGAATAGAATGAAAAGCACATGACAGGCTGGAGAAAATATCTGCAAACCTCATATCTGATAAGGGACTAGTATCTAGAATATATAAAGACTCTCAAAACTCAATAGTAGGAAAACAAACTATCCAATTAGAAAATGGGCAAAAGACATGAAAGAACATCCCACTGAAGAGTTTTACCAATGGCAAAAACACACAGACACAAAGATGTTCAATATCATTAACCACTAGAGAACTGCAAATTAAAACCACAATGAAATACCACTACACACCTATCAGAATGGCTAAAAAAAAAAAAAAAAGTGACAACACCGAAAGCTGTTGAGAAAGTGGAGGAAACACAGCACTTATCCATTGCTGGTGAGAATGCAAAAGGGTGCAGCCACTCTGCAAAACTCTGGCAGTTTCTTCTAAAACTAAACATGCAACTATCATATGACCCAGCAATTGCACTCTAGGGCATTTATCCCAAAGAAATGAAAATTTATGTTCAGACAAAAACTTGTAGCAGTATCAATTTCCTGGTTTAGATATTGCACAACTGTTATATAAGATGTAACCATCAGGGGCCTCTCTGTACCATGTTTGCAACTTCCTGTGAATCTATAATTATATCAAAATAAGAAGCTAACTGCTGTTCAAAAAAGATTTTAGTGTCCCGATCCAAGGGAACTCTGCTTCTTTTTGTTGCTTCTGGGACATGTCTTAAGTAGCATTTTTTTTTCTTTTTGAGCAATTTACAGAAGTTTATATGGACCTTTTTAAAAAACAATTCTCACCCAAATCTTTCTGGAGCATTTCAGGGGCCAAGCCCAAGACCTCAGCTGCAACCTCATTCAAATACTAGATACTAGAGACACCCCAATGATGACAAAATGTAATATATAATATACAATGCACCCAAATAAAAATGGGGAAGAAAAACAAGACCTCATTCACTGCTGAAACCATCGCTAACCCCCTGCCCCAACATCTCCAGCTTGTATGGGGGATGAAGACCCAGATTCCCTTTCGGAACTGACAACACAATATCCGTCAACATCAAACAAGCTACCTATTCAGTCCTCAAGAGAAAAAAATGTCATTTTAGCTTTTAAAGACTCCACTCCACTGATTTCATGTCTTGCCCCTTTGTGGCTCCCAGCAGCCAACGTAAAGCAGACAGGATGGGGTCCTGGCCAGAGCTTCCTGAACGAAGCCTTGATTCTCTGGTCTGCCTACTGGCCCACCACCACATCACCAAGCTCATGTACCAGTTGAGCCCAGGGTGGGGGAGTGTGGTCAATGGAGGAAGCACTCACCTGGAAATGAACTTAAAGTGTGGCCCAAGTTAGAAAGGTCTTCCAGCCTCAGCACACCAGCCTCTACCCATGAATCTGGTCCTGAGAAACAGCCTTTGGGCAGATCTTTCTGTCCACAGCAGGGCTACACCACCTTTCTACCCAGGAGGTCTAGTTAGGCCCCTCCTCCCCTGGTAATGTCCTTGAGCACCTATCCAAGAAGCCTATGTCCACAATTAAAAAAAAAATCAACCTCAGGCAAATATTTCTCATCCAAGCACAATGTATGCCTGTAGATGAATCCCGAAGTCAACCACCACATGCACTTGGATTTTGGCTTAAAGCCATGCAAATTCATCCTTCGATTTCCTCCTATATAACATGTTGGCTTTGGTACAGAGAGAAAATGCCCCCATCCTCAAGAAAGCTGATGCTCCAGAGCAATGTGTTGCTGTGTGGCTGTGTAGCCTGTGTATGTGGTGGGGGATGGGTGGGGACATACTTGTACCTCAGATTCAGAGCAAAGACCTGTGGCAGGCTCCCTTTCTTCCTGAGGCTCTAAAAGCACACACCTAGGAGCTTCTGTCACACCCACAAGAAGACAACTGGATGACACCTTCTGGGTGCTATCAGCCTGAGTTTTGAAGGCACCCTTATAACTCTGGGTCGTTATGGCCTCATAGCTCCCATGTTAGTCAAGGCCTCTATTACTTGATCTCTTGCTTCCTAGATTTGTGGACTCTGCCAGATTCCTGATGTCCAGCTCAAAGTGCCAGCTGGGACCAGCTGCACCTTGTTGCCACCTGACTCCAGACATAACAGAGGAAGGAAACGAGGAGCAAGATCAAAGGCATTTTGCAAGGAAGGAAGAGGGGTATGAAGATATCTGTGGAACAATCCTGAAGAGCTGAAATCTTATTTAAAAGTGCAGAGGAGTCTTAGCCCTCCACCCCCAGCCCTTATAAAATTAGTCAGAGGACAAATTAAGTAAGGGACAGAGATTGCCTGTGCTTTGGACTGCAAGGCCAAAAGGTGAGATGCATGAAGCCAAGTTGGGAGACTACTTCTGAGCTGCACCTGACATAACTAAGTGTGTCCCTCATCCTTACTGCTTCTTCCTCTTGCTCCCTGGATGGAGTGAGAGTACAGAGACAGGTGCCATTATGTCCCAACCTGACTTGGAATTGTTGGGCAGATTTTCAGTCAGGATAGAAGACATTTGATGTTACAGCCCTCTTTTCCAAAGGTAAAATTTAAGCCCCCAAATGAAGAAAAAGCCAAAACAGCTCCAGGTTTTGAATGGGCTTGCAAAGGAATGGAACCCACATAGTTGGATGGGTGTCCTGTTGATGGCAAAATCATTCTAATCTGTCTTCAAACATGTACATTGGTGTTATGGGTTGAATTGCATCCTCCCCCCGATTCCTATGTTGAGGTTCTAACCTCCAAATACAGAATGTGCCTGCATTTAGAACGAGGGTCACTGCAGATGTAATTAGTTAAGATGAGGTCATACTGGAGTAGAGTGGGCCCCTAACTTGGTATGATTGTTGTCTCTATAAAAATGGGAAACTTCGACATGGAAGAAAGGACACAGGGAGAATGCCACGTAAAGAATGTAATTATGCTGCCACAAGACAAGGAACTTCCAAGCATTAGAAGAAAAACCTGGAACAGATCCTTCCATGGCACCTTCAGAGGGAGTCCTTGACACCTTGATCTCAGATTTCTAGCTTCCAGGACCATGAGAAAATAAGTGTCTGCTGTTTAAATCACCCAGTCTGTGGAACTTTGCTATATTAGCCCTAGCAGAGTAATACACTGGGGAGAAAAATATTTCTGCAGGGAAGGCGCAGATGCCAGTGAGAACTGGCTGTAATCACAGCAGAGTGTGCTCACTGGTTACTCTGAGCTTCTGAGATTACTTACTCTTGTGATGAAGGTCGGTTTCTCATTAGGATGACTAAGAACTGGAGTGTCCAGAGCCCAGGGCAGTCTTCGGCTCTCAGCATTTAGAGAACACCCAGGATCTGAACTCACTGCTTTGCCTGCCCCACTAGCCTGAAGCCAGGGATTGTCCTATCCCAGACAACTCTGAACTGGAACACCTGACACAGTATTTTTCTCATGGCAAATGCTTTACAAACTTTTGTAGACAAAACTGTGGTGTGGGTATCATGTGAGGATAGAGAGGAAACAGTAGGAAGGAAGAGGCAGCTCTGATGAAGATTCACATGGCTGGCTGCATATAGACCAGGAGGCTAAGGCCACTCTCTCTTATCCCCGACTTCCAACCTGGACAGTGAAAAGAAGTGTGAGCTGCTGAAAACACTGCATGAGGAATAGACCCATCAACTCATTGCCATCAATCATGGCCACTTTGGGCTCTAATCACAGCAGATCACCCTGCTCTAATAGGGACTGGCTAACTCTTACTAATTACTATCTGCCACTAACACTCTTGGTATTTAAGCTGGGCATGAGTCAAGAAAGACACCCTGGTGCAAGAGGAACCAGACCTGGGAGAGGCTGGTTGGAGACAGACAGGTCAAGGATTAAAAAGTCTGAAGGCTGGACTTCTAGATGTCAGCAGAGTCAGGACTTTGGAGCCCAATGACTGACCCCGAAGCAAAGGCCAACTTCTCGGTCATGAGTTATGATGCTCTGGGAAAGGTGCTTAATCTTAAAGACTCAGTTTCCTCATGTGTGAAATGTAAAGTTCTATACATAAATTAAACAGCTACTACTGGGCACCTGCCCATTATAATCCAGGCATCTGCTTTGGTGATTTACATAGAGCATTGCACTGGCTCTCTACAATATTCCTACAAGGTACATATGAAGGAGTCCCTTTGCATTTCCATCGCCCTTGGCAAGAAGTACTTGTCTAGCATGCGGCTCCACTTTAGACTGTGAGCTCTGTGAGGGAAGGAAGCATGCCTTGTGTGTGCAGCTCTGAAGTATGCAGGGCATGCAGCAGGGGGTCTGCTGAGTGGATCCACTGAGTGGAGTTGAGCTAAGGTGAGAGGGCTGAACTAGAAGGCTCTGAAGGAGTTCCTCCGCCTAGAGCTTTGACGACTTGGTGTGTTGAACACCATGAGTCTTCAGGAATGCATAATACAATGTTTAATTTTTCTGTGCATTTGAAAGGACCATTTGGGCAGTATGCAAAGAGCTGCAAGGCATATAACTATATCCTTGTGCTAATAAATATATTGATATCCTAAAACACAACTTTTAGTTTTTATTTATTTTTGGCATCCCTCATTTTACTGTGTTTTGCTCTATTGCACTTGGCAGAAATACAGGCAATGGTTAGACATTTATATAGCTCATGAAGTGATTCCCCTCCCCAATTACTCTATCACTCTTTTGGCTCTACACATAGCCATTACAATACTATTGACTATATTCCCTATGCTGTGCTCTATATCCCCGTGACTATTTTTTAACTACTAATTTGTACTTTAAAAAGCTCAAAGTGAACAGGAGAAATTGGAACCCTTAGATATCACTGGTGGGAGTGGAAAATGGTGCTGCCACTCTGGAAAACAGCCTGGTGGTTCCTGAACAAGTTAAAAGGAGAGTAGCTATATGATCCAGCAATTCTGCTCCTACATATATATCCAAAAGAAATGAAAACATGTCTACGAAAAACTTGTACATGAATGTTCATAGCAACACTATTCCTAATAACCAAGAGGTGGAATGAACCTAAATGTCCATTAACTGGTGAAGGAATAAACAAAATGTGGTCTATCCACACAACAGAATATTACTCAGCCATAAAAAGGATTGAAGTGCTGATCCATACTACAACATGGATAAACTTTGAAATCATTATGTTAAGTGAAAGAAGCCAGGCCAAAACAAAAAGGCCACATATAGCATAATTCTATTTATGAGCAATGTCCAGGATAGACAAGTCCATAGAGACAGAAAGTAGATTTGTGGTTGTCTAGGGCTGGGGGGAGGGGAGAGAATATGGAGTGATTTTTAAAAGTGATGAAAATGTTAAAATTGTATGTGCAGATTACAAAGTAATTGAAGTCAATAATACCCTCTACATAGTCCCAGCCCTCTATGTGCCTTAGTGAACTCATTCATAATAACTGATGCTTTTGTCATTACACTGTTTTGAGGATTAAACTAGTTAATACATGGAAAGTTTGGGGCTTGGAACATACTAAATACTCAATAAATGATGTTTATTATTAAAAAAAGAAAAGGAAAATGGTCTGGAATGAATTGTGGTGATGGTTTCAGATATCTGTGAATACACTAAAAGATACTGAATTGTACACTTTCAAAGAATGAATTGTATGGTATGTGAATTATAACTAATTAAGCTTTTTTATAAAGCCCAAATTGTTATCACTTCTTAATCTAAATTGGAGTTTTAGAAAAATGTTCCTTTTAGGGAACAGATGAAGTAAAATCTTTTAAGATTTCAGAGGAAAATAAAGTTTATATCCTCCTTTCTAGCCCCTGCCTACCTCTCGGCTATGGGCCTGAAATCACACACACAAGCAAGGTTCTTTTCTCTTTGAAATGATTTTAAAAACAATGTTGTCCCCTAAGAGTTACCATACACTAATAACTGGAAATGCTGAGCTGGACAGGTGGGAAACATTGGAAATGGTTTTGTTTTGTAGTAATTTCAGCAGTTAATAGCTTCAGAGTGTAGAAATAGCTTATAAACATGTACCACTTGGGCCCAGATGCCAGCCATAACAGCAGACCAAAGCAGGCAAGTAAAGGTTTACACAGTGCTTTCATTAGCCTGTGGTCTAGGTGAACAGTGGGCAGAACATAGGAGCCAGGAGGCCTGAGTTCTACTTCAGTCTAAAACAAATCACTCAACCTCTTTAAGGGTCAGGTTCCTCACCTACAAAATGGGACTGACCCCCTTTGCTCATTTCCCCTCACGAGTATTGTGTGAGTCACATGAGAATTTGAATCTAGAAGCCCATGGGACAGAGGTGCAGGGGGCGGGCTGCCCTATCCGCAGTGCAGGAAATGAAGCCAGCAGCTGTGCAGAATGGAAGGGGGTCCGTTTTGTCCTCTACCCCGCCTTTATAATAAAGCCCTCTTAGAATCCTAGAATGTTAATGTTGGGAGGGAAAATTAGAAATTACAAGGTAACCCCCTTCTTGTATAGGTAGGGAAATCGAGGCAGAGACTTGTTTAGGATCACAAGGAATGATGGACAGGGAAAGTTGACATTAGAAGTCAGGCTCATTGAATCTCAAGTGCAGTGACCTGGACTTAAGACAGATAGGTCCACATTCTGAAGCAGACTGGACAGAAGCAGCCTAATAAATCCCTGAGGTGGCCTCCTAGGCTGTCCAGCGACCCTGCCTCTCTTCAAAGAAGTGCAGGCAACATTGAGGTTGCAGCCTCTCCCTGCCAAGGCTGACGAGCCAGTCGCTTCACTTCTCTGGGTTTCACTTTTTTTCAATATGCTAAAGAGTTTGGCTTGGAAAACCCTGTGTGGCTTGCCAGCTGGCGCCACCTCTATGTCAACTTTCTTCTATGGTTGTCCACCTATTATGACTCCCCAGACAGAGTGGACAAACAGACTCCCTTTCAGTGGCTGCTGGAGAGAACCTAGACTGACTCCAGATTCCTAGCGGGTCTGGATGAAGTTTGGGGTTCCCTCTTGCCACATTAAGCCAAAGATTCATGACCCTGAGATTCTAAACAAGACAATCTTGGGGACCAGAGCCTTAAATCATTAATTAAGACCATTTCCAAGAATTCTTCATTAGCCTCAGAGCCCAAAGTACCCTAAAAGGAAAGTGGGAAGAAACAAGGCCACAGCTAGGAGGGAAAAGTGGGCAGTTGTCACCAGGCATCCCAAGGAGGTGTCCCCGTAGGTCTATACTCACTGTCCAGCCTCATGTCTCCAACTAAACTGTAGTAGGCACAACTGAGAAAACTACCTAAGAAGGTGGGTAGGGAGAGAAAAGGACACTTAACAAGCAGCCAAGAGGAGTGGCAAGTTAAGGAAAGAAACAGAACAGCTAGTGTTTAAAAAAATAAAGACTATTATTAGCCAAGAAAAGATGTGTGAAGAGTGCACGTTCTGGTTCCCTTCCTTAATGCATTCTGCTCTTTAGATGGGTTTTGAATAATAGGGGAAAAAAACCCTAGTGTTGCACTTAGAGACTTCACGTGGAATTTCATTTGATGAGAGGAAAATGTGCTTTCAGTACTTATTATGACAAATGAAATTCTCTCCATTCTTGGAAATGTTTTGCAAATACTTTGGATATTATTTCACAAATGAAAGAAAACAGTCAAGGCTACCACCATCAGTTTTGGAGGAAGCAATCTAATTTTCAAGATACGTATTGTGAGTTGGCAACAATGACTCTGGTTTCCAAAAACAGTGGGAAAATTGCTAAGCATTTCGGAAATGGTTCCCAGACACTTCCCATTGAGAACACAGTCAACATTGAAGACGAATGCAAAGTAACAGGCAGCCATTCAGCTGCATGGCATGATAAACAGGCAAGGCCAATGTTGTGCAGACAGCCAGCTTTTGGCTTCTGAAGCAGCTGGAGAGCAAAGTGACATGGATACTTTTTTGGTAGGCTACTCTGGTTGAAAGTAAGAGCTGATTTCCAGTTCAAACTATATGAGTCAATTTCTATTGCTGGCCCTATGCTGAGTTGGCCTCTTTATGAAGGACAAAGCTTCACTTTTTGTATCTACCACGAGCAAAGGAAAACCTGCTGAGTCCCAAGCAGATCTTAGATCCATGTCACCTGACCCATAACTACTACTACTCCATCCCATAGGCCCAAATGTTAATACTGGAGGGAAGAAGACATTATTTCTTGATCAAAACTATCTTCCCTGAGTCAGGAAAAAAAAGACATGCTATTGACTGGAGCTTAAAACTGGATGCCACAGGGGCAGTATGCTAGATTACCAGGAGCAGGAAGTTTCAGGAAAACAACCAGAGTCCTGATTCAGGCTCATTCCATCCTGCTCAGGGGCCTTAGCCCGCTCTCTTCACCTGAGCTTGACTGTTTCCACTGTACTTACTTCTAAACTAATTTCTTCAAAACCCAAATCAGTACCACCTCCACAACTTCAATAGTCTTTCTTGCTCTAATTCCTTCAAGGATAAATATTTAACTCCATTTTGGGATCAAATACAGATGTACATTTCTGGAATATAAAAGAATGCAAACAGCTAGAGTTTGACAGGCATACTACTACAACACATCACAGATCCCCAGAGCTCCAGGCTCTTCAACAGAGTGTCATCCATTACCACTCCTCAACGATACACAGAGTTGATTAAAAACTCAGGAACACTCCAAATAAACACTTCTGTGCCAAGACTTTATCTTTCATTCATCTAATCAGCCATCCATTTATTTATCCAATCAAACTAACTGTGTCATACTGAGTCATCCTTCCTCTTTTTGCTTATACAAAGCAAGGATCAGTTGTAGAGAGGTATAAGAAAAGAGACATTTTCACTCTGTATTGCAATAAGTTCAGGTACAGTAAAGTCCTATAAGTTATATAACCTTTGTGCATCCAAAGGCACTGTTTTAATAATGCTCATCATCCAAAATGGTAAAGAAGTCTCTGGTGATTTGTGAAATTCGTCTTGTATTCATTCAAGAAATTGCTTTTTATGAGAAATTATCTCTGCTAAGTTTCTCTTGGACATTGGAAGTTAGAGGGGATAGCCTGCATATCTGTAATGGCCAAAAGGGTCTCTGCTTTGCATGAAAACATCTTCCAACTCTCAGATATACTCAGAAGAAACAGAATGAAACAAATCCAAGTCTTGGTATTCAGTATGCTGCTTACAGGGTTTTGCACAGGCCTTCACTAAAAAGCTCGAAAGTTAGAATCAGGAGCCTGGGCTTTAAGTTCCAGCATGGGAGGCTGCGTGCATATAATTTTGAGTCTCCTCATCACCCTCTCTCACCACAAGCCGGCCAACTCTGCTTGTCTGTATCGCTTGATGTCAACTTAGCAACAGGTTCCAGGGGTGGTCACAGCAGCACCTTCACCCTCACACTGAACAGGCCATTGCTTTCACTGCAGCCTAAGACTATGGTGACATTCCTGGCCAGACCAGCTCACTGCTGAATCGCAGAGGTCACAGCCAACTAGGAGTCCCCCATTCTACACTTGGGCAGATGGGGTTCAGGACCCAAATGTAGGACCTACCATTGTCCCTGTTAAATTGACTCTCGAGCTCATCAAGATGTCTTTAGATTACAATCCCACGCGACAGAGAATTCTCACTCTCTGGCATTCTGTCAGGGACAAATCTGGTAAGAGTGATTTCTCTATCTCATCCGGATCATTGAGAAAAAGTGAAGCAAGCCCTGGGACTTGCCTCTAGACTTCCTTCTCCAAAGGGAGGACATTAATCCATTAGCCACGGTCTTTGGATACAGTCCTTTCATTGCTTACACAATCACATAACTGGGCTGTAAATGAGGATTTCACAACAGACTCTGCCAAATGCTTTGCTGGGGTCCAAAAGCACTCATCTGCTTTTCTCTGACCTACCTGCCCAGTGAGCTCTTCCAGCAGAAAAGGAGGCTATTCTCACACCACCACATGCTCTTGATGAACCCGTGGTGGCTCTGAGGGGTCCCTGCTCCTTCTGCTTCCGTTTTTGACGCACTTTTTACTGCCTTCCTTTTCTGAGCATTCACTCACTAGTTCTCTCACAGCATGTTCTACAATTTTTCCGAGGAACCACACCAAAAACTATAGCTATGTAAGATATCTAGTTTAAAGAAAAATTTTTTTCTAGGAACTTGGAAGTACGTACCTATCCAGGGGTTTATGGTTCTTTTTTGCAGTTCTGTGTGATTCCTTAATGCTCTGTGATAAAAGTTCACGGTCGTGCATGCAAGTGTTCTCTCTCTCAGTGTCCTGGTCTGTCATTGACCCTAGCCATCAAAGCAGGCAGCCATCTCACAATCCCTTCGTCCATTACAGTCTTCAAGTATAGCAGAGCAGCATCGCCAGCCAATCTGTTATCTACAGGTTAAAGACCATTCTTTTTTTCAAAGGAGCCTGAAGCTTTTCTCCAAAGAGCTTCCTTCTGTGGGACGAGTCTGTTCACTCACTAGCCAGGGGATCCAGAAATGTGGTGTCCCTTGCCTTCTACTCTCTTTCGGGGACATACCTCAAGCTCCTCACCCCTGACTATGTATCTTAGCTGCTTCCTTCAGATGCCGCTGCCTCTCCAAAAGGTCTGGAGTCTTCCTCTTGCTGTGATGAGCTTTAAACTGACTGATCGCTTCTAGCTAGTGGCACAGGATCTCTTCCAATCTGCCTCATGCCTCTCATCATGTTCCTGACTGAATCCTTAAAACAGTGTTCCTGAGTAACATGGGAAGGGGGAAGCCACACCCCCATAACAAACTCATAAATGGCCAGGGTGAATTGTCTTGGGCTCCCAGCCTTCCGGTGATGGCTGAGCATCAGTCATTAAATTTGCAAAACAAGAAGAATAAGATGCGTATACAGAAGGGAAAAATCTGAGAAATAGTGTGAAAGAGAAGTCAAGTAGGGGCCACTGAGTGGTTCATGGGGGTGGGGGGGAAGACATCTATGATTTCTCAAGACCCTTCAACAGGTAGGATCGGTGATCTGATCACCCGTAGTAACTAGAAATATAGAGACCAGCAAATGAAAATTTCAAAAACTTCAATGGTGGGTTTGTGACACTTGAAATAGCTAAAGGGACATTTCAATTGGAATGAAATTAGTAGCATTCACTTTAATTAAAAACAAACTCACAAAACTATTTCTGAGAGAGGGAGAGAGAACGAAAGGCAGCTGTGAAATAAAATTAGTGGGGGAAGTTGTCACAACTCCATATAGACTTGAGGCAAAGATCTTTAGTCCATGCAGTGTCCGCTGAGGCTTCAGTAGCCAATGAGATGTATGGCTGGATCAGGGGAAGGACTGGCAGAAAGAACAGAAAAGGTTGCAGACTGGCAGGGAACTGGCCAAGAAAGGGAGTCCATCTGGAGAAATGCAAGAAAGGAAGAGCCTGAGAATGGAGCTGGAGAGGTGGATCTGCGGGAGTGGTAGGTGGCCCTTTACCCGTATGGATAATTGAAAGTCAGGGAAAACCTGGAAGGTGAGTGCTGGGGGAAGGTACAACACAAGGAGGATCGGGGAGAGTGTCACATGTTGCTGCCTAGTTAATGATAGAACCCTGAAGAGAACTGACAGCTTTCCCTCTCAAGCTCAAAGGTTGTTTTGATGTGTTCTGATGTCAGGTCCTGAGTCTCAGGGCCCCCCCACATTACTGTCTGTGGTTAAAAGTACCAAATAGACTTCCTGTGCTGTTGATTTGCTGACACGTGGACTTAATGAGTGATTGCTTCTTGCTATGAAAATCTGTATCGCCATACTAACCATTCTAGCTTTAGAACATTGTCTGAGACACTTTTAAATCCTTGATTTTTAACATGGTTCTCAATCATGTCATTCTAATTACTAAATTTTCATCACCTAAAATTGACTCAAAAGGATGTGATTTGTAAAGCAAACGGATCAGTTAAATAGACTGGATTCAATTCCCTGACAGCCTGCTTGCTCTTCCTGTCAGTGAGTGTAGTTTCTGCTCACGGGCCTCTGATAGCTCCCAACAACTGGCTTGCTGGGGACCCAAGAAAGATGGAAATGGGCCAGAGAAAGATGCCTTGGCAGCTAAGGGTCCTGTTGGGTAGGTTTATAGGGCAGTCTTAAGATCAGGGCAATGTGGGATGTGGTGACAGCATCCCAGACACATTGGCAGACAGCCTTTAGGCAGCCTCTGGTACAACTTGTACACTTCTTTTCTGCTCATCACAGTGGCCTTGGCTACAGCTTGAAAGTCTGACTGTGTTGAAGGCCAAATCCAACAGGCACCATGCCTGTCAAAGGCTGAAATGTCCTTGCAGCTGGCAAGACTGCTCCAAAGCACAGGCAGTGGTGGCCACCAGCTCTCCTAGCAAGACAACAATTTATTATCCTGTGAAACCTAGTGTCCCAGCTTGACACCTAGATGGGGTCTAGGGGTTGGTCAGTGCTGATAAACTTTTAAGGGGGAGGAAGAAGCCAGTGTGATCAGAGCTGGCTCCTCAGAGCCTCACATTCTGTGAAACAAACAAGTTCCTATCCCAGAGAAGGCTGTTTTGGCTAGGAAGGGGGATGGGCCACTGGCCAGGCCTGTTGGTACTGAGCTAACACATGGCTGCCTTGGAGTTCCTTCCATGCTGAAGATGGTCACATGAGTAGAAAAGACCTAGGGCCTGGATCCTGGCCTGTTCCTTGGGCCTTCCTTTAACTTGGTAGGGTTTATTTTCAGATCTGTGCTATCCTGAGAGGCAATTTAGTATCCAAGCAGTTAAAGCATGGACTCTGGTACACAATGGTCTGAATTTGAGTCCTAGCTCTGTCACTGATTGGCTGTGTGGCCTTGGAGAAGTTACTCAACCTCTCTGAGCATCTGTTTCATGATCTATAAAAAAGAGATGATAATAATAGCATCAGCTCCCTAGGGTAGTGGTGAAGATCAAAGTTGTGATATCTATAATGTGTTTAGAACAGTTGCTGACATGTGGTAAGCCCCACCAAATCACTTATCCTCTAGGCCCCCCTTCTAAGTCTTGGCTAGGGCACTTGGCCACTGTGGCAATAACTGCTGGGTGGAGTGAAATGTTATCATGGTAAATAAAACATTTGATTTTTTCTGTCCAGTCTCTCCCTACTAGATAGCGTATGAGCCCCATGCTGAATGCCAGTCCCTAGAAGAGAGCCAGGTCCATCAGTGACAACTGAATGAGCGGGTGCAAGAACCCTCCACTCCTTGCAACAGATGTCTCTGGAAAGGTCCCAACGTCCAAAATTTACCAATGTGGATGTAAACAATTGGGCGACAGAGAGGAAAAGAGACCTAGGCAAGCTTCAGCCCTTCTACTGGGACAGACTGAAGAGCCTGCCTAGGAGCCAGGGGGCTGTGCTTTGGGAGGCGGCTCTGCTGCTCCTCTGCTGTGAGATCTCGGGCAGTCCCTGCCCTTTTCTGGGCTTCAGTGTCCTCTCTGGATGACAAACAATGAAAGGTGGGACCCTGCTCTGCGCCTTCCAGGAAGTTCCTTTCCCATCAGAGCCCAGCACACACACGGCACTAGCAAAACAAGAAGGGAAGGGACACACCCAGTTCCGAGGCTTGGGCTCACTATCAAGTTCAAGGTCAGACTCAATTACTGACAGCAATATCCACACACCATTTCTTTGTCAATTATACGAGGCAATTTCTCTGGTTTACTTTATGGGATGTTCATTTCTCCTTCCCCCATTCCCAGCTGTGAAATTTATATTTAAAAAAAAAAACGTTTTAGGAAACAGGTACATTTTGACGGGAACCATTTAAAATCGCCGCAGGCATAAACACACAAATAGAGACTGCTATCTGATGTGCTTCTGAGGGGATGTATTCTATAGAGACGCAGCTCAGCTAGTCACTCTATCTGAAGCGCACAAACCATGCCACAGCAGAGAAAAGAATGAGCCCAGACGAATGCAAGTCAAGTGGCTTGCATTAGTCTAGGTTGTTAATTTTACCGCTTTTGCTTCTAGAAACCAGACCTCATCTTAGCAGCTATGGTCCCCATCTCTAACTCCCTGGCACCTTTGGTTATTCACAATGTTAATGTTCAGTCCGGATGGCGAGGCTGGATTACCTGCTGCTGCCAAGCAACCAGTCAGAGGTATTACCCAATTTAATGTGGTTTTAATAAGAGGAAAAGTCAGAGACATGACTATGTATGGACCATAATCATAATGATGACCCAGCAGGGGAAGCGTCAACCCGATTGTTCCCACATTTCGTCAAAACGGATACAATCTGAGAAAAATGGCACTGGGTGGGGAAAGTGTCAGACCAATAGCTCAGCAGGCCACCCAACGTCTCAAGTGGAGGTCCTCAAGGCCAGAGGGAGTTTCACAGCACACCGGTCTTTTTTGGAGCACCCCACAGCACCCTCACAAAAGAGGCTGTCCAGTCCCTGCCAGGACTGATGGGAGCTCCCTTCTCTGCCACGTTTCACTTCTTCAGAATTTTAAGTTCTCATGCTTGCCATCCCCATTATATCTCCTTTCTGCATCACGTGTCAGCATGCTTAACAGGTGGACAGCAGCATACACAAGTGATTTATAGACTGGCAAGCTAGCAGAGAAGCATTTGAAAACAGCCCATACAAGCAAATGCCAGAACGTGAGTAAACCACCACCCAGGACAGACTCCCCCACATGAGCTCTGCGAGGCTAGCTACTCAGCACTTCCATTTGCAGACATAAACATCCACTTAGGAGTTCTCTCTAAATACCATCGAAACCAATACTTGCACTCAATTAATACTAACAGGGCTGCATAATCAGTAGTCACTTTTCTGCCATGTGCCTTTGCAATACTCTCAGGGAAGAACGTCCTGGAATCTTACAGATAAAACTCGACATGGAAATAAGTTACCAGTACCTAGAAATATTGGATTTTAAGTAAAAAATATTGTACTCTGCAGACAAAAAGAACAGAGATTTTTTTTCCCTCCTTATCTGGAAACAGATCCCTTTGCAGAATTGCTGAAAGAGAAGTTAATTATCAAGAACTGAGAACATTAATCAAGAAAAACCTGTTCTTTTCTTGATGCAAAACTATGTAGATGGAAGAACCAATAGATGACAAATGAAACTAAGTGGACCGCAAGGAACATTTCGTTTTCTCCCCTGAAGCTCATCTGATGTTTCACATTTTTCCCAGATACAGTATAGGTTGGCTTGCCACCATTGTGGTAAGAACCTCCTCCCTCCCAACCCCCAAGTGCTGTGCTGATAAATGTTTAACAAGCAGCTCTCCAAGGGGGAAAAAAAAGCTCTGATTCAAAGCTCTGTTGCAGCACTTGATGATTTCTGTTGTAAATACTCTCACTCTGGCTGATTTCAAGCTACAACATGAAGTCAAACAGCTCACAAGATTCCTAAAAATCTAACAATTGGCTTTCGAGAGTCAGCAGGAGTCAGCTCCAGGACACCACTGCACCCTCCCCTGTCTGTATGTGTCCTATAATAATTATTAGAGCTAATCTTTATTAAGGGCTAATAGTACCAGGATGTTTTATACGCATTGTCTTCTTTAATTCTCTTATCAACACTAGCAGGTAGATACTATTATTATCCCCTTTTGACAGAGGAGACAACTGATGTTCAGAGAGGTTCAGCAACTCACTCAAAGTCACACAGCTCATAATTGGTGGAGCTAGACTGGAATATAAGCTTTCTGGTTGCGCTTTGGCAGTAAGAAGAGAAAGCACAGTATAAGAAAAAGTTGTCAGGTCAACAGTTTGACACACCTAAGAAATTAGGGGAGAAAAATCCCAACCAACTACATAGGTTTCAGTGTTGCCTTAGCAGGAGGCTCTTAACCTAAGGTTCACGTACAGAATTCAGAGAATCTGCAAACTCCATCAGGGAAAAATGACATCTCTGTTTTCACTAACTTCTAACTGAAATTTAGCATTTCCTTCAATTATGAATGTTGGCAACAAACCACAGTAATATTTACAGAACCTGTGACTTTGTCGCCAAGAGAAATCACAGATATTTTTATTTCACATTACGGTCACAGTCAGAATCTCCAAATATTGCTACCTTGAAATTGCAGTAGCTATGAGACCTACTGATAGATCTTATTTAATGTACTAAGAAAAACTTAAAGAAAGAAAAACTTAAAGAAACATATCACACATTTGTTTTGTTGATGTGATAACTATTTCAATAACTATTTTTATCTGGTTGGTATCCTTTGTGATCCCACCATTTTTTGTGCATTTAAAAAAAAAAAAAAACTGTTCTTTGAGAAATGTCCCTAACGTTCCACCAAAAAGTCAAGGGCATCCATAGCACAGAAAGGGCTAAGAATCCTGGCCTTTGGGAGTCATTTCAGCAGCATCCAGTATTAACCCTCTTCCCTTCCAGAAGGGGTGAGAACCAGCCTGGCCCCAGAGAGCTCAGAAAGCACCCATCACAAGTGCTGTAAGGATCTTCCTCTGTACAAATCCAGGTATAATGAGCCTTATGATGGCTGGTTAAAGAGGTTCTCCTGAGAGCCTCATGTCTGGTTTCCAGACACAGGCGTGCTTGTTTATTTGAGATGGTTGGGCCCATTCGGACAGAGGCTATGCCCATGGCCTGTAATTGTCGCCGGGCACTCCAACATTTTTCCCCGGTGAGACAGCTTGGGATCATGAGTCAGACCCTCTTGGGAAACGGCTGAGAAGCAGCTTTCAGAGATGAAAATGAAATTGCAGTGGAGAGGGCGACTGAGGGAGGGGCAGAGAGAGGCTGAGTCAGACCCCAGACCCCTGTTCTAAGCTATTATAGAAGCCCTGCCCCATGGAAAAGAAGCACTGTCCTGCCCTCTTGGCCTGAATCACTCCAGGGTGGCTCTGGCTCCTCTGCTTGCACCTCTCTTGGTGGGGCCCTGAACCCAGCCAACATCTGCCACAGAGAAATTCTAGAACAAGTGTGTTACTATCTTGATGGAAAAACACTAAGAGGGTGGGTATTCCAGGGGGACCATGGAATCCACCCCCTCTTGGCTCGACCATCGAGAGATCCCACAGCCACCCAGAGGAGCACAAGGGAAGGAAAGGTGCATTTTGGGATTTGGAGTTCACATTGGGTGGTGCTTGTTTTGGGTCATTTCTAGCCAAGCTCTGTGAGGTGATGGAGGTCTGAGGGCAGCACGCTATCCCTTTCTGACTTGCATGCTTGGATTGCATCTTGCTGGGGAAGGAGGCCCTCTCATGCATTTCTTTCTCTTCTTAACAGTGCCACTATTCCCTGGCTAAGTGCCAGGGAGCAAGGACTTGGCCCTTTCTGTGTCCTCCATTGGAAAGAGAGGCAATAACAATAGAATCTACCCATCAGGTGCTGCCAGGGTTAAAAAAAAAAACCACCAAATCCGATCCGGACTCAGTAAGGATCAGCTGTTATCACTGTTCCTCTTAGCAGGAGAAGGCAGCAGCACACATGCTTGGCTAAGAAGGCAGGTGTTCAGACCTTTCTCTTCCTCCTCATCCCATCACTTTAAACACAAGTATGGCCCAAGGAGACTGTACTTCATCAGGACACGAAAGACTCCATTAAGTGCAGTTAGTGTGAATTTGAGATGCAGAGGTGTGAGGTTTGAGATAAAACATCTGCAACAAACTCTCATTTGCAAACTCAAAGACTAGGACGAGGCCCTGGAGCTGGGTTCAAGTTCTCATCCTTGGAGTCGATTACTAGAAGAACCGTCTGATACCAGCTAGTCTGAGCCACATCCTGTACATGGGGAAACTGAGGCTCAGGGAGTGCATGCAGCCCTTATAGCTCTAGGGAAGCTGGCCCTTGAACAGAAATCTCCTGCTTCCAGGTCTAGCAGCCTCCCAGGAGCCACAGGGGCCTTGTCTGAGAAGATGTGATATCATTCAAGTACCCTCCCCACCTCACCTCTCTCTAATCGGCCTTTAAAGAGATAATAGGAAAGAAGGAGAGAGAGAATAGGAAAAGGAAGGACTGTACAAAACTGCAAGCATGCAAAGGGTGGAAAGCAGGTAATGTCACACTGCCCTCACTCTCTGCCTTATTCCAGGGTGTAGGCCAAGTGTATCCTATCCCACTCCAATGGTTCCCAGACCCAGGCAATACATAATATGGTCCCACAGGTGGGCTCCAGGGCCTAGAAGTGGGTGTCCAGAAAAATGACCCATTCATTCTCCAGAGTTTCAATTTCTCCAGCGGGCAGCCAGGATAAAGGATCTGAACACTTGGCTGTCCCCTCACTTCCCTCAACCACCCACAGTCCTCGGTCTTCCCTTCAAAGGGGTCAATTTGACTCCTGTTGATGTTCCATTATTCCCTGAGTTCTGTCCCCCACATCCAGTTTTTTTTTTCCTTCACCACTTGCCCCTCCTCCTCCCAATCTCATTTCATAATATAGAACAAAGGTTATTTCTGGACCAAGCCCAATGTCTAATTTGCTGCAGAACATGTGTGAAAAACTGTGAACTTCTGCCAACCCCACAGACAGCCATGGATTTTAAAAATCACACCAGTACGGAATATAATACTGTACAACTACTTTGAAAATAAAAATGGTTTAGGCATTTTAAAAAAAGTTAAATAGACACCTTATGACCTATGAATTCCACTCCTGGGTGTTTACCTAAAAGAAAGCAAAGAATATGTCCACACAAACGCTTATACACTTATGTTGATAGCAGCTGTATTTATATACCCCCAAAACTGGAAACAACCCCAAACCCATCAACAGGTGAATAGATAAATAAATTGTGGCATAATCCATAGAATAGAATAATCCTCGGCAATAAAAAGGAACAACTGTTAAACAGATGACTAAATTTCAGTCATTATACCAGAAGAAAGAAACCAGACGAGAGAGAGAGAGAGAGAGAGAGAGAGAGAGAGAGAGAGAGTTCCTATTCTATGATTCCATTTACACAAAACTCTAGAAAATGCAAAGTATTCAGGACTGACAAAAGACAGAGATCAGTGGTTGCCTGGGGACCATGGAGGGGACAACGAGGAGGGTTTATCAAGGGACAGAAGAAAACTTTGGGAGTTAGTGGGCATATTTATTATCTTGACTGGTGATGGTGCAGGCTTGTGTCAAAACTGTTCATATCGTACTTTAAATATGTGCAGTTTATTCTGTCAATTGTACTTCAACAAAGGAGCAAAAAAAAAAAAAACCCTCCCACCCCAGCTTTTAGGTGACATCCCTGAGCCTCAGAATATGGGAATATGGGTGATTTTCATAGGATATACCAATGCACTTTGCTCATCATTCTGACCTGTGCTTTCTCAGCTTTCTAGATGAGAAGACTTCAGGAACTTTTCCCTGGAATTTTCTATAAGGCTCCCAGGAAACCATGACCTAGGGAGAAGCCACTTGTGAAGGAAATTGCTCTTTAAAATCACAACCATGTGCAGCGATCTTTTCACAGCACTGGAGGCAATGTAGTGGGCCTTGCCTCCTTACACTTCCATTTTACCCTTCTCCACCACAGGGAGAGTTGGTCCACCCAAAAGTCTGATGGAAGCATGTAATGTCTCACCAGGTGGGTGTCCTGAGGTGGCTCTCAGGACGGCCGGGCTACCCTGCTATTCATTCCATGTGGACAAATGGGAGTGGATGGATGTCCACTCATTTGGGCCCTCTGTGCTGCCTGCTGCTTAGCTGAAGGTGGTGAGACAGCCCCACCTTCAGAGCCACAGATAGGATTACTGATCCATATTTTCAGAAACCAAGTACAACATATGGTTTCAAGCCTGCAATGACTTTGTTTATTGAGGTAAAGCTCTCATGAGCAGAAAGTTAGCCATTTTAGAGTACACAATTCGGTAGCATTTAGTACACTCACAATGCTGTGCAACCATAGGCTATATCTAGTTCCAAAACATTTCATCTCCCCAAAAGGAAATCTTGGACCCATGAGCAGTCACTCCCTGTCTCCCACTCCCCATCCCAACCACTGGCAACCATGACTCTTGCTTTCTGTCTCTACGGATTTACATATTTGGGGGCATTTTATATAAATCAAATCTTACTATATATGATTATTTGTGTCTGGCTTCTTTTCCTTAATAAGTTTTGGAAACTCATCCATGTTATAAGAGATACCAGCACTTTGTTCCTTTCCACGGCTGAATAATATTCCAGTGCATGAACTGCAGTGACTTTTATTTTTTTTTTTTTGCCTTTTTTCTACTTTCTAAATCAAAATCCTCTGCTAGAACACATTCTAGTTAAAGTCTGTGTAACTGTCACAAATAAGAGATGAAGCGAGGGATGCTGAGGTAAAGCAGGAAGAACACCCTCGGAGAGGTTTGGGTTCTAACCTCCCCAGGGAACTTCCAGTCTGTGGCCAGGAGGTAACCACTTAAGCCACAGGGCAGAATGAATTTGTAGATCTCTTAGGAGACTGTCCTGTTTCTCTGACAATAGCATGTGACAACTCCTAAGCAACACCCATTATTTTTTTCCTAACAAGCCTCCTTTTAAAGAGCAATGCAGCAAGCTGGATCCAAAATACAAGATGACCTCTTCCCAAGCCACCTACACCTAATACGGTCACTGCCACATTTTTACGCCATGAATGTCCCCTTATCACCTCCTCAACAGTCCCCAAGAGTCTGTTTAATTGTTCTTTCATACCTTTTGAGTTAGTTTTCTGTGGCTGCCATAACAAATTGCCACAAACTGGCTGGCTTAAAACAACAGAAATATATTGTGTCTCACAGTTTTGGAAGCCGGAAGTCTGAAATCCAGGTGTTTTCAGGGTTGGTCCCTCCTGGAGGCTCTGAGGGTGACTCTGTTCCATGCCTCCCTCCTAGCTCATGGTATTTTCATCAATCCTAGGCATTCCTTGGCTTCTAGACACAAAATCCATCTCTCTCTGTCTTTACATGGCCTTCTCCTCCCTGCGTTTCTCAATGCCAACTTTCCCTCTTTTTGTAAGGACATCTGTGATACTGGATTAGGGCCCCACCTTATCTTAACTTGATTACATTTGCAAAGACCCTATTTACCAATAGTCACTATCATAGGCTGGAGGGGTTTGGACTTCAACATATCTTTTGAGGGGGAGGGGGGCACAATTCAATCCACAGTACTATTTGAGTCTGAGTTGAACACCTTGCACAGTTGTTAATAACAGTATTTCTATGACAGATTCTAGCCCACATCTCTGTACGGGTGAAACATCAGTCAAGCCTGTCTTTGGAGTAATGGCCATCTGTTGATTCTGTCTTTCAACCATCTGTCAGGTCTGTCTCCTTCCACTGCCCTGGTTTATGCTTATCATCTTTCCCCTGGACTCTTGCCACAGCATCCTCCCAGGGGACCACCCCTGTCTCCAGTCTCTGCTTTCCAATTTATCCTCTATACTGCAGTCAGAGCATCTTTCCAAAAAACTGGTGTGACCATCTTCCCTGCTCAAATTGTGGGTGGTGCCACAGTTCCTACAGGGCTAGTTCCAGAGCATGGCCTTTGGATTCCTCCATATTTGCCAGCCCCTCTCTGTCCTGCCTTTAGCTGTCAAGATCCCTTACTGCTCTCAAACTCACCACCTCAGGGCCTAAGCAAAGGTCTAGCAGCTGTTCAGGTGATGGCTTTTGTACTGCATGATCTACTCCTCATGGCAAGTGACCTCTGAGCCATACATCCTCTCCTTTCCCTGAACCTGAATATCACTGAGTTTAGAACCATCCACCCACTGAGAATCTGCTCTGGGCTGGGCATTGGGCTTGGAGCTCAGTGGGAGAGGCTGACCTATGACGCATGTATCAGATGGTGCTAGACACCAACATAGAAGCTTGCCTTGAAGGCCAGCTCCTATAACGTAGGAAACACACCTCACCAGCATTTCATACTCAGTTCTCAGGAAATCTCTGTGGTATGAATTCTGACTAAGGAGACTAGAGAAAGCTTTCCAGAAGAAGTGACATCTGAGTGGGACCCTAATGAGTGAGTGTGATTCTGATAAGGCAAGAAGATAGAGTGGCAGATACAGAGAGGGATCAAAGACAGTCCCTGCCCTAAGTGAATTAGCTTTCTATAAATAATTATACTATAAAGCTACAAGCAACCAATACCTCCAGAAAACAGAAATGTCCTATGGGGGTTCATGGAGAAGGAAATGTTCTGGAATTTAGTTTGTATTCAAGGTCATTGATGTTATATTTATTTGTTGGTCCCAGTGTAATGATTACTGACAGCCTTCCTGCTAAGATGCTGAAGCTGCCAGTTCTCTTTACCTCTATTGACAGAGCAAGAAAGGACTCTCCACAACTAAGGTTAACACAGGCCTTTAGAAAGCTACTGTATTCTTGCTCCTCCTTCTCTTTCTCTTTCCCCATGTTCCTCTTTTTCTCTCCTTCCCTCGCCCACCCAAAGTAGCTGGAGATAATGTGGTAAAGGAAGGCTGGGAGGTCAGCTTGGAAAATGCCTTGGATGTTAGGCAAAGAAGTTTGGCCTTCAGTCTGTGTGCACTGAAACCTGGCAGAGCCATGGCCAGAACTATGCTGTAAGAGAACCCACAGAGGAATGGGAAAGAACCAATGCAAGCTGGAGCAGCAATCCATGTGAGGGTTGTGGGCTCAGGGTCCAAGGCAGGTGCTGAACAAGCATACGGTGATGATTTTAGAAAGGTGATGAAATGAAATATATTGTTCATGTATTCAGAAATAGCCAAAAATAAAATCAATTGCCACATAAGGGACTAAATTTCCTGTCCCTAGAAATATATGTTCAAGCATGTGCCAGGAACCACACAATGGAGAAACCAAATAGAGGATTTAGGCATCAGAAGTACTGTTAGTCTAGATGACTATGATTCTGTCTAAGATGTTGATTTCATGATCACAGCTCCTAAAATGCTAGAGAATCAGTACTGGATGAAATTAGCTGGTGAGTGGGTATAAAAGGATGAGTTGGAAATAAGTCCACAGTTTCTGGTGAGTGTTACTATTATTAGTGAGGTTTGGGGTGAGCAGGAAGAAGAGAAATTGATCCTTGAGTACATTGAATTGAAGGTGTGAGAGGGCTAACCAGGTAAGCAGGTAAGATAAACTGTTACTAATCTAGGCCTACAGCTCGGCTGACAGGCTGGAGATCCAGATTTAAGAGTCACTGGTTTACATCATGACCCACAAAACCAGAGAGGGGGCACATAGAAAAAAAGTCTCTACTTACAAAAACAACAAGGAAACTAACATCCTTTGGGAAAAAAACAGAACAAGTAATTATAAAACCTCTATGAAGAAAATGCTAAAAGATTCCAGAAAGTCTTGAAAGTAGACCTTAACAAATGAAATGCTCTTGAATAAAATGACTCAACATCATAAAGTTGTCATTTCTCTCTAACTTAGTTTATAAATATCAAATGCAATCCTAATAAAAATGCCACCAAGATTTTTAATGCTTAGACAAGTTGATATTAAATTTCTTATGGAAATATAAGCACACAAGAAAAGCCAGAAAAACATAGGACACTCCTGATTCTAACCAAGACAGAGTAGTAAGTAGTCCCATTCCTTCCAGGTCTCAATCTTACAATTAAAAAGGCCTGCACCTTGCCCAACAGTATGAATACACTTACCAATAGTGAATGTACACTTACAAATGGTTAAGATGATAAATTTCCCATTAAGTCTATTTTATCACAATTAGAAGCTCTTCAAAAAACAAACAGTAGAAACAAAAAAAAAAAACCTGGAAATAATATAACAAGCAAGCTTAGGAAGGCTCTAGAAAGCAGAAAGAAAAAGACAGTCAGTCAACCTAGGGACCTAGAGACTTAAGGGATAGCACAGCAGTGAATTCCCTGGGTTTTCCTTCCTGACTTTTATATATTCTGAACAGAAAGCTGCAAAAGCCTCTAATCTGGAACTGACACCATTTTCAGTTAAAAAAAAAAAAAAACACTTCAATGAAAGCCTTCCTCCACTAGTCAAAGCACTGTGGAAAAGGTGGTCTAAGAAAACTTTCTTGAAAAAACCCACCCTACTCCAGCCAATGCCAACAGAAAAGCCATCCCCAACCTGTGGTTTCAGCCAGGCAAAGGAGGAAGATGAGGTTTCACTTTACCTACCCACCCCCAGCCCCGATGTAAGCAAATGGCTAAACTCTAATTCCTCTGCCCAGAGGTGACAAAGATCCAAGCATGCTCCCATTTGTTCATCAGGGTAGTATCAGCTCAACAGTTAAATATTCTCGAAACAAATGAACAAAACAGAAAATCTCAGAAAATAAAAAAGTTATAAGAAAGAGCCAAATGGAAATTATGGAACTGAAAAACACAATAACAAAAATAAAATAACTTACTGAAGGGTTAATTAGTAAAGTGGCAATGATATAAGATAGAATTAATAAACTTGAGAGCATATCAATAGAGTTCAGGCAATTTGAACAACAGAGAGAAAATAATCTAAAAAAGAAGGGAAAGGAGAAGGAAGATAAAGGAACAGGCCTTCGGGACCTTGTGGGACAAGAAAAGATCCAACTTTTGTACCATCAGAGGCCCAGAAGAAGAGGAGAGAATGAGACTGAAAAAATAAAGAAATAATGGCTGAAAAAAATTTTAATTCAGCAAAATTATAAACCTAGAAAGTCCAAGACAATCTCAAACAGGAAAATCCCAAAGAAACTTCATAATTAAACTTATAAAAACTAAAAGGCAAAAAAAATTGTATTGAGAATGATCAGAAAATAATATCACATTACTTATAGAGAGCTATCACTTCAAATGACAGCAGATTTCTTCTCAAGAACCACGGAGTTGCTCCTGCAGAAGGAAGTGGCATAACATTTTTCAAGTGCTGAAAGAAAGCACTTAAAATTATATATCTGGCAGAAAATAACCTTTTAAAATAAAGGGGAACTCAGATGAAGAAAAACTAAGAGACATTGTTACTAATAACCCCACTATTAGAGAATGGCTAAAAGAAGTTCTCTAAGCAGGAAGAAAATAATAGAAAAAGACTTGAAACACCATAAAGGAAAGAAGAACTTCACAATAGGTAAAAATAGTGGTAAGTATAAAAAACTTTTCACAAGTTTCTTAAATCATATTTGATGGATGACATAAAAATTATAACACCATCTCCTCTGATACTCAGTGTGTATAGAAGAATGATTAAGACAATTATATTTTAAAAGTGGGAAGGGTAGAGATCTAAATGGAAGTTAAGATTTCTACCCTTCTCTCAATGTGGTAAAAGGTAGACTGTAGACTGATAAATTACTTATGTACACTGTTATTAGAGTAACACTAACTGGTTACTAGAGTAACCACTAAGAAAACTATACACTGTGATACTCATAAATACTAAATATAAATCAAAATAGAATCTTAATATATATCTAAGCAACCCACAGGAATGTAAGAGAAGAGAAAACAGAGGAGCAAACACCAGAAGAAGCAAAGAAAACAATAAAATAGCACACTTAAGCTGAACACATCGACAATTACACTTATATGGTAGAAACACACCAATTAAAAGATAGAGATTGGCAGAGTAGATATATTTTTTAAATGACCTAACTACATTCTATGTATGAGATACTCCAAATACAATAGCACAGGTAGGTTGGAAGTAAAAGAATAGGCAAAAAATATACTATGCAAACATTGATTTAAAAAAAGCAGCAGTGGCTATATTAATATTAGAAAGACTTCAGAACAAAGCAAATTATTGGAGACAGACATTACATAATGATAAAAGAATCAGTCCACTAACTAGTAAGGTATAATGATCCTAAATGTGGTTACACCAAATAACAGTCTCAAAACACATGAAGCAAAAACTGAGAAAGCTAAAAGGAGACATAGACAAATCCATGTGATAGTTGGAGACTTCAACACCCCACTCTCAGCAATAGATACAACCACTAGTCAGAATCAACAAAGATGAAGAACTCAACAGTACTTCATCAACTAACAGGGTGCAAATGACACTCCATCCAACAATAGCAGATTATATATTTGTTTCAAGGCACCATTGAACATATACCAAGGTAGACCATATCCTGAGCCCTAAAACATACCTCAACAGAAAGAACTGAAACCACACAGAGTATGTTCTTTAATTGCAATGGAGTCAAACTAGAAATCGATAACAGAACAAAATCAGGAAAATCTCTGAATACTTATAGAAAGTAAACAACACACTTGCAATAATCTATAGCTTAGAGGAAGTCTCAAAGGAAACAAAAGTGCATTGAACCAAATGAAAATAGAAATAAAACTTATAAAAAATACGTGGGACACACATAATTTATAATTTACCCACCAAATAAAACATCAAATCCACATGTCATTGGAAAATTCTACCAAACATTTAAAAAGAATTACTACCAATTCTACACGTTCTCTTCTAAATAATAAAGAGGAATTCTTTCTTATTAATTTTATGAGGTTAGTACTACCTTGATATGAAATCCAGACTAAGGCAGTGCAAAAAAGAAAATTATAAACCAAAACAAGTCATGAATAAAAGTGATAAAATCTTTGACACTCTACTAGCAAACTACCAAGTGTGCCAAGACAAAATAATAGTCTTTTCAAAAAATGGTGCTGTGACAAGTAGATATTCACATGAAAAATAAATGATGTTGGACCCTCTTTTCATTATACACAAAACTTAACTCAAAATGGGTAATAGATTTAAATGTAAGAACTGAAATTACCAAACTCATGTGGCTTTGAATTAGGTAATAATTTCTTGGATATGACATCAAAAACACAAGTGATAAAAGAAAAACAAGATAAATTGGACTTCATCAAAATTAAAACTTGTGTCCTACAAATACCATCAAAAAGTGGGAAATGACCCAGAGAATGAAAGAAAACATTTGCAATTCATATGTGTGATAAGGATTTAATATCCAAAACATATAAAGAACCGTTATGACTCACCAATAGAAGACAAACCAATTTAAAAATGGACAAAGGGTCTGAGAAAATGTTTCACCAAAGCAGATGTACAAATGGCCAACAAACACACAAAAAGATGCTCAACATCAGTGTTTACAACACAAAAGCAAAAAACAAACAAAAAAAAAACCCCAGAAAATCACAAGTGTTGGTGTGGATGTGGAGAAATTGGAATCCTCATATATTGTTGGTGAGATTGGAAAACGGTGCAACTATTTTGAAACAATTGTGGCAGTTCCTCAAAATGTTAAATATAGAATTACCATGTGACTGAGAAATTCCTTTCCTAGGTATAGACCTGAAAGAAAAGCTATGTCTACACAAAAACTTGTACATAAAAGTTCATAGCAGATATTATTCATAACAGTCAAAAGTGATACAGATTTCTATCAGTTAGCGAATGGATAAACAGAATGTGGTCTATTCATACACTAAAATATTATTTGTCAATAAAAAATAATGAACTACCAGAACATGCTAAAACATGGATAAAACTTGAAAATAGTATGCTAGGGGAAAGATATCACTCAGAAAAGGCTACCTATTGTATGCCTCCATTTATAAGAATGTCCAAAATAGGCAAATCCCTAGAAACCAAAAAGATTAATGGTTGCTAGAAGATGAGGGTACGGGGGAATGGGTAATGGCTACTGATGGGTATGAGGTTTCTTTTGGGGGTAATTAAAATGCTCTGATATTAAATATTGCTGATGATGGCACAACTCTTTGAATATAGTTAAAATCACTGAATTGAACACTGTAAATGAATTTTATGATGTGAATTGTATCAATAAAACGGTGTTTAAGAAACACAATACCACTTACAATTGCCACACAAGTACAATACTTAGATATTATATCTAAGAAAATGTGCATAGGATCTATATCCAGAAAATTACAAAATGCTTATGAAAGAAATAGCTAAATAAATAGCCATACTGTGTTCATTGATTAGAAGACTCAGTGAGTCAATATTTCTTAGACCTGACAACCAAAGTGTGGTCTGTAAAATAATCTTTTTGTGAAAGAACCTGTTAAAGAGGATGGATGAAAAGCTACAGACTAGGAGAAGGCATTTTCAAATTATATACTGGGCAATGAACAAGAATGTAAAATTACTATGAAGAACCCTCATAACTCAGCTTGGGCTTTTATTTTGGATGAATTGTATCAATGCCTGTGTCCTAGTTGTGACACTGCACTATAGTTATGCAAGACGTCACCATTGGGGAAACAGTGACAGTGAACAGAAACTTTCTGTATCATTTCTTACAACTGTACGTGAAATCTACAATCAACTCAAAATAAATTGTTTTTAAAAATCATACTGCAAGTCTTCTATAATTAAAATTGTGGTATTGGAGGAAGGAATAGACAAATCGACCAGTGGAATAAAACATATATCTAGAAATACAGTCAAGTATGTATAGAAATTGAGTATCTGATAAAGGTTTCATTTAAATGAAATAAAATGAAATGAAATGAAATGGGGCAAAGATGTTTTTAAAAACAGGTTTGTGATAACCGAGTAGCCATCTAAAAATAGGTAAAAATCCATACCATAAATTATCCACAACAATAAACTTTAAATGGATTAGGAATCTAAATGTAAAACCTGAAACCCTACCGATACTGGAAGGAAAGTGGGTATGAGTAAAGGCTTTCTAACTGTGACTCAAAATTCAGATGCAATAAGAGATTGGTATGTGACTACATAAAAATACTTTTGCATGGCAAAGAAAAACAAACAATATCAAAAAACAGGAAACAAATCAGGAAAATTACTTGTGACATATATCACAGATGTAAAAAAATCTAATATCCTTAATATAAACTCTTAAAATTGTGGATAAAAGGCTAAAAAACCCAATAGAAAAAGTGAGAAAGACATGCACAGAAGATTCATGCACACATACATACACAAATATATTTTTAAAAGGCTCCAAAGCATATTAAAAGATGCTTCAAGTCACTCATAATTAGAAAAATGCTCATTAAAATTACTGAAATACCATTTCTCTCATATCAGATTTACGAAAGTTTTAAAGTATAGCAAACATTGTTGGCAAGGTTTCAGGGAAAAAAGACACATTGCTGATGGGAATGTAAATTGGTACCACATTTCAGCAGGGGAATTTGGCAATACCTAGTGAAACTGTATATGGTTAATTCTTGACACACTAATTCTACTCCTCCAACAACAAGATTCACCTCCAACAAAATGAAAATGCATATGTACCAGGTTCTTGATTTGCTGTACTGTCTATAATCACAAAATATTAGTAACAACCTACATGCTCACACAGAGGAGGGTGGTTGGATAGTCTATGGTACATCCACACAATGCCATATCATGAAGCTGTTATGAAAAAATGAGAAAGATCTCTATGAACTGATATGAAGTGATTTCTAGTATATACTGTCATGTAAAAAAGCAAAGCCCAAAAGAGTGTAGTTAGTATGCTACCCTTCACGTGAGAAAGGAATATAGGAAAATGTACAGATATCTGTTCATTTGTACAAAAAGAAACACAGAAAACAAATGAGGTGGGGTATTTAGAGGGGATAAATGGAATGAGGTGGAAAGAATAGAAGTAATGAGAGGTGTCACTTTTGTACAGTTCTAGCTTTTGGGATTAAGTTATTATTTCAGAGGCTCAAAAAAAAGAATTAAACAAACTAAAAACAAAAACAAACTAAACACAGAAACTGACAACAGAATGGTGATTGCCAGAGGTGACGGGGGCAATGAACTAGGTTAATTATATGGTAACAAAAGGAAACTAGGTTTTGGGTGGTGAGCATGCATAGAGTATACAGATAAGCAAATTGTAATGTTGTATAGCTAAAATTTGTATAATGTCATTAACCAATGTTACTCAATAAATTTAAACTGGACCATATGCAAATGACTGCACTGGGGGCAAAGGGATGCAGAACTAGCCCAGGTACCTTTTAACACAGACTTTAGACAACATATCCTTAGGTTAAAGACAAAATGAATTCTAAACAAATCTTGTACTCTAGTTAATAAGTTTCTTTCCATAGAGTTATGGGTTAGCAATTCCGAAACTACCTTCTGTGTATTTTGGGATTCAGTAAATGGGCAAATATATTATGGAAAACAGCAGAGAGAGTATTCACTGACACAAAAGAGAGTTACAAATATTGAAAGGGGAAAGAGAATAAACCTTGCTGTTGGATTGGAATTCAGAAGTATCAGTGTGAACTCATGATAAAGAAGTTGCCACAATAATAAACATAAAATAAAATGAAGTATAAATGTAAGTTAATTAAATAATGAATTTCCTAGCTTTGTGGCCTGAGAGAGTCTACTAGGAATGACATTCCTGTAGAAATGAGAATACATCTAGTGCTCAGATCTTGGTTTCTAAATATCATTCTCCACTAAAAGAAACTAGGGCTCCTTGGGAAAATGGATTATTTTTAGGGCAGAGTCGGAAAATGTACAAGATGAGCCTGGAATATGTTGTGGCAGAAATTAAGGTCATGCTCAGAGAATGATTAGGGACATGTCAAAAAGACATTAGAGACAGCACAAATGAGGCTCCCACTGGCCAAATCTGGGACGATTCAAGCATCACAATAAATGATAGTAAAGAATTAGAACTCATTAAATAAAATAATCATCCACAAGTTCACCTGATACAAACAAATACTTAAATAAATAAATGAGGGAGGAAGGAAAACTCTTATATTAGAAAGCCAAATAATAAATTTAGAAGGGATGATAGAACTAGAAATTCATTGTTTGGCAACCAGCATAAATAATAAACTTGCCTCAAGCAAGGATCATCAAGGGATGCTAAACTAATGAAAGTTTGTGTAGTAACAGGACATGAACAGATCTTTAAAATACATTCCCATAAGATAATTATAAAGAGGAAAATAAAAATAAGCTGACAGTGAAAAACCTGGCAGACACCATATTAACCAAGGGATCAAGATTAACATCACCAGTAATGAGACTTATCGACATTATGCATGACATGAAATGATGCACTGAGAAGGACCCAGCATCGCTTCTGTGGCATTCCTGCCAAAAGTGTAGAACCTGAATTTAATCATGACGAAACATCAGACAAACCGAAAATGAGAGACATTCTGCAAAACGACAGGCTACAAAACAGAGACAGACTGAAGAATTGTTTCAGATTAAAGGAGACCAAAGGGACATAACCAAACGCACCACAGGATCCTGAGTTTTCTTTTGCTATAAAAGACATTATGGGGACAATCAGCAAAATCTAAAGAAAGTTTTTAGATTAAGATCTTTAGATCTGATTGGTACCAATGTTAGTTTCCCGATTTTGATCAACATCCTATTCTTACATAAGACAATGTCTTTGTTTTAGAATATACTTCAGATAAAGAACACTGTCTTTAACTCTCATGCAATTCAGGAGAGAGAGAGAGAGAGAGAGTAAGTAGAGGGGAAAGTAGATAAAACAAAGAAAATGTGGTAAAATATTAACTCGGGGCACTGAAGTAAAAAGTATTCAGAAATTATTTATATTCTTGCAACTTTTCTAGAAGTCTGAATTTATGTCCAGCTAAAAACTTAAATAAAGCTTAGAAGTGATCAATTAGCCCCCCAAGGAGAAGGTCTAGGAGAAAAGAGGTTGATGGGTGAGTTTCCAAGAGATGCCAGGACAGCAGTCTCTAGACACATGCAAGCAGGCATTCAGGAAACTAGTGTTTTGATAAATTCCAAGTCAAAACCGGAGCCTTCCTTCTGCCAAAATACCTGCTGTCAATGCCCCTCAATGCCCTGAGACTGAGCAGGTCCACCGAACTCCCTCCAGGTCCGCATTCATTCAGAACCCGACCCACAAGGCAGAAAAGCTGAGAATTGGAAGACTCCTTTTCCTTTCAGGTTAGAGCCATTCTTGGAGAATGGATGGGCGAACGGATGGGCAGGCAGATACATATAGGTCCATCAAAAGTTAAGATGTTAAAGGTTACTAAATACCCACAGTGAAAGAACTTCTGCAAATTAATGATTAGCAACATTCGTTATTTGAAATAATTTCAGTCCTGTCAGCAAAGAAAACACCCTATAAAGTAGTTTGTCTGGGGCCTGCTAAAATGAGGTTTAATTTGAAATCTAGTTCTTTGCTGTCCACCACGGTGACACGAGCACTTGCAGTGAGTACAGTTAGTCTGAAGTGAGTCTTGCTGTGAGTGTAAAAACTACATGCTGAAATGTGAAGACTTCGCATAACAAAAAGTGTACCCCATCGCAGTAATTTTTAAGTTGATTCCATGTTGAACTAATATTTTAGGTAGATTGGGTTAAATGAAATATATTAAATTAATTTCACTTGCTTCTTTTTGAATGTGGCTACTATAAAATTGAAAATTATACGTGTGGCTTGCATCTTTGGCTAGCACTATATTTCTATTGGACAGCGCCAGGTTGGTTGATAAACGGTTTCGCAAGTTTTTGCTTGTATTTCACTTGTCCACATGGTCCTCACTGGCCACCCTATTTAAAAGTGCTCCCTTCCCTGGCACTTTTCAACTCCCTTCTTTGATTTATTTTGCTTCAAGGTACTTATCACATCAGACATACTATTTATTTATTTATTTATTTATTTATTTATTTATTTATTTATATTTTTTTACTTATTGATTTTGTTATTGTTGGTCTCTCCCACTAGGCTCTTTCATGAGGCATAAGGCTGCTTTGCCTGTTTTATTCACTCTATCATGACCCTGACACCTGATTCATTTGCATAAATTCTTTACTTTGGGTATTGAGCAGGCTTTTACATCTTAACTCATCTATCTGCCTATCTTTCCTTCCTTCTGTCCATCCATCCATCCGTCCATTATTCAACAGTCTCTGGCATATAGTAGACACACAAAGTATATTTGTGGAATCCATTTTTCAAAATGACTTTTGACCAGTTCCTAAACTGACCAGCACCCAAATTCTAGTTTTGGAATACTTCAGGGTCCAGTTTCATACTGACTCCTGACCTGTCCAAAAGGAAGAGGAGAGTGAGCTCCACTGGCCCCACCACTTACAAGTATGTACAGTAGAGAGAAAGACCTTAGGCACTGCCCTCCTTTCCCACCTCCCTTTTTGCCTTGTTTTGAAGGCCAAGGTTCCATAAGAAATCTGAGTAAGGGGGAGGGAATAGATACATTTTTCCAAAAGGCAGCCAGACGTCAGGAACTATGTGGGCAGTGAAGGACATATACTTAAAAGTGCTAGTATGTTTCATTTTTCTTGGACTTGCTGTCCACTCAGCCTCTTTCAGTGATTCAGACAATCACTGGAGTTTACCTCTAGAAAGGATTTAAAGGTCATATACTCCACTAGTTAAATCACAGCCTTCAAATATAACAATCCAATCTAATAAGAGGAAAATCTGAGAGCGCCCTCTACCCCTCTAGGCCCATGTGAACCGTGGAGTCCAGCAAAGGGAAGGGACTTGCCCAAGGTCACACAGTGAGGAAGCAGAGCTGGGCCTCTTCCAGGCCTGAAGAGGGGGTGGCTGGGCACAGATAAGAGGTGGCTGGGTTGGAACCGAATAAAAACAGTTCCAAACCTGGTGGCCATGTGGAGATGAGCCAGGCAGATTTTGTAAGCAGCCCATCCATGAGCCATAGGTGGCCAACACACGTATGTGATTTAAAAACAAACAAACAAACAAACGTGCCATGCAAAGTACTGTGGATATAAACAGTTGAGAAACTAAAAGCTTCTTTCAGGCAAGACAAACCGTTACTCATCGTAAAAATAAGGGTGGGGTGGCTTAGGTTTTTTTTTTTCCAATAACGAAATTAGCACATATGAAGTCAAACCTAAAACAGCCCATATGTTTAAAATTAAAATAATTCTAAATAACAAGCCCCTAAGGACCACTCTCATTATTTTTTTTAAAAAATATATATGCTTTATGTTAAATTAGGCATTGGAACAAGACCAACAAAATTAAAATATTTACTTTAGCTGAGAACAAATTCGGGGTGTTGGGAGCAGGGATGAAGGACAAAAATTCCTTTCGATAAGCTACTTACTTGGTAGCTAGAAATCAAAATCTCAGTCTGGTATTCTGCTAACCACAGGCCCAAAAGATGGACATCTGGATGCTTCTCCTATAAGTGTGTGTGAACTAAGGGTAGGCAAAGTCCGCAGTGAGTTGAGAGTGGGAACACCTGAGTCCTGGACTGGCTCAGCTCCTAGCAGCTTACAGGAGGATCCAGCCCCAGCCTCCTCATGTGTGAAAACTGGAATCTCTAAGGAAATGTCCACTTTCCCAGTCTTTGGTCCTGCATAAATACACATCAGCTCCTATTCTTCACCCAAATCTCTAGGACTATCCTGTATATATTGCAGCCACAGCTCCCACCTACCAAACTAAAATAAAAAGCCTCAGGGTTTCATGCCTCTGGCCATTTCAAAAAGAACAAATTATGATTTTTCCTTTTCAACTATTTTAAGTAACAAAGAGTTTCATTTGCAACTCTGAGAAGCATGACATGTCAGAGCTGGAGGCGCCCTAAGATTCCGCTAGTCGACTCCTTCCCCGTACAGATGAAGGGCCCAGAACACGTGTCAGCTGACCCCGGGGTGGATGTTTTTCCCACTATGGCACTAAGGATCCCTCCCAGACTCAGAAAGCTGGTCGCAAACAGTGACTTTTCCAAAGGGCAAGCACAAACTGCCACACTTTCCAACTTACAGACCATTATTGTTTCAAATGATTACATGAGAATGCCTTAAATTGCTGGGGCATCTACTTTCAAGTCATTTGCAGGATTCGTCCCCACTCCAGATGAATAATGAACCTGAAGGCCCGGATACTCCAGCAGCAAAGGATGGCAATCGACGCCACTCTGCATAATGACCCAGGACTGAACGTTCATTTTCAACATGATCTCTACTTAACCAGGACTAGCAAATGTGGCTAGTTTTACAAAAGAAAGAAAAAGGGTGACCCCTCAATCTGTTTGCAAGCCAGTTCAAAGCAAAATAGCACTCCTCTCTTTAAAAGGAAAGGGAAAATCCAAGCTCCTAGCAACACACTTTCTTCCAAAAGGTTCCTAACTTGGGGGTGGGGGTGCGGGGTGAAGGGAGTAACTGGCTCTACAAATGTGTAGCTGCCTCCATTCGGGACCTGCATAGCAACAGTCTCAGAGTGGCCAGGATCAACCTCTGAGGGTTTAAAGGGCTTTCCAAACTTGCTATTTACTCTCTAAAGCTGGCTTTGAGAACCTGAGCATTCATTAAGGCCAAGTTTACCTGAAGACAGGGCCTTGTTTTTAAAAGAGGTGAAAAGGCACTATTATCAGGAGCCTGGGGGAGCACAGGCACAGCAAGGGCCCAGGACATGTCTTCATACTCACCAGTGTTCTTGCATAGCCAGCTCCCGACTTGTCAGGTGACCCTGGGCAAGCACAGCTCTTTCTCAGGGCCTCAGTTTCCCCATCTGTGATTTACCAGCTCTCCTGGCCTGGCCTTGAGAAGTCTTTCCACGTTGCCAGGATTGGACACAGGCAGTGGAGGAGAGCTATTTGAATTGAGTCCAGCAGGCAGGCCTCTTTCCTCCCAGGCTGACCCTTCCCCAAAGTGCCTGTAGTCTCCCTCCTGAGAATTTTATTCAAAAAGAACTGGTCCCCTCCCTCAGGTCAGGGCCCTGGCCAAATCCCAGAGCAGGTGCACCACCCACTTTGCACTGAGAAGCTGGCTGGGCCTTTTCACTGATTTAGGGGAGATTTAAGGATCCACTTTTACCTTCTGATGCCAGGTATGACAGTACTGTGATGTGGAAAACCTAAGCATTTGCCTTTGCAGATCTCATTTGCTAACTTCTGTGATAGGCTGACGTGAAACATCCTCCAGGGCACTGGGCAAGATATGCACACCCTGGCCCTGCTTGGGAGCCACTGAGAGCTGAGCAAGCAAGCAGCTCTCCTAACCAGGCATGGCTCCAGAACTGCCTAGAGCCCAGACACTCTGCATGTCCACAGAGGTCCCTCCCAAGCTAGAGATTCTTTTATATCAGTTTGCCTGTGTGTAAATTACACAATGACAAAGGAAGGGACAAAAGGACTTTTCGTGTCAAAAGATACCTGCTTCTCTACTGTTAAATTTCTAAGGCCAAATGGGCAGGCAAAATGAAGGGTGGCCAGGGATACTGCAGAGAGCAACCCGAGATTAAGCCTGATGTGTACAAGACCATCTCACCAACACTGGCTCATCTGAATCTCCCCTGATGCTGTTGAGCTGGGTAGGCCTAGCCTCCCTCCTCATATTCCCATCTGACAACTGAAGGCACAGTAGCTTGGTTAGGTTCACCGACTTGCCTAAAATCCCACGCTGGTCAATGTCCTGCGCTGAAGGCAAAGCTTATGTTCTTTCACCACATCACGGTCTTTCTATACCAATGTAGTAACCAGAGATGACAATTCAATCTGGCACAGCCCAAGAGGCCATACTGAGGCATTCTTAACCTGTCTTAAAGGACCCCCATGGGAACCATGAATGGGTTTCCAGGAGGGTCTATGAGCCCCTGAAATTAGATGCAACATTGCACATACTTGTATGGTGGGGCCTAAGGGGAAGACCCACAGTTTTCATCAGATTCTCAAAAAAATCTGTGACCCACAAAAGGCAAAGAGCTGCCCCTTCTTCAGACAGACAGGTTACATTTTTTTTTTTTTTTTGATGATTCAGGATTCAGAAGACCAGCTAGGGGTGACTTGCCTGGGAGTGAGCTCAGGAGAGCCTTGGCAGCCAGGTGCTCCTGGCTGTTCTCCAATCTCAGGAAGAGAACCAGCTTTATGCCAGACATAGCACCACTGTGGGGAAGAGGTGCAAGAGCACCTCTCTAGCCCCTGACCATCTCTTATCTGTGCCTTAAAGAACAGATGCTCTCCAAGGCATGGTAACCCTTGCATGCCATAATTCAAGTTAGAGGCTCCAGATTTTCCCAAAGAAATAAGTCACACTAAGACACAGAAGGCTGAGGATGGTGCTTTTCCAGGGAAGGGGCAGGGGCAGGTCTAAGATCCAGAAAGGACATGGTGGGGAGAATACACCTGAACTTGGTTTGCTCAGGAGTTTGCAAAGGGCCAACCCACAGGCATGACTGCAAAGGCCAGACAGCCTGTCCCTTTCTATCGGGGTACCACCTTTCAGAAAGGATGTGCTGAGGATAAGAGAGACAATGTTTGCTACTAGTTCTCAAATCCCAGGGTGAAATGTGCTCTAAAAGGAGGAGTGTCTTTTCCTGAAAGGAAGAACAATCATACGTCTTTGAGGTAGAGGTGTGTGTGTAAAAGTCCAGCTGACTACTAGTCCCTGAACAAGGAGATGAAGCCCAACGACTGGCTAAGCTGGTCACCACTCTTACCCCACAAATCTACTTCTGCGGATTCTGAAACAGGAAGCAAACCATGCTCCTGTCCAGGGTCTGAGAAGCCAGACTTCCCTGCCACCCTCCCCCCGCCCCATCCACTGCTGCTGCTGTGTAGGGAGGTAGAGATCAAAAGAGATTTTTAGGGCTACCGAAGAGCCATCCCTGGGGGGGGCGGGGATTGGACAAGGAGGAGGAGGCTGCTTGGAGAATCCCTGGCAGTTTAATCTTGTGATTTCACTGTCACCATGCCCTGAACAGGCTCTGCCTTGGGAGCAGGCCCCTGGGAGTCTCCAATTTGGTAATGGCCTCACCTCTGCTGTGGGAGGAGACCTCCCCACACCCGCCCTGTTAGCAGCCAGAAGGGCTCCCAGGCTGCCCCACTATGAAGGGCATTAGTCACGCTCCAAAGGCAACACATGGGCCATGTGTCAGGAGCGCTGGCTGTCCGGAGGGATAAGTGCAGCAACGCACTTCCACGTTGTCATGGCTTGTTTTTGAGGGCTGTGGCTGCGACGACCACAATAACACTATACCACATTGCTGGGGAATCACTAGAAACAACCAGATTGTTCACTTTAATTCAATTGTCAGTACAATCATTTTAACACCAAGTGTGTCAGATTTGACTCCATATCCCCAAAATTAATTTCAGAGTGGCAGCGAAATGAAATGGCATACTTCTTTGAGCTTTTGTTACAACATGTTCACGCAGCAAACTGCGAAGAAAATGTAGTAATTAGAGGTTAAATTAATCCTTGACAGACAAGCGGCTTAGAAACGCTGTGCCCTCCTCCCCAAACCTAGCATAATGCATGCCAGTCTTTCAGAATTAGATATGCAAAGCATGTGACACTGACAATTACCCTGAAACTACTGTCCCACTTCAAATTCCCAGGTTGGTGCTGGAACTTCCCAGAGGCAGGTACTAACACCAAGATCTCATTAACAAAACTCAAAACAACCCACAACTGCCAACAGAGCCCTCCCAGCCCAGCCCCTCAAAGGGCTGGCTGCCAAACTATCAGCAACCTGAAAACTAAACAAGACAAGACACTCTCCTTTCTGAGGCGCCAATGCCTGGGCCCCAGGCTGAGCCTTAACTTATAACCTTTGATGATCTTCAGCTAGTTCTAAACTTGGACTTCTGGTTCCAATGCACCCCTCCACATCCCTCTGCTGTCCCAACAATGCTAATCAAAGCACATGCTAGCACAGGAATATATTACATTTCTCTAATCACATTCACTCTTCCAGAGCATAAGTGCAAAGTGTGTGTTCCGGACCCTAGTACTTGACTGAGAGCCTGAGACTAGGGTTCTGTCTGCTTTGGGCTCCCTCTACTGTGTCCCCTTAGGAAACTCAGGCCCCTTTTTTGGGCCTCACTTTCCTCTTGTGTAAAATCACACAGCTTTCCTCTTCCAGCTCAAAAATTCTCCAACACTCAGTATCTGAGTTTGTAAATGAGTTGGGGTAGCTTTGTCGACTCTGTGTATGACTGTGGTCAAGCAGCTAATGGGGCCCTCAAAAGGAAAGCAGAGCTAGATCCTGTCCTCTTTTTATGTCACCAGGCTCTTAACAAAGCCGGGGGATGGGGGTTTCGGGTTCAAATGGCCAGAGGACTTAACATTGCCCAAAGCATTCAGGACAACTTGGTATCTGTCCTGCCTTTGATTCCCTAAGGCCCACAGTTCCCCTCCAAAGATGGAGAGCATAAGTCGAAGCCCCCAGGCCCTTCCCACCCAGATACCTTTCACTAGTTCAAGCTCTGTGACCTCCACTGGCCTCTTCTAGAATCCACAGAATGTGTCCTGATGGCCTAACATCCAGGTGCTCCCACAGGTGGAGCAAAGGGGTAAACACAATAGCCAACTAACTGGCCAGGTCCCCTTCTAGCATGTTAGAATCATGGTTGGCCCCGTCCTCCTCCAGGCCTCCTGGAACAATCCTGTCTTAAGAAAAATGGCATGTCTTAAAGCTCACATTGTGGTTATTTTCTGGGCAGAACAAGCAGCACGATACCCTGGGAGGGGAAGCTAGATGGGTCCCTTTCCCTCCAAGTAGTGGGGGCACTGTGAGGCTGTCACAGAGTATGCAGAAAGGGGTGCCAGCTGCCTCAGGGTTAGAGGGCAACCAAGGCAGGACTGGGCTGCAAAAGGTGGGAGAGCCCAGCTTCCTATAGGCCAGTGCATTGGGCAGTGTCAGAAGCTGGGTTCCATGGAAGCCTGGGGGGATCCCTCTGGGAGAAAATTCTAGCAGACTTTGCAAAGGGCCTTTACCTTATGGTACTCCTTGGCCTAGTCTCTGGAGAGCATGCTGCTCAAAGCCACTGAAGCCCCTGTCTATGCCTCACCTGGGGGTATCTTTTGCAGCTGTCACCTATTTGTTTTTGGAAATTATGAAGAGGTGAAATTTTAAAGGGGGACTTGAGGCACAAAGGAAATCAAGGAGGCTCTGTGGACAGGAAGATAAGTTAAAGTAACAGAGTGTGGGACAGACAGTACCTAGTTCTTTTGCTTCCATCCCCCCCTCCCTTTGCAGGGGATGCTCCTGAGGCTTCAGCAGCCTGGGACTTGTCATTTAGGAGACCACACAGGACTCTATTCAAGCCCACCCCTCCTCAAGACCCCTACTGTCAGCAGGCTCCTGGGCCCACTCTTCCTTGCCCTTCCTTTCTCAATGACGCCAGCAGTGACGACAAAGCCAGTAGCAAGCACTGCAGTAAAACCCATCGGGTTCATGCAGATTTATAAAGTTTCCCTCTTCAAAGTCCAGAAGATGTTTAAGGACTCAATGTCTGAAAAATCAGACTGCTTCCAGCTGAGCTTTGCGAGGCTTCACTCCTGCCATACAGTTGACTGGTGCTGCCTAGGTTACCCCTCAGTGGTGTTGTGAGAGGTGTATGATGGGAATTAGTTTATTGTGCTGATCCATAGTAACCGACTCCTGTTCCTCCATCATTTATCTCCCTCCCCAACCACATCTGGGTTGGTCTATTCATGCTCTCAGCATTCTATCTGCTCCAACAAACACTCAGCCTTTTCTGCTTGGATAAGGAGATTTTTTTAGTTACATCCATTATATGTGTATCAACATTTATGGCAGCAAGATAATTGCCAAAGAGCTCAGAGGATAAAAGGTCCTTCTTCTTAATGTCCACCCCTCCCCCAATCCGTTTAAAAAATCAATATTAACATCAAGCAGGACAGTGGCAGATTCTTTCATAGCTGCTGCGTCCTCAAAGTTGGAAATGTAATTTTGGGGGAAAAAAAAATAAAACACCCGGCTAGACTAGGAAGAAAAACAATAGATTCATTGGTGAGTTCAGACCCCATACTCCAGTGAGCCACGTGTGTAAAGGGAAAGCCTTTATGTCCTTAAAACCTTTGCTAAGTAACTGCAAAACAGCAAATCTGCTCTATATTAGATGAGTCCGTTGGAAACATGCCAGCCTAATTTAAAGAGTTTAGATCCTGCTATCTGTAAAGCAACCCAATGATTAGGAGGCCTGCCACTGATAGGCCCTGAGATGACTGGATTAGGGGTACTGGACAAGAAGCCCTCCAGGTTGCCTCTCAGCTTCCACCATCCATGACTCTGGGTTAGAAGTTCACACTGGCAGAAGACACAATGGGCAGGAACACTTCCCATTTCTATATTGTTTTGCTCAGCTTTCTGCCCTTCTTTACTCCTCCCTCTTCTTGCTGCCCCTTAAAATCTCAGCCCCATTTTTAAAAATATATCTAGCTGCCTTTCCCAATGATATTTCACTTTCCCAGAAAATTACTATTTCATTCACAAATCACAAGTGTATCAGAGCTGGA
This sequence comes from Cynopterus sphinx, assembly GCA_030015415.1. Lineage (NCBI taxonomy): Eukaryota > Metazoa > Chordata > Mammalia > Chiroptera > Pteropodidae > Cynopterus > Cynopterus sphinx. Next base: position 85,348,236 of record CM057388.1, read on the forward strand.
AGAGACTCAGATTTGGAAGTCATGGAGGGGAGAGGGAAGAACAAGGGGAGAGAAGGAACTTTTCTAAGATCATTCTACTACTAGGGGAGAGAGTGCTCTAGAATACAAGTTTCTCAGCTCCTAGCATAATAAAATCCCTAAAGCACAGCTCCAGGAAAAAAAATAGCAAAATCAGAACCTAAAAAAAAAAAAAAAGGTTGACTGCTACTGCATATAGGAAGCCCCTTTAAAGAAAGAGCAGTACAGCTACTACCTGAAGACAAGAACCACTGTCTAAGATTAGTTTCTGCCCATTTTACAAGCCTAAGCAGTGCTTGAGTTCCCTAGGGATGTTCTACTAACAGGTGCATTTTAAACCTTTAGGTCAGCATAAAGGGACAGAGGAATGATATTAAATGTGTTGCCCAAGCTTGAAAAATTCCCTTTCCTTAGTGAAAAGGAATAACAGTAAATCCTCTACCTTAAGATGCAGTGAATGTATAGTCCCCACCCCCACCCTAGCAATAGGCTATTTCCTGGTCGAGTTTAAATATTCAATGACGTTCCTGTTTCAACCCACACATCTGTGTCACTGTCAGCGTCAGTGGCAGGAAAACAGACGAAGTCACCCTTTGCTAATGATTTCCTAACATGGAATTTCCTTGTATCTCCTCAAGCTTTCCTTCTTCCAATGCCAAACTGTTCCCCCCCCCCAAACACATTGTACTGAAGGAAAACTGAAAATGGTCACAGCCGGAAGAGGAAGATTTTTAAGGAGATCTTATAAGGAAGAGCTGCAGCTCTGTGATATATTTAAGTCGGGGGTAGGAAGAGTGCTGCTGCTAGTTTTTCTAAAGCCAGTAGAACGAAAACAGAGACTTCCTCCCTGGCATCTGAGAACCTGTCAGCCCCCCCACCCCAAATTCCAATTTGGGCAACATTCTTAAACCTGGATTAAAGGAAACACACACTGGAAGTATATGTGGGGAGAGATGAAGGCAGCCCCCAGAGGAGGGGACAAGCACTGGAGAGAACCACCAAAGTGCAAAGCAATATAGGACCACATCATGTTTCTCCTCTGGAGAATATCTTATTTAATATGCAAACTGGTCATCAGGAGAAAAGAGGGCTGTTACTTTAAGGGGAAGAAGCTGATTAGCTGCTCTGGCTGGCAGCAAACAGCTGGTTTGTCCGGCAGGTTCAAGGCCATTTCAGCTACTCTCTTATGGAGGGACCATATGTTCCATCTCGCACATCAGCAGCTTTATTTTCCAATGATCTTGGCTCCAGACGGGAAGCACAAAGGGGGGAGAAGGTAGAGCTCGTGGTTTACTCTTTGAGCACTTTCTTGTGGTTTTAGATGCAGTTGGGATGTGTGTGTTCGGGGGCGGGGGAGTGGGGAGGGAGGTTAACGCTTCACCTTCTATCCCAAAGACCAGAGAACAAATGTCCGATCGACACTTAGGAATAATCTCCAGGGAGCAGAGGGCAGTGGGGAAGAGGAAAGATATGTGAAAAGGCACAAATAATAACGTTTCCATAAGATTAAATGGGGAGAGGGGGCGGTGGTGGCGGTGAGAGATCTGGAGGAAACTCGCTTCGCTCGGGAGACCCACTAGTCGAGTTGAGGCTCCGCCCACTGCTCCTTATTTGTCAATTTTTTCTTATAGTCAGTATTCCCTTTCGGAACAAACTTTACCAGGAAAGAAGCTGGCCGCTTTGGGGGGATTGGGGCAGGGCAGGCAGGCCCAGAGGCTGGCAAGAGATTACATCCCACACTTTATGTTTAACATTCCTCAGTGTAAACCCCCCCACCCCTGAGGTCCCCTAAGTTTGGCGGGCAGGTGTAAGGGATAGGGGCCGGCTAAATCCTGTACATTCCCAAGTGTCCAGAGGCACGATCCGGAGGAGCATCCTCATCCCCGCTGCCCGCCCAGGCTTGCAAGAACCGCGGAGGTGGCCCACCGCTCGGACACCCTCCCCCGCCTCCAAACAAAGGGGGTTCGCGGAGCGTTGGAGCCCGTGGGTGGGGTGAGGGAGGGAGGAGGTGGTGGCGGCGGCAGAAGGGGGCGGAAAGGAGTAAAGACAGTCGCCACCCCGGGGTGGCGAGAGATACAGAGTCGCCGCCGTCGTCTCACACCCGCGGGCGCGACAGCCGCCCAGAGCCCGGGTGGCGGCGAGGGGCGCGGGCAGGAAAGCGAAACCGAAGAGAGGGCGCCCCCTCTGCCGGCGCCCGGAGAGTCGCGTCTGCTCAGCCGATGGCGCGCGCGCCGCCGGGTGGCCTGAGCGCCCGCCCGCCTGGCTGCTGGGGACCCTGAGTGTCCAACGCCCGCGGGCTGGGCGCCCTCTGGGTGCCGGGACCCGGGGGCTCCCCTACACCTTCCGCGGCTCCTGCGGAAGGTCTTGCAAACAAACAGCCCCCTCTCCCGCCGCCTACATATGCCCTCCTGTCCCGAGCGGTCCCAAGCCACTGGGAGGCTGCCGCCCCCGCCCTCTGCCTCTGCATCCCTTTCCCTTTCTCCTCTTCCCTCTCTCCAGCCTCCTGGGAGACAAAGGGGCTTTTTAGAAAGCGGATCGTTGGCCGCAGCGGCGGTGGTGGGTGAGAAGGAGAGCGATCTATAAAGACGAGAAGAGATGGGGTAGGGGAAGAAGCTCCGCGGCCTCTGGGAAGGGAAGCCTGAGCAGCGGCGGCTGGGCAGACCCGTGGGTGCGCGGCCCCAACCCCGCCCGGCCCGTGGGCACCCAGGAGGCGGCCCACACCTGCCTCAGACTGGGCTGCGCCGCTGCGGTGCTGCCCGCTGGCTCACTGCAGCCTGGGGACACGATCGCATGCGGCCGGGGACAGTCCGATTTCCGCGGGGGTCTCCCCCAGGACAGCCGGGCCCTTTTCCCATTCAACTCTTTGCAAATTGCTCGGGCTAGGGGAGACTTTGCGTCTTTGTTCCAGCGCGGCCACCCGCCTGTCGTACGCTGGGCAAGCTGTCCCTTCCTTCCCAAACAATGTCCCAGAGGCAGCCTCGGTCGGCTACCCGAGAACGGCCCATTCGCCACGGGTTAGGAGCCCCGGGAATTCCTTCTGTTGCCAAAAAACGTCAAGCCACCCGCAGCAAGGGGAGTCTCTTCCCTCCCCGTTGCCCAGGCATCCTGTGTGCTCCCGCCAGGGCACACACACCCACATTCGGGGCGCCCCGCTCGCTCGGCAGCACCCAGCTGCAGGAGCGTGGGGGGCATAGCCCCGGCCCGAGGTGCGTCTGTGTCGCTCACGTTCCGACGACTTGGGAGCAGTTTTCTGGCAGGCTAATCCTATTAGTAGCGTCTACTCAGTCCGCGTTTAATCACGGAGCGGAATCGGATGGGATGGCCAGCTTTCCAAGCGGCTTCGGACACGCCGCAGCGGCATGGATGCCTAGCCGAGCCAACTGGCTGGGAAAAGTATTTGGCGGCGCTCCGGGGGGCTTCCCGCCCGCCCTTGCCGGCGCCGGGCGCCGGGCTCTGCCATGGCTCGGAGGCCTGGGAGCCCAATCGGGGCTGCCTCGAGCCGCCAGCTCTGCTCGGGGCTGCTCCCCAGGGGGAGGATTTGGCAAAAGAGCCAGCGCGAGGCGGCGGGCTCGGCGCGCGCACACTCCGCGCTCCCTCTCCGCGGTGGCGGCGGCCAAGCCGGTTGGGGTGACGGGGAGGAGGATTCCTGCATCCTGTGCCCATCGCCGACTGGCCCGGGCTCAGGGAGCTAGCTAATAAGCGAAGGCAACGTCGCTGGGGCCATCCGGGCTGCAAGCGGCCCAGGAGGCGCCGGGACAAGAGTGGGAGCCTCCCGGTCGCCTGGTTCGGCCAGGGGAGCCCGCGAGGCTTGCGCCCCTCTGCTTTCTCCCTCCCTGGTACTTGGCTGCCTCTGCCCTATTCGGTGGGCGAGGGTGGAGAGAAGGAAGAGGCAGCAGTCCCGGGCGATGCGAGCCGCGATCAGCCCGGCCCGGCTGGTCCGAGAGTGGGGCGGCCGCGCGCGCTACGCCAGGTGGGCCGTGTGCTTGGAGCAAACTTTGGGGTTCCCCAGCTCTCAGCACCCCTGGGTCCGGGCTCCTCCGCGATGGGGATCACAAACAGGGCCCCCAGGGCACCTCGGAGCCCCCCGGCATTCGGACCTCCCATGCCTGCCTCAGCCTTACCGTGCTGCGGAGCTCCCGCGGCGGTGGCGGGGGCAGTGCCCCAGGGGCGGGCGGCCGCTGGCGCGGGCAGCCCGGCCTCCGGCGCCCGCCGTGTGGCTTGGCCCAGTTGCTGATCACCCCCCCTGGCTAGCGGCCGGTGCCCCCGCACCCGCCCGCCCGCCGCCGGCCGCTTCAGCTCGTGGCCAAGTTCATGCCGGCGGCGCTGCAGTGGCGGCCTCAATCTGCTCGCTCCATTCCCACCGCCCGGCTCCGCGCCGTGCGCCCGGAAGGTGGAGTTTCGGGGGTTTAAGTTACTGATAGGCATTTCTCACTGCTGTGTCACTCGGGGAGGAGGAGACACGCACGCCGCACACTCACACACCCTCACACTCGCGGCGACAAGCGGCTCTGGCCTTAAAGGGGAAGCCGCGCTGCCCTGCCCGCGACCCCGCCAGCCCTGAGCCCCGAAACACCGAGTTTCCCGACCCCAGAGGGGTGTGGGGCAGCAGAAGCGAAGCCGCCTCCCAAGGGGCCTCCCGGACCCTCCGGCCACTTTTTTAAAAGGGAAAGCGGCCACAGGCTGGCTTCGCTGTAGTCTCCTCATTGCTCCAGTCCACTCGTACTCGGGTGGTACCTGGGTCCGAGCAGAGGGGAAGGGGAAGGGGGCACCAAAGCACTTACCTCTGGCTCCGCACGCAGCTGGAGGCGGTCAGTGCCCCTGGTGGCAGGTGGCCCGCCTAGACGGTCCGCTGATGGAGAGAGAAGCGGCAGCGGGGTGACCGAGCGCCCCCGGTCACGAGAGGATGGGACTCGCGGGAGGGCCACAGGCTGAGTCTCGCGCGCTTAGGAAACCCGCAGGTGCAAGTAGCTTTCCCGAGAGTGGGCAGAGCAAGAGGGCGAACCGTGCACGTCCCTGAGGGACCCAGGGCCAGTCGCGAGCGCGGGAGAGCCAGTTGTCACCGTAGACAGGGAGGGAGTGCGCGCGAATCACGGGAACCGAGAGAGGAAGACCGAGAGAGGCAGCAACAGAAACCGACGGAAAATAACGGAGATCGAGTGGAAGAGGGACACAGGGAGAGACAGAGAGAGAGGTGGCAGAACCCTGGAGGACTCCGGACGGGAGTCACACGGATGGGAGCCTTGTTGGAAAGTGGCCTATTGGACCCCCACCCCCACCCCGTCCCATTCTCAGCAGGGACTGGCCCAAGAGCTAGGGACCGAGAGGCGAGGGCGCTCACCTTCAGTGGGGGGCGCTGGGCGGGTGGTGCCTGTCCCACTGCCGACGCGTCCGCTCACTGGCTACCGCTGGACAACCCGGCCAACCTGCTGCGACAGCAATAGGGATCGGGACTCTCAGGTGGTGGCTACTGAACTGCACCCGCCCCCTTGTTCGCCTAGCGGCCCCCTCTCTCCCCGCCCTCTCCCCCTCCTCCTTACTCTCCCCTCCTCCTACGCCCGCCACTCCCCTCCCCCCGCCACCTCCGCGGGGACACTGTCTGGGCTGCCCCCTCCCCCGGTGTGCTCAGCCTGGAGCCCAGGCGCGCCAGCCAGTCTCCCACCCTCCTGGCTTGGAGCCGTGAAGCCCCTACCCTAGTGGGGCTGCACGGACCCTCTCTCAGCAGGGGCTTCTCCTGGGGCAAACACCTGCAGCTTCTGCAGGCACACCGGTGGCCTCAGAACTGCCAGGCGGGCCACAGCCGCCCGTCCGCCTTATGCACGGTTCCTGGGCCAGCAGCTCCCCTCCCCCACCCCAGGGCTGGCCTGCACCTCTTCTGCAGGGTGTCCTCCCCCACTGCATTTCCTAACCTGGACTTTCCTGATCTCAGCCTGCGGGCCGACACCGCGTTGGGTCCGACAGTAGCAGCGCTCCACGGGCAAAGCCTCAGAGACTGCTCAAGGCTCCTGCCAGCACCTCTGAGGAGCGACCTGTCACCACCACATCTGGTCGCACTCGGCCGAGCCCGGGGCTGGGATAAAGGGGTGGGCCCACCGCCCACTCGGCCACTCCTTCCCTCCACGCCCCTAAGCCGGAGCTGGTTCCCTCATGGACTGAGTAGGGGCCACAAAGGTGGGGGATGGCCTCCGAGGTTTCCCGAAGTTCCCCTGCTGAGAGGCAGCGGCTGGGCCCCAACCACGTGGCACAGGTTTCAGACACCTGCCTATTAACCCGGTACCAGAGCAAGCAGGGCCCCTGAGGGTGAGGTGGGCATGCAAGGCTCAGCTGGGAAGTCATCCACATCGGCTGGGCCCAGCTGGGGCTGTTCAGTGGAGGGCTTGCATCCAAAGATGCTTATTGCTCTCTAGTGCCATTGCAATCCTCATCTTCACTCCGGACAAGGCCCTGGTGCAGTCCTGGCCCCTGGCCCATCAGAATCTTGCAGAGAGGAGGAGTCATCCTAGAAACACCGTGCACCCCTAGAGCTAGACACAGCTCTTGAGCATCTTGAAGGGAATCCGATTAACAAAGCAGTTGGAACCTGCAATAACTATCAGAGAGCATTGCAGTGTTGTTAAAATTTGATCCCCACCCCCACAAAGTACACTGGTCAAGGAGGTGAAAGACAAGACAGAGATCTGTTCCCAGCAATCTCTACCCTCATGTCGCTTTCCCTCAGCTTCCCCAGTGGGGCGAGTGATGCCAGCTCCCCTAAATGTCACGGGATCCCGTGACATCACAGCTGCACCTGTGTCAGATGGCCAACTGCCTGCTTTGCATCAACACCTAGATAGACACTACACATCTCAAATTCCACTTGACCTGAGAAGAGCTCCTGGTCACTCCCCATGGTCCGCCACCTCAGTTTAGGGCAGCTCTATCCTTCCAGTTGCCCAGGTCAAATGCCCTGGACTCTTCCTTGACTCTTCTCTTTCACTCACAAATGACATCCAGAGATGCAAGCAATTCATCTCTATCTTCAAAATATATCCACCATCTCAGCCTTCTCTCTTCCTTCAATGCTACCCCCTGGATCCAGCCATCAACATCTCCCACCTGGATTACTCCAGTAGCCACCTAATGGGTTCCTCTATCTCCTGCTTCCCCCTAAACCCCTCTCCCCCACTTCAGTCTAGTCCCAATCTCTGTGTACTCTGCAAGACATGCCCCTCCATCTGGATGGCATTATCTTCCCTGTTTCCTTCCCTCCCTCTGCTCCAGGCTTCCTGAATCTTCCTCTGTACACCAGGCATCCTCCTTTGGGCCTTTGCACTAATGGTTCCCTCTGCTGGAATGCACTTCCCCAGATATCCACAGGGCCGGTTCTCCCATTTCTTAATCTTGACACATGTGTCACCTGGCCAACCTATGTAACATTTCAAAGCCCCACACCCATTCTCTGGCACTTCCTCTCCCCTTTCCCACTTTGTTTTCTCTCTGGTGCTTACCATGAACTGTCCTCTTCTATAGGTTAGACACCAAGAGGGCTGTGATCAGCATCCACAGCTGTATTCCCAGCTCCTAGTGCATTGACTGGCAGGCAGTATCTCCTCAGTGAATGCTAATAGGATTCTGTTTCCTTGGAATTTTCCAGAAACTCTGGGGACCACAGGATTGTACAGATACACTGGGAAAAGGGCCCATAGGTTTCATTTATTTCATTGCATTTTAAGGAGTTTCATGACCTGAACAAAGGTTAAGAGGACTGGAGGTCAGGCAAAGAACTTTCTGTTTGTGCCTTAAAACCAGCCTGGAGTCATGGCACCACGGGGCACTGTGGCCCAGGTATATTGCGGTTCTTTTGGTTACCAGAAACAGAGGTTCCCTGTGGTTGTCACCTTGGGTACCCCCAAGATTAATAAACAAATGGGAGAGGAATAGAAACAGGTGGGGTGAGGACTTTCTCCACACTGAGTGCACTGGCTGTGAGACCCTTTTGTCACCCAAAATGAAGACCAAGTCCTGAGCTAACAGTATCTCTCTCCACTTTCTGAGGCCTACCATGTACTTCACCTGCACTAGCTCATGTACTCAATGAGGCGTAAGCCACCATCATCTCCATGTTCTAGATGAAGAAATGGGAGGCTCAGAGGGGTAAGAAGACATGTCCACGGTCACACAGCTTTAGTAGCGGAGCAGCATGCAATTGGGCCTCAAAGTTTGGGCCACTTCTATCTGCCATGTAGCCACTCATGTTTAGCATGTACACAGTCCTGTTGAGGAAAGAAATCCCACAGGGGTCTCAGGGGCTGCCCTTCTCTTGAGGGAATCTCCTGGCCAGCCCTCTTGCTGAGATGCTGCCAAGCAAAGGGTTGGGCTTGGCCTATGGGGTCCAGGGGTACCATACCAAGGCCAATATGGGCCTGATTTTGATCTGACCTAGACTTGGAGCTTAAAAATAATCAGTAGCCATCTGTCATTCATAGTCATATTCTTGTGAACTCATACTGTTTTTCCAAGTTCATATCACAAGTGCTGGAGGCTTACCTGGAAGCCTCTGGAATTCAGATTGGGGCCTGTGGAGAACAGGCATGCTAACTGCAGATAAGAAGCACACATCCAGTTCCTCTGTTTGTGGTTACTCCCCTGTTGCATAGCCTCCTGTGGCTCCCTACTGCTGACATCACTCAATACCAACTCCTCAGCCTGGAATTCAAAGCCCTCTATAGTGAGGCCTCAACCTCCATCACCTTCATCTCCTGGTACTTTCACACATGCCTTTGGGCCTTCTGCCTGGCTAGGCTGTTAACTAGACACCAAACAGTTTCTGGTTCTTCCCACATCCCCACCTTTGCTCATACATTTTCCCTTGAATGCCTGCTGAGGGCTAATCTCAAAAGCCTCCTGCTCTGTGAAGCCTGGCCTGACTCCCATTGCAGCATGGACGCCCTCCCTCCTTGGCCATTCATGGCCCTGTCTGTACCTCTGACTTTGCAGGCTTTCACCCTCAGTTTTTCCTGTTTCATTGTTTTACCAGGGAATTTTAAGGTTTCCCTGAAGCCTCCCTGATAAACTCATAGCTGACCTGTGACTGGGGCAGAGGGGGTTCAGAGTGGCCTCTGGTTGGCAGAATCTGGAACCAGAGGGAGGAAATGGGGTGGTGCATGTGGCAGGAATCAGCATGGGACATGGCATTCCCCCACCCCTGCATGTATGCAGAGGCTGTTGGCTGTGCCCAACTGGAGGTCACGCCTTCCACCTGCTCTCCCTGTCTCTCTCCTGGCTCCTAGCTCCCAGCAGTCATACCCACTCATGCAGAAACCACAACCCTAGCCCCAGCCCAGGCTCTGAGCTCTAGGCTCCTGAAGCATTCACTCAGGGCTTGCTGACTCATCCATCCTCTGCATACAGTCCTGACCCCAGTGGTGACCTGTGTTCTGTGACCACAGCAGATTGGAGGCCACAACCAACAGGAACCAGGACACACAAATGTCATGGGGAGGCCCAGGCCAATAAAGCACAACTTGATCAGGAAGCCTAGAGGCCCGGTATACAACCAGGTTCTGACACCTCCTAGCTATGTGAACCTCCTGAGTCTCATATGTCTCACTTGACAAGTGGTGGTCTTAGTGGTACCTGCCTTACTGGGTTATAGTTGGAGCTGCAGCCCCCTGTGCATGGGACCACCTTTAGCAGGGCACCTGGCCCATTAGTCCTAGAGAAGAAGTTATTGTTAAGAATATTATGGCAAATACCCCCAAAGACAGGAGGCAGGTGTCAAATCTAACAAGACAAAACACATTAATATGAAAGCTCAGGTCCCTCCACCAAAGGTTTAAACATCTTATGATATTGGGCAAACAATGAGTGTTCTGATATGTCTGGTAAAACGTGAGTCTGTGCCAGATGTGGAGCCAGATTGGGGCAACTTGTGGGGGACACATGGCATTTTGCCCTGGTGGGGTGGAGGACAGCCATTGGGAAACGAGTCGGATTATTTCTCTTCATCGTGTTCTTAAACAATTTTAATTAACAGGAACATTGGGGGTGGTAAGTATTTTTGAGAACCACAATGGAAACAAATGGGAAATTGTTAAAATATTGATTGTAATTTCCTGGCAACTTCACTGATTTAAAAGAAAAAATAAGAACCTTTAAGAAAAAAGCCCTTATTAGCAAGCAAGCAGTTAATTAAGGGGCTGCAGAACGGCTGCATCAATTTCACCATGAAACCAGAAAACCGCTGCTACAAGTCAATTTTGCCCCCACAGCTCCTTGCTTACCATGAAGGCTACTTCCAGAATGCATAGGCAATACCATCGAAGCATAGATAAAGATAGGAAATGGTTATCTAAACAGAGATAGAGAAATAATTTAGGGAATGAACGTAAATCCAGATGGCTGCCAGTTTTCCTCCTGCACCATACATACAACTGAAAGACATTGTCAAAGCTTTTATATGGAAAAAAAGTATGCAGATGGCTTGCTAATTATTACTCTTCATGCGATGACATTTTTTTCCAACAGCACAGGCTCCACTCGGGCCCCACATGGGAAGAGGCTCCATCCACTGTTCTAAGACCCTTCAGACCATTTGCAAATTTGTGATTGAACACACACACACACATCCAAAAAGTCTGGCCTGTGGCTGTCTTAGCAACTAGCTAGGCTACTGCTGCACCACCACCATGACCACTCAGAAGGTTAATATGACCTAACACCAGGGAACCAGCTGAGGCCCAGCATCGGGCAGGCTCACAGGCTAGGCGGGCTTCTGGAGAAAAACCAGACAGTGTGCTGCTGCTGTTCTGGGGTTGGAAAACACAACTGCAGTAACAATAAAAGCAGCTAAAGCTTGGAGTATGCCTACTATGTGCCAGGCCACATGCTTCACATCCATGAGTTCAAGGAAGCCTCATAAAAACTAATTTCAGAGCTGAGAAAACATGTTCAGAGAGGTTCAGCAACTTGCCTGAGGTCACACAGTTGCTCACTGCTAGAATCACCAAGATTAGAATGTCTCAGCAGCCTCGACAGAATCCTAATACAACGAGTCACCGAGGAGGAAGGAAGTAAAAACACTTCACGTGTTTTTAGCTCTGTGCCTGGTTCTTGGCTGGTCAGCTGGCTTGGCTGGCTTTTACCACCTCATAAGAAAGGACAGCAACATATTCAGTCATTTTGTCAACCTGTCGATGACTCGTTGGTAGCTTGGAATTGGCTGTGGTGGGAGTACCAACACCACAGAAATAGGCAAATGCTGCAAATCGGGGCTGGTTGTCAAATATTTACCAACATGCCAATTGCATGCAGGTGTTGCAGCCACAGCGCCTGGTTCAAATCCTGGCGCCATCACTTACTGTGTGGCCTGGGGCAAATTTTCCAGGCTCCAAAATGGAGATGACAATAGTGTGAGTGTAAAATATAATAATCTATGTAAAGCACCTAGCACAGTATATGTGATCAGCTCGTGTTATAAAAAGAGGTATACTGCAACCACTACTAATTACTATTCTTCTTCTTCTTCTTCTTCTTCTTCTTCTTCTTCTTCTTATTATTATTATTATTATTATTATTATTATTATTATTATTATTATTATATTAGGCAACCGTCAGCTTTCACGTAGAGTACAACAACATGTCCTAACTAGTCCCCTCGCCTCCAGTCTTGCCCCCTTCGGTGCATCTTCCTCACAGCTGCTGGGGTAAACTTATAGAATACAGATCTTGCCTCATTCCTCCCCTGCTTAAAATAGTTCCATGGCTCCCTTTTATTCTCAGGGAAAAGTCCCTGCTCCAAAACACCAAAAATTTCGTAGTCTTCTTGGACTGCTGTAACAGGCTGTGGGGCTTAAGCAACAGAAATGTATTATCTCCCAGCTCAGGGTGCTGGATGTCTGAGATCAAGGGGTCAGTAAAGTTGGTTCCTTCTGAGGGCTGAGGGGAAAGGACCTGTTCCAGGCCTCTCTCTTTGCTTGTAGATGGCCATTTCTCCCTGTGTCTTTTCATGATGTCTTCCTTCAATGTATATTTCTGTGTCCAAATTTCCTCTTTGTATAAGGACACCAGCAATATTAGATTAGGGTTCCACTCAACCCCAGTATCACCTCACCTTAATTTAATTAATTACATTTACAATTACTCTAGTTCTAAAAAAGGTTACATTCTTAGAACTTCAACATACAAATGTTTGTGGGACACAATTCAACCAATCAGTCTACCCTCTGGCCCCCAAAAGTTCATGCATGTGTCTTTTTCACATGCAAAATACACTTAACATCCGATCCCAACATCCTCACAAGTCTTAATCCATTTCAACAGTAAGGCTCAGTCCAAAATCTCATCCAAATGTTATCTAAATCAGGTATGGGTGAGACACAGAATAGGAGCCATCCTGAGCCAAAATGCCTTTCTACTTGTGAATTTGTTAAACCAAGCAACGAATTATCTGCTTCCAAAATGTAATGATGGGTGTAATGATTATTTTTCTATGTCTACTTGACTGGGCTAAGGAATGCCAAGAAAGCTGGTAAATCCTTATTTCTGGGTGTGTCTGTGAGGATGTTTGTGGCAAAGATTAGCATTTGAACCAGCAGACTGAGTAAACAGATTCACCCTCGGCTAATCCACTGAGGCTGTTAATGGGACAGGAAGGCTCAGGAAGAGCAGATTTTCTTTCTCTGCTTGAGCTAGGATGGCCATCTTTTCTTGACTTCAGAGCTCCTGGTTCTCAGACCTTCAGACTCTGGGACCTACACCCATGGGCCCCTGTTTCTTTGACCTTTGGACCCATATTGAATTCCACCATTGGTTTTCCTGGTTCTCCAGCTTACAGACAGCAGATTGTGGGACTTCTTGGCCTCCATATCCATGCAAGCCAAACCTATCATAAATCAATCAATCTATCTATCTATCTATCTATCTATCTATCTATCTATCTATCTATCATCTATCTATCTATCATCTATCTATCTTATTGATCCTGCCTCTCTGTAGAACCCTAATATCATGGGGCAGGCATAAGGTAGACATATTCATTCCAGAAAGTAGAAATCAGAAGGAAAAAAGGGATCATCAGTCCCAAGAAACTTTGAACCCTAGCAGGGAAAATTCCATTCAATTTTAAAGCATGAGAATGATTCTCTGACTCAAAGGTCTGTCCTCTGGATTTGCCCTTGCGGTGAATACAGCACATGCCCTGTTGTTCTGAAACACGTAGATCTTTCATATCTCCATGCTAGGCACACAGTGTTTCCTCCAGGCTATGGGGGCCCTGCTTTCCCCACTCACTTGGGAACCTCCTCTGCAGGCAGCAGGCTTCATCTAAAGACTTAGTTTGCTGTTCTTTAGCCTGATCTCCATCCTCCCTGAGGCCAGGAGAAGGAGCAGCCCCTTTACTAAATGCACCTCTGACATCTGAGCTGACTCGAATTCATCTTCCACACACTGGTCTGGAAGTGCAGATCCACTGTCTCCCACTAGACTAGGTGCTACTTGATACTAGGCCCAGATCTCTTTTACTTGTCTTCCCAGCGCAGGCTCAGAGACAAAACTGCTGTGCAGTATACAAATGCCTGCATGTCCACCTGATGGACTGCACAAAGGAGCCTTTTCTGAAAGCCTAATGTGCACAGACCACTGGACTTAGTGGGCTGTAGACCTGGGTGGGAGTGTGTGTGGCAAAGGACAAACCATCTCACACTCATCATGACAAACAATGAGTTACCGCACTTGAGAGCTTGAGGGGTCCTTAGCAGCATGTGCTGGCACCTGACATATAGCTTGTCGGACCCTCATACTTTCCTTGTGAGAGATTAAACAGCATAGTAAAAAAGCAAGCAGCCAAGCACCAACCTCAATTCAATCCAGGCTTTTCCATTCACCAGCTGTGTGACTTTGGGCAGCTTGTTCACCCTCTCTGTGCCTCTGTTTCTTCATTTGTAAAATGGGGCTAATCAAGATAGGTTTGGAGTGAGAATTCAATGAGCTAGTATCTGTCAGATTTTAGTTGTCATTCAGGTACAGCCAGTTTCAACCTGCTGCTGCTATAAATGCTTGCTGAGGGCAAAGCCTGTTTATCTTTTCAGTGACAGAACCCCTCCAGCTCTCAAGTGTGGTACATCTGTCCTGTGCATTAAATACATGTGTGTATGTGGGGAGGTGGGAATAGGATCCAGTCATGACCATTACAAAACATCATAAGAGCATCTACTTAAATCTATGTCTGTTCCCATCTGTAGCTTGGGCTTTAGAGGTAGTGAGACGGAAGGTCCTTCAGGAAACCGCGACCAGACACTGAGCAGCAGGCAGGAGCACGAGCTGCCTGTCTCAGTGCTTTCCGCAATGGATGAGCCTCTAACTAGCCAGTGGATCAGGGTGTCCTATGATGGCAGTGCCATCAAATGAAAGGTAGCCTGACCTGGGAGGCAAGCCCCTGGGTCCTTGGCTCAGTCCTGCAGCTGGTCCAGCATGATACCTGGGACCAGCACCTTTCCCTCTCTGAGTTTCAGATTCCAGCTCTCTCACAGGCTTGGACCTCCCATCTGCAGCATTTTCCAGAAAGGCCACCCACATGCTCAGGTGGCTGAGGGACCAGTCCTGGGCTGCGGGTGGCTGCCGGTTGTGTTGGAGCTGTGGCTTTGCCTCCCCCATCCTGCCTTCCGCATAGCATGTCTGCCAGAAAGAAAGACCTGTTGCCTTGAGGAATGAGCATAGATGCCACCTGGTGCAATTGGAGCAATCAAATGAAAGGGCAAGGAAGCGGCTTGTTGCTCTTCCCTGTGAGCTGGGACTTTTGTCTCCCCAGCCCTTTATCCTGAGCACAGAGACATGTTCAGCCAGGAAATGCTTTGCTACCAAAGTGAATTCTCTCTGGGCAGCTCATCACTGTCGCCAGCACTTCAGGACCTAGGGTTCAGAACAATCTCCTTGTCCTGGAGGTGCTGCCCAAGACACTGCCAAGGTTGCGCTATCAGGAGAATTATGGTACTGGGCATTTGCCAGGAGGAAGAGAGTGTGTGCTTTACATGGGGCTGAAATGTCCCTGCTGTTCAGAGAAAGGAGATTCAGAGGAGAAGACAAAATTGGTGCCTTTTGCAGCAGCCAAATTTACATCTCATTGCTGTGTACTGGTAACGTGATGCCCACAGCCAGATCGCACAGGCTGGTGTCACGTTGCATCAGCAGCAAAACAAAGGGCTTTAGTAATCAAATACCCTGGACCTAGTGGCAGATGCCTGGCTGGCTAGGAGGGCCATGGTGCCCTGCTTTAGAGCCGTGGCATCCTAAACAAGCCAGACGTCGTGCCACACTGACCCTTGCAGTGGGTACCTCACAGCTTCTCACAGGTGGCCATGCAAAGCTCAGCTTCCTCTCCATCCTGCCCCTGTCCCTAGCCCTGTCCCACAGAAGTCCTCCTTCCCACAATGCATCATTGTCCATTCCAGCATCCTAGCCCTGTCTGAGAAGCCACAGCCTCACACTGGCTCCTCGTTCCTGAAGGACAAATGTGGCAGTGTGCCACCTCACAGGTACCTGTCCACCATGCCACTCTGTAGGTTCAGTGAGGCTGGGGAAATCAAAGTAAAAGACTTGAGAAGCTTCTGTAGCCCTAAGAAGTTGCAGCCATGAGGGACTACGTTTCTCTACAGTAGAGTGAACAGCAAACAGAACATTTCCTACCCCAGACGTTGGCCAGAACTAGCTGTGCCCTGCCAAACTCCATGCCAACTCCTCTTGCTCTCTGCTCAGGGCTTGTTCCTGCTAATGAAATGGCCATTTTGCCAGTGTAACATTACTTAGCGATTTATTAGTAATTATTGATTTTCAATTGTGGTTTCCTGGGACTGTGGGTTGGACCAAATCAAAGCCATCCTACCCATGGATCTCCATCCATTCGCTTGAGGCCATGGACTCAGATGCAAGCAGTTTGTCCATTGCTGAAAGCACTGAGAGAGGCAGCTTGTGTGGCTGCCTGCTGCTCAGTGTCCACTCACTGTTTCCTGAAGAATCTTCCATCTCACTACCTCTAAAGCCCCAGCTAAAGATGGGAACAGACATCTATAGTTTTAGGTGGATGCTCTTATGATGTTTTTTAACGGTCCTGACTGGATCCTGTTCCCACCTCCCAGGACCCACTCTGCCTTCTTGTTCCCTAGAGGCCTCCCTTCTTTACTCCCTGTTAAAGGATTCTTACTTCTTCCTACTTGTCCCTGAGCTTGGAAAATAGTGTCCTCTATCCCCTGACAGGAAGGAAGCGGAAGCCTCTGGGCCAGGAGTCTGTATTGCCTTGAGGCCTTGGTTCTTCCCATTATCAGGCTTCTTAAGCCTGGAATCCCAAGCCAGATGGTCCAGCTCCTTCTCCGATGCTGTCTGTGACTCCCAGCTTCAGCCTCCAGCCCAAGAAGGAACAGGCACTTACACACTCTCCCCTAAGCATCCCCTGAGTACCTTGCTTGACTGCCACACTAGTCGTGGAAGAAAGAGTCATAAAAAAGCAGGACAACCAACACCTCTTATATATCATATCTGATCTGCTTAGCATCACTTGTCTTTTATTCCAGCCATATTTAAAGAAACCAGTTCTCTCTGTGTGGGGTCCAACAAACTTCATGCAGGTATAGCTTGACAGCACCTCACCTCAGGCTTCCATCACATGCCTTCTCTTTTGACACTGTGGCACGGAATGCCAGGGGAACTTTTTTGGTGTGTACACATGTAAGGTTGGCTAAGTATCCATGGAGGGAAACTTTGACCAATGGGAAAAGGGAAAGGGATAACTGCTCTCTCTCTCCTAATTCTGATACATATTTCCTTTGGCTTCTCAAAAAACTCAAGAACCAGTCACACATTAGATGCATAACTAGATAGTGTAGCCTTGCTTTGGTTCTTCCTCCTTTCTTATTTTGTCCAACCTCACCTCTGACTCCTGCTCTCTGGGATAACATTTCCCAATAAAGATATTGCATTTAAGCCTTCATCTTATGCTTTGCTCTCTGGGGAACCAGATAGTTTGTACTTAGAAATTCCAAGGATAAGATTTTGGGGCTGGGTCTCTTACAAGTCAGATAGTAATATGGACTTAATGTCTGGTGGGAAAATAGCTAGTAATAGCCCTTGATATGCGGTGGCATCACAGTTATCTAGACTGCCACTTGTGAAGCGTGTGCTTATGTGGTAGTTGTAGCACTCAGATAGTATGGGGGACAACAGTAATCATGAAGATTTGAAGATTGTCTGGCTTTTGTTACTTTGAGAAACTAGCAATAAGGAAAATGGCAAGCTTGGGTCAGCTGACCCTCAATTCAAAACACCCTGGGAAAGCTAGAGGGACTGTATGGAAAATTTTAAAAGGATCCTCATCTTCTTCAGCAATAGGGTAGACCGTGATGAAAATCAGACGCAACATCATCAAATTATAGAAATAAAGTGTTGCAAATAATATTGAATACAGCCTCAATCATTTCCTATATCAAGGTCTTGACGGGAAAACAGTGGGAACTTGAGACCTGGGTTGAGAATATTTGGATGGATAAGCCTGAGAATCTTGAACCCCCATATTCTCCAGAACCCTCCATGCTGGCAGCCTCTTTTCTTTTTATAAAGAAGAGCAGCGTGACTCTGTGGAGACCCTGCAATACTTCACCTGTTGAAGGTGAATTGCAAGATGATGCTCTTCCTCCTTAAGACCCACTTCTACTAATTCTCATTGCCCCCAGGCTGATAACCAGGGTCATATCTCAGTATAGCCCGAGCTTGGAAGTACAATTCTTGTTCTTACAGAAAACAGCTTGCATGCTAAAGGAATTGCAGAAATGGCCTAGTACACACAAACAAGAATTGTGATACCAGTTATGGAAGTTGCAGGTTGACGGTGTTGGACTCAGGTAGTAGACGGTGAATTTATTGATATTGTGACATTCTCTCGTGATCAGGGATTCAATGTTCAGACAAAGACGTTAGGAATGGTTCCTAATACTCAGCTCGATGGCTCCTTGAAACATGGACTCAACAGTAGCCTATAATTAATGGGATGGCGCTACTGTAACTTTCTTAGTGTAGTATTAAGGAAGGAATCACGATGTTCAGAGAAGTGTTAGAATAGATTTATTATATGATACCAAAGAACCTACCATGACTTTGTTCTTTGCCTGGGCTACAGAACACTCCCTTCAGCAAGGCAATGGGTAAGAGGGGCACTAGCATATTTGAGAAGCTTGATAGGTAGCTGCCCTCTCTAGATTGAGTTTTAAAGTATGCGATACCACTGGGTTCCTTGTTATCAGTGAAGATGATAAGACTCCAGAATGGGAAAGGCCAGGTAGCAACACTTAGCCATTATCATAATGGGAGGCAAAGTCAGAGTAACAACTGGGGTGCCATATCTGCAGGGATCTGCATGATGACTAACAGACCTTTGTGTTCCTAGGGTAGATAGATGGAGAGATAACTAGGGTGTCACTTTATCAGTACAATTTTTTAGGAAACTAAAGCTTATAAGCAGAAAGTAGATGTCAGCGACCACCATGAAAAACTCAGTTCCTTACCCAGTTTCCAGATCAACGTCACTTCCCAAATGTGGAAGAACTCTATAGTGCCACTGCAATTACATACGACAAATATTCTCCCAATCTTTCTCCAAAGGGACTTAAGGACATTTGTGAGGGTAACTGTGCTAGGGAAACAAAACTACTTATACTTTTCAAGAACTGTTAAATACAGGGCCTGAGCTTCCACTAGTAACAGGAAACCCCAAATGTCATCATGATTTTTCTTGTTAGAATGGGTATTTATTGAAGTAAGGTGATAAATGGGGTTCTGGCTCAATGGTCTAATGGGTCTGTAGATCCACCCCGTAGTTATTTTCCGGCTTTCAAGCATGTAATTAGAGTGGATATTTTTAGCAAGTAGAAGAACCCTGACATTGGCAACCCAACTTGCGGAGTAAGAACATTTTGATAGGAAGGTTCAAGTGGAAAGCACTGAAGCTGTCTTCCCCCTCAGCCTAGATAGTAAATCAGAAGCAACCTTAAGAGAAATTACAAAAATTAGTTTCACTACCAAAGACTTAAAGGATGCAAGTGCAGTGGTCCTCATCATATACTTGTTCAATTCACTTATGTGGCTCCAGCAAAAACCAGATAGATTTTGGCAGATGACAGTAGACCACTTATTATAAACTTAACCAGGTGATTGCTACATCTGTGGCTGCACTGCTGGATGTGCTAATTTTACTAAAGCAGACCAGAACATCCTTTGGCATTTGGAGTGTGGCTATTGGTCTGGAGAATGCTTTATTTTAATTACCATCAATAAGTGGGATCAAAGGAAGTTTGCTTTTAGATGAGAATTCCAGAAATACCTATTCACTATTTTACCACAGGGCAAGATAAATTCTCTGCTCTCTGCTTTGTCACAAAGTAATCCTGACATTTCACAGAACGTCACACTTGTCCATCATATTGATGAAATTGCTGACATCATACTAATTGGATCTGGTGAGCATCAAATGACAAGTACCTCAGATGTTCTTGTAAGACACATGCAAATAAGAGTGTGGGAGATATATCCCAAGAAGATGCATGGGTCTGCCACATCACTAAAATATTTAGGAGTCTAATGATCTAATATATGCAATGGCATCTCCTCTAAGAAAAAAGACAAATTATTTTATCTTAAAATGCCTACCACTAACGAAGAGGCAAAGTACTTGGTAGGTCTTTTGGGATTTTGGAGGCAGTATAGAATGCAATTGGAGATTTTGCTCCAAGATTTTTATTGCGCTTTTCAGAGGTTGCCAGTTTTCAGGAGGGCATAGAAGAGAGGGCTGTGCTGCAGGCCCAGGCTGAAGTTCAAGTTGCTCTGCCTCTTGACCCTAATGACTCATCAGCTCCAATGGTGCTAGAGGCATCTGTGGTAGACAAGCATGCTGTGTGGAGTCGTTGGCAAGCTTTAATAGCAGAGTCACAGTGCAGAATCCTAAAGTCTGGGAACAAGGTTATGCCTTCTATGCCAGAGGTTTGTTCTTGTTTTATAAAACAGCTCTCATTCAGCACCCACTCATGTGTACCGGGTGTTAAAACCCCATGAGATAATTGCTTCTCTTTTTCTTCTACCATGGATCATCTCAAGATGTATTTCTTATGACTTCTTAGGTGCCCCCATAAATTCAATCAGCCAGTTGCCTTTCATGGCAGCCAACTTGATAAACATTTCTGTATTGACTTTCCTTTTTCCCCTGCATTGCTCCTCCTGCCCTACAGTAAGGATTCCATTGAACTTGAAGCTGTAATGCTATTGGGCCTTGGTAGAGAATTAGTGCTTGACCATGGGACCCTAAGTAACTGTAAGATTGCAGTTATCCATTGTGAGCTAAGTATTAGTAGATCTAAAAAGTTATAAGGTCAGGCAAGCACACCATTGTATGATGAAAATAGTAATTCGACTACGGATCCAAGAAGATTCATAGATTCGAGTAAATTATCTAAACAGATGGGCCAGACTCCTGTGTCATTTACATCTGTTGAATTGACCACGGCGTTCCCTCAGTTCATACCTATGGTTTTATGGAGTTTTCCTATGATCAGCTGATGGAGGATAAAATAATTTGGTCCTGGTCCTCAGATTGGTTGGCACAATGTATTGGTGAAAGCTAAAAAAGAAATGGACAGTAATGGCATAAAGAATAGTGGTAAAAGGAAATACTCCTAGTGGGTGGAGTTGCAAGTGGTAGAATTAATTATCAACTTGGTATGGAGGGAGAAGTAGCCTCTAAAAGGATAGACCACTGGACAGTGGCAATTGGCTTAGCTGGTTGTCATGGGTTGAATTTTATCCACCTTCCAAATTCATATGTTGAACTCCTAATCCTGGAACCTCAGATTGTGACCTTATCTGAAAATAAAGTAATTACATATGTAATTGGTTAAGCTAAGGCTATACCGGAGTTGGAAAGGGCCCTAATCCAATATGAAAAAAGGAACTTATAAAAAGGAGAACCTTGGGCACAGAGGGAAGACAATGTGAAGAGACACAGGGAAAGACAGCCATCTACAAGCAAAGGAGAGAAGCCTGATATAGATCCTTCATAGCCCTCAGAAAGAACCAACTCCGCTCACTAATTGATTTTGGACTTTGAGCCTCCAGAACTGTGAGACAATATATTTCTGTCTTTTAAGCCAACCAATTTGTGGCACTTTGTTATGGCAGCCCTAGAAAATTAATATATTAGTTGGCTAGGAGCCTGGAAGGAGCAGGCTTGGAAAATCATTTTCACAACAAAGAGGTGCAACAATGGGCACAGGATTCACTGGGATTACCATGTACTCTACCACTCAGTAGCAGCAGGCCTCACAAAATAGCCTGATAAAGGCTTACTAAAGTTTCTGCCTTGAGGACAACTTACTGTGAGGTTGAGGCACTGTCTTCCAGGATGCAATATGTACATGGATCCAATGGCTGATATATGGTCCCCAATAACTAGACCCCAGAGATCTGGGTACTAATGGGTAGATGTGGGAGTGGACCTTCTCACTTTCACTCTCAGTGACCTATTTGTTGAATTCGTGTTTCCTGTCCCTGAGGGCTTCATCTCTGCTAGATTAGAAGTTCTGGTTTGATGTGAATTAATGTTTCCATCAGGGGTCACAGTAAGGATTCCATTGAACTTGAGGCTGCAGTGACCATCTGGTCAGTTTGGGTTTCTCATGCCAGCAAACCAGCAGGAAAGGAAAGGAAGGGATAGGATTGCTGGCATACAATGGTGGCAGGGAGGAGTATATTTACAGCCTAGGGAATTCAATGGGGGCATTTTATTGGTGCTTCTATGTCCATTGATAAAGGTGAATGGAGTTAAAGGAATAATGGTCCACCAAAAGCAAAGTAGCTAAGGGCTTAGATTCCTTGGGGATACAGGCCTGAGTCACCTCAGTGGGCAAGGAACACAGACCAGCCAAAGTGTTGGCACTGGGAATAACGTTTTGAGAATACAGGGTGGAGGATGGAAGTGATGAATATCAGTTATAGCCTACGAGTCAGCTGTGGCACCAGGGACAATTGCTTTTCCATAACCATCTTGCATTAAGACTTTGCAAAAAAATGCAGCTGCCCACCACCTTGAGGGCCTCTGGGTAGATTGGTCTTGGACTTAGAACGTCTCAAGAAAGAAATGAGAGCATTTTGTTTTCTCAAATATAGGGGCTCCATATTGGAATGTCGGAGCTGAGGACAATGGAAGATAAGAGCCAATCTGAGTGGTATAAGGAGTGGACTGGATCAGATACTTTTTATAACCTATCTCATGTTTTCTTGATCTCATTCTAGCCTCTGCTGTGTCTGTCAGTTCTGTGAAAATTCTGACCTCCTCCAGGCTGG
This sequence comes from Cynopterus sphinx, assembly GCA_030015415.1. Classification (NCBI taxonomy): domain Eukaryota; kingdom Metazoa; phylum Chordata; class Mammalia; order Chiroptera; family Pteropodidae; genus Cynopterus; species Cynopterus sphinx. The sequence goes on from CM057388.1 coordinate 85,370,601, forward strand.
TGCAACCGGTAGGTGCCTTGTGATGCCTGCAATGAATCCTTCTCCCCTCCTTCATTAGGCAGGGTGAGGGGAGAAGGGGATGTATCAAAGATTGCTAGATGTTTCAGCCTTAGAAGCAGGAATGGTTGTAGGGATGCAGGAGATGTGGAGGCAGTCATAGAAGAACACTTTTTAGAAGAAGTGAGGCCCAGAGGAGATGGGACAAGATGGGATCCAAGACCCAGGAGATACATCACCATGCACAGGGGAAGGAACAGCCCTTTTTCTTCTGAAATTAAATATAAAGTAGGAAGAAAAGAAAGAGATGCTTGCAGTGATTTTAAAGTGGCAAGGATGATGGAAGCCTCAAGTCGGACGACATTGGTTTTCTCTGCAAAGCCTGAGCTGAGCTTGCAGCTGGCAGAGGTGGGTGGGGCCAGGGTTGGAAGAGCCTGGTGGAGAAGGCTCAAGACAGCTGCTGTGGGGAATTCCAGAGGGATTGAATTGAGAAGGGAGTGTGCCTGCCTTACCTGCCTACCAGGCCAGAGGGAACTTTGCAAAGAGGAGGGCCACAGGATGTTTGCTGAGTTTAGAGTGGGTTTGCCATTTGTGGCCTGAATTGCCATGAGTTCACACGTACCCTCAACTTGACCCATGCTCAGTTCTTCTGCTTACTGCCACACTCACTCTCTCGAATGCACCCCCCTTTCCCACCACCTAGCTTTTGCCAAAGTTGTCCGTTGTGCAAGCAACAACTGGCCTTAGATCCCCCAAGCCACAACCCACATTCTTCAAATCGCAGCTCAAAGCCCCACCTCGAAGAAGCTATCTTTGTGATTGAAACCAACCGTTCTCAGACCTCTCACAGAAGCCCCAGAAAGGCCCTCTTGTCCAATGCATTCCTATAATCCCTGTTGCTTTCCGAATTTAGACAGGACCAGGAGAAAAGTGCCTGTCTCAGGGCCCTTGTTAGAAGGCCAGCTCTGAAGGCAGGGACTGAGTCTTCTGGCCCCCACATTTCACACCTAGAAAAGAAGTCTCCAGATTTCCTTGGAGGTCAAAGATCGTCAGAGGTGAGCCCCAACCGGGAGACCAGGGCCATTCTAGGGGTTCTTAAGCCAGGTCTAGACACCCCTACGAAGTCCAGGGAGGGCTTCAGCTCATTCACACTACCCTGGCATTTGGATGTAGATATAATGTGCACATACGTGTACACACATGTGAGCTTTTGTGGGTTTTTGTGAGAAGTTCCATAACTTTTCTCAGGTCTTCAAAATGATCTATAACCCCCTAACATCCCAGAATTATACTTTAAATGTTATTGGTGGATGCAGCCTGCAGTGGCCTATGCCCCACTGCACAACCCATCTGTGGTCAGAGTGTCAAATCCACATAGTCATAAGGTTACTGCTCTCAAGTCTCTTAGCCACTGCCAAGGGCACTGTAGCCACAGATATTCACACTCTGTCAGAAACCTGTCTGTGAGTCATCACATCCCCAATCATTCCAATGAGTGGAAGATGATTAATGGAGAACCAACCAGGTTTATGGGTCTTGTAGAAATTAGAAAAAAAAAAAAACTAACCTGTTGTCACTGGAATGCCATTTAAAGGCTACCAAGTCCAATATTTCCAGAAATATGTTCTATGGAGCATGAATTTTACCAGATGTGACTAGAATTGCTATTCTAAGAAAAAAGGATTCTAAGATCAAAGAAGTTTGGGAAATGCCGGTTTGAACAACATTAAATGGCTGTCTTTCCAGGAGGATTTCTCAGAGACTTCATTAGGTCATGGAGGTTTTGAATTTTTAGGAGAGAGATAGAAGGTTTTCCGACTATATTTAAAGTACTATGAAATTCTTTTGCAGAGTATTTGGCAGAATGACAGTCTTCTGTTGACCAGGTTTGCATTGGAAACCATCTCCTGAGCTTCAGGAAGTCCTGGTCACCCCCCCTACTTAATTAGAGAGCTCTGCTGAGCACACAACCCTCTTTGGGGATGAGTGGAGGGTGGGGGCACACCTGAGAGCTCAGGCACTCTATCTGCTGCCACTTCTCACCCTACCTTGGCTTAAGCTGCCAGATGCTAATTGTGTGATCTCGTGTGTTGTGCTTACTTGTATCCCAGAAGCCACCACAAGCACTTTACAGTTACTCATTCTACCAGGCAGGGTTCTCCAGAGAAACTAAGCCAGCAGGATATAAATATACAAGGACTATCAGGTGATCATGGGGGCTGGCAAGTCCAAAATTTGTAGGACAATTGAGCAGGCTGGAAACTCAGGCAGGAATAGATGCTGCATCTTTGAGGTAGAATTTCTGCTTCCTCAGGGAAACCACAGTTTTGATCTTAAAGCCTTTCAGCTGATTGGGCAGGTGGCTAGCCAATGGTAAAAGCAGGATCTCAATACAAGTAGCTTAACTTCAGGTGATGCTCTTCCCACTATGATAGGCCACCTCCCAGAATAGTCTGATGATCAAAAGTCACAGGTCTCAGGGCAAACAGCCCTCTAGCTCTCAGGTCAGACTTTGGGGGCAGAGGCCCAAAGCCAGCCACAGTCTTGGGCTGAGTGGGCTGTTACCCACCCCCAAGATTTCCCACGGACAGGAGATGCTCCTCCAAAGGCAGCAGAAGATTGGCACCTGTAGGGACCAGGCCTGCAAGGCTTTTTTTGCCTGTCTGTTTGTTGGAAGTGTCCCCAGATTGTGTTTTCTAGGAATATGTGTTCAGGCCCATGGGGGAAGGGAGGACACAGACTTGCTGCCTGGTTGGCTATGGAGCTTGAGTGTCCCTGTACTTCCAACACTTCTCAAGAGTCATCCCAGAGTATGAAACTCCAGGCTCTTGTCCCTCAAGCCAGGACCATGGGAAACCAAGTTCCCCAGTGGGCACACTTCAAGGAAATGTCCAGAAGTGACTTCCATGCTGGCCATTGGACTATTGACCAATGAATGACCATGCTGGCCATTTCATTGCAGGCATCATGCTCTGACAAAGATCTGAGCTCCAACAAGGCTGGATCTCAGGGCTCATATCGAGCTGTCCCTTGCATTGGGCTTAATATGGCAACCTCAGAAGAGGCCTTCCCCTCTCTGGCCTCAATGATCCCAACTGTATGATGAAAGGGGAAGACTATAATGATCCTTAGTTTGTTCTTCATCTTCAAACTGGTCTTCAACAGTAAAGTTTGAAGCCATTTTACTCTCTTTCCTAGGTATTTTAGAGGCATTCTAGAAGGGTTTATTGAGGATTCCTTTTCTTGAGGTGGGTCTCAGGAGCTAGTTATGGATAGCTAATGGCTGGGCATTGCTTGTTTGAACTCATATAAAACAAATAACCAAAAATCTCCTAGTAGAACAAGCTATTGTGGGAGCAAGGGATGGCAGTGCTGAGACAAATGCAACTTAGAAGGAATCAGGAAATTTATAGAATTCCTCCCTCCTTTTTTATCCCTCCCTCCCGCCTTCCTTCCTTGCCTGTCTGTCATCTGACCCCATGCACAGGTCATCTCGAACAGCTGAACAAGGACAGCAGGCATGTCCTTGGATCATCTGAGGAGGGGGCTGAACAGCAGCATTCTTCCCCTGCCTCCCCTTCACATTAAACACACACTCCCCCATTCTTCTGAATGAAAAATGCCAGGATTCCAAGGCATAGTACAAATGTATGTTGGCCTTGGGGCCCCAGATCTGTAGTAGCAGCTTGTCCTAAAGGCAGATGACTACAGATGGGTGTGTTGCAATCAGGACAGTTTATTGAGCTTTCTTGGCATCCTGTCTCCAATGACAGGGCCAGGCTCAGGGACTCTTGACACCTGGGAGTGGGATAAGGTTAGAGAGACATGAAGGGAGGCCTGTTGAATTGGGGCTGGGGGAGGGGGTAGTGACCTGCCTTGGTGGAGTGTGGGATGTTTAGGATGTAGAGAGAATCAACCTACTTTGGACCCCTCTTGTGTGCAATAAGTTAATATTTTACATGTAAGGCTTAGAATAAGTAGGATGTGACTTGCCCAATGTCACTTAGCTAGTAAGTGACAGAGCCAAGAACAGACCCTACTTCGTTGTTCTGTTTTGCTTGCATCATGTCATACTGCTTTGGAGGGTTTTGAAGGGAAGAAGACCTGGTGTCAAACTGTCCCCAGCATAAGGGAGTGTGGAGGGCATCAAAGAGTATCAGAAAAGAGAGAGAGGGTGAGGCTGGCTGGAGGCAGGGTGCTCTTCCAGTCCTAGCTTAGATTGTTCCATACATAGGAAATGCTTGCAGGGTCCTTCAGGGTGGGTGCCTAGTTCTCTTGCTTCACCCTTGCTGCACATACACCTTACACATTTTAGAATAGCAGTCAAATCTCCCAAGAAGCTGGCCTCAGCCCCCAACCAGTTTTGTGCTCAGCACTTGCCCAATTGTCTGAGGTGTGAGAAGTCTGGTTGGCAGTCCTACTTGAAAACAGAAAATTCTGAAGCACAGAGTGGAAGAGACATGACTGAGGCTCCCTGGCCCCCAGCCACATTCTTGTTCCTTCTCTGCCCTGTACTGAGGTGTCTGCACCTGTGCCTTTCTGCAGAGTAGGGGCTTGGCTCACACCAGCTGAGCCATTTTCTCCAGAATTTCACAGAAGAATCCACAACTCTGTGACAGCCCCATCATACTAAAGCCGGTTTCTCTTGCTGCCACACAGATTCTATTTCTCCTGCAGATCGCCCTGCTGCTCCCTGTGCAATGGGAGCAGTTAGCCCTGCCCCCAGCCCTGTGAATAGACACATCAGCCTCCTTCCCTCCTTGGGGCGGGCTAACAGGCAGTTCCGAGATGCCTGGCACTCAGGCCCTACCTTTGCTGTGATAAATCTGATGCTTTCAGGCCAGGAGGCCAGCCCTGCCGGAAATGACAGCCCATAGTCATTACCCAGAAAATCTCAGCAGCTCTGTCATGAGGTGTCCGGCCCATTCCAGGGCTAAATTTGGCAGGGGAGGAATCCGAGGAATTCTTTAGGCTCTCAGATTCCCCCTTCTTATTTTGGGGTCTAGGAAAGAAGAGGCAGAAACTATGAAACTGTATCCCCAGCCCCAATTCTAGACTTGAGAGGAAAAGGAGGGCTGGTGAGCCTGTGCTGGGAGCCCTAGGAAGTGACGACCCCCTCTCCCACCCCCCACCTCTCCTTTGTCACCGTGGCCACCACGTTTCTGGTTCAACCAAACCCCTCCGGATCCCTGGAGCACCGTGCCTGGGGCCTTGGCTCCTTCTGCTGCCCTGGGGGTCGGGTGGGGACGCTCCCGAGGACCCAGCTGCCTGCCCCTAGGGGGTCCCAGGGCCCCTCTCCAGGTCGACCCCTTCCTGCCCCCATGCCTCCATCTCAGGCTTGTCCTGTGGAGGTCTCACTCCCCAAGGCCTGTCCTTGGCCCCCTGGTTCCTGCTCCCCACAGCCCGCCCTGCATGGCCAGGTGACAGCTCACTGGGGAGGAGAGGCCCAGACTGCAATCTGTGTCTCTGCGGCGTGTTCCCACCATGTTGGGGACGCAGCTGAGCCACCTCTGTGCTGTGAGGGGGGGATGCTGCCAAGGAAGCTGCCGGTTCCATCGCAAGCCCCATGAATGCCTTTGGCAGGTCTGGAGCTGCCTGTGGGCCAGCACCAGGGGAGGCTGGGAAAGCCACCGGCCTGCAAGTGGCAGTGCCCTCCCTCTGGGGGGAGCAGGTCCTCTGCCAGCCTAGGAAGGGAGGGGGGGTAGGGCGCACCGGAGGCTTCCCTGGGCGCCCATTGTCAATGCCCCTCCAGCCAGCACCAGGGTCAGCTCAGGGCCAGGACAGCTGATCTGAGACATGTCCCGTGTTCTCGGGGACCAGGCGCTCAGCAGCTGTCACCTTCAGCAGGTGACCAGAGTCACCAGAGCAAGCCGTGGGTCCCCAAGGAGAAAATCTCACGATGGCCCCAGGGTTAGACCTTTCACTCCTGGTCAACTTGGAGGGGGCTGCCAGGTCCTCCTGACCCACGAGTGCCCAGGAAGTCCCTGCTGAGAGTCCTGGCTGAGGACACAGGGACACTGGGTCAGCGCTGACTTGCCTGTGACCTTGGGCACAGCCCTGGCCTCCCCATCTGTCAGCAGCTTTGGTCTGGGGCCTGGCTGCCCTGAAGGGCCCTGCCTGTCTCTCCCACAGGCTCCTGGGAACCAACCGGCTCAGGGGTCCAAGGTGCCTGGGCCAGCTCTGGTCCCTCTGTGTCTATCCATTTAGTCCCATCACATCTCCAGGGATAGTGTGTTTCTTTCATTCTGCAGAACTGTCCTTTCCACTGTGGACAATGCTTGTCCTGAGGTCTTAACAGGTCCGCCAGAGTTTTGATGGAGATGATGACCGGAAGCCACAAATGCAAACTGAGCAGCAGAGTCAATAGCTGCTCTGGTTCCCTCCAGCTTGGGCTGAAGTTCACCTAGGTCATTCCCCCTAAAATCCTCACAGCATGCCTGGGAGGCAGTTTCTTGCTGTCCCCATTGTATAAATGAGCAAGCACTGATCCAAGGCCACATAGGGCCCAGTACAGGTGATACCAGGAATCGCTATTCCAAACCAGGCTTGACTGATCCTGGAGCCTGAGACTGCTTCATCCTGGCATACCACTTAATGTCCAGCATCATGCCAGGCACAAAGCAGACATCCAGTTGGCACTTCTTGAATCACTTATTGAATGAAGATCTGACTAAGAGAGCCACCCAGCCAGCTAGATAAGGAGCATGAGGACCCTTTATGGACATGCCCTAATCTCTGGAGTTCCTGATGACAGAGACCTATTTTAGACAAAGGGCTGTCCCTTGCCATCCCAGCACACAACACCAAGCTTGGTGCCCCCAGCATCAGGGGATAGTTTGAGGAGCACTTGGTACTCTGTGTTGTCACAGGATGGGGAAAACCGGCTCAGTGGCCTCCAGCACTCTGAATGAAGGAATAAGCCCAAGTTCATCTCAGATCTCCAAGGAATCCCAGAAACACTGAACCGCATGTGAGACCTGGGTACTGCTGACTAAATCATGGCAGTAGGAGCAGGATGGGGTGGGGGTGGGTGAGTGTGGGCAGGGGTATCTTCAGCGTCTTCCAAGGAATTACACTTCTAGAAATGAACATGTTACAATCAATTTCCAGATAATACACGCCTTGAAAGACAGATTGGTGGCTTGCACGTTCATTGTACCCAAACTTTAATTAAACCCTTTAAAACGAAAACCTGCCTGGCATTCTTCTGCTAATTGACCCGACCTGGTGAAAGAAGGCCCTGTCTGTGACTGCAGTGATTGTATGTTAATAAAATTTATTTCTGCGGTCTTGCCCAACTCCCTATTATGTATTCAAGAAAAGTATGGGCTCAGAGCCAGCCATCACAAAGCACAAAGTAATCAAACCTCCAAAGACTCTTTCCCCACCCCCATCTTCTCATTTATGATCGGGCTCTGGCTCATCAGGGCTATCCTTGCCACCAGTTTAGATGCGACCCTTTGGGGTTCTTCCCCTCTCCTTTAGTGGAGATTTAGAAGCCCTGCTTGGTGAACTTGAGGGCTCACCAAGTTCCCAGGGATGCAGCTGGTGATGGGTGGGGATGCAACTTCTCCGCGTGGGCAGTATGGTACATGGCAGCTCATCCTTCATGATTCCATTCAGGGGAATCAGGAGTTATGGTCTGAAGTGCTCCCTAGCCTCATCTCCTTGGCATCTGTGGTGCCTTGAGCTGCCACAGACCTTCCAGAGCCTCAGACCTGACTGTTCTATCTATTCACTGTCTATGTTCCTGGCAGGAAAGGAAGTGCCTGGAGCCTCAACTCCCTGGCAGCAGGACAAGACTTGTGGCACAGTCTTTCTTGTATCACATGGGGCAGAGGTTAACCTTGAAGTTGAGGTCCAGTTCTGTTACTGCCCTGCTGAGAGATTTTAGTACTGCCTTGTCCCTCTGGGCCTTAGTGTCCCCATCAATCCAGAGAAGGGCACCCATGATCACTCTAATGTTTGTGGGACCACTGAGCTTGTGGCCACAGAAGATGCCCACCCTCGATCTTAGCATGGATTGCCTCCATGCTCTGTGCTGCTGGTGAGGTGGGCTGGCTTTGATGGAGAGAGAAACCATAAGTATAGCACAATGTTGCCTGACTATCTCTGTTCCTTATGGCTTGGTCCCATCAGGGGTTTGTAAGCAGTGGGAGGGCCTGGCCAGAGAAATGTGCCCCCTAAGGATGGCCCTTGGGTCTTCATGGGACAATAGTACTTATGCTCTTAGTCATTTAACAAATGAGTGCTGGGCATGACAAAGTGAACCGGTGCTTGCCTCGGTAGCTGTGGGGGCAGAAATGTCTAAACCATCATTTGGCAAGTGCTATAAGAACGATGGATGCAAAACACTATGGGAACTCAGGCAAGGGAATGACTCAGGCTTCTAGGGTACAAACTGCTAGACAAGGAAGGCTTCCTGGGGAGGGGGCATGGAACTGGACTTTAAAGTAAAAGCAGATATGTAGCAGGAGGAAACACCAAAAGAATGATGAGCGTAGAGACTGAAAAGGCATGAAAGCCCCCGTGGGCTCTGGGCTGTCTTTGGCTTTGTCCATGTTTACCGTCTCCACATCTACACAAGAGAGGTGATTACAGGGCTATGATTCAGGCTGGACAAGTGTAGAACTCTAGATGCCTATCTGGAGGAGGCAGAAAGTAATCTCACTCAGGAAATCTAGAAGGGGTACCTGTGACAGGAGCCTGGCAGAGCTACTAACCCTCTGGCACACACACACATGTGCAAACACGCACACACATGGACACAGCGGACACATATGCACACATGGGCACACATGCAGGCACACAGGGCACACATGTACACACAAGCACTGTTATGCATTGAATGTTTGTGTTACCTCCCAAATCCATACGCTGAAGCCCTAACCCCCAGTGTGATGGCATTAGATGAGGCCTTAGGGAAGTGATCAGATTTAGATGAGGTCCTGAGAGTGGAATCTTCATGATGGGATCAGTGCTCTTATAAGAAAAGGAAGGAAGACCACAGTGCTCTCTCTCCACCATGTGAGGACCCAGTGAGAAGGTACCTGTCTGTAAGCCAGGAATTGAGGTGAGGACCAGGAACCAAATATGGCACTTCAATCTTGGACTTTGGTCTCCAGAACTGTGAGAAATAAATCTCTGTTATTTAAGCCCCCAGTCTGTGCTTTTTATTGTACACACATGGGCACACACATGCATATAACAGATTACGATGCATGCATGTGCACCTACACACCCAGAAAAGCATTCACCTCCACCCTTGTACACAGGTGCCCGAATCCAGAAGCATGCTCAAGGGCACACCCACATGCAAATGCACATGTTCACAGATGTGTGCATGCAGCATATGCATAGTGACCTCCCTTTTCCATAGCACCCTAGACTTCTCGGCTCTTGGGCATATAGTCAAAAGGCTCCATTCTGTGAATGAAAGCCAAGTTTGGAACAGGCCCTTAGTGTCCCATTCATTCCACAGGCTGAGTGGCCTTTTCAGAAAAGCATGGAAAATCCTGTTCCAGGGCTCCTAGTTGGGACAGTCGTTCCCAACAGAGAAGGATCGAAATCCATTCTTTCATCTGCTTGCACTTAGCCACCCCCACTGCCACCCATCCTGGAGCACGAGAAAAGGGGTGCATGGTGGGGGCAGATGAGGCAGTGACTACATTTCTGGGGTGAGGGGAGGAAAGGCAGCCTTGAGTCTGGCCCGTGGGAGAGGCACATGACCTCTGTGTATGTGTGTGTGTGTATGTGAGTATATATGAGTATGTGCATATATATGATTATATGTGAGTACGCATGTATGTACATGTGTGCATATGTGAGAAAATGTGTGTGAACTGTAGGCAGCAGCCCTTGTTTGACCCCCTTGGAAATGCCAAGCCACTGCCACCTACCACCTGGGTCCACACTAAGGTGTGCATGACGGGAAGGTTGTGAGCAGCCCAGGGGAGTAATGAAGATGTCCTGGGGCCTCAGAGCCCATCAGAGGGGCTGGAGGTTAAGGCAGGTTCAGTGTGGGTGTCCCCTACCATCTTCCCTGAAGAGCAAGTCTGTGGATTGCCCCAGGAGTCTTGGGGATTGCCTTGACAAAGCATTGCCCCTCCAGAAAACGGGCCCAAAGCAGCTTGCCAGGGAACCCCCTCCACCTCTTAACACTCCTAAACCTCCATTTCGGGAAGAAAAGGTAACAAAGAGAATGAGCGGAGCCACTCTCTTGCCTACTGTTGCCAACTTTAGCCCTGTGACATCCAATCAGAGTTCTGACCTCCAGAAGAATAAGAGCATACATGCATGTTGTTGTAAGCCACCAAGCTGGTGGTAATTTGTTACAGCAGCCAAAGCGAATGGATACAGAAAAATGTAAGCCCTTAAGCCCTCTCTATGGACTAAGCAGGCACTGTGCTCCAGGATTCTTGCCAACTGTTTCATTTGATGCACAGAAAGTCCCTTTGGGTATAGGAAGCTCCTATTATAATGCCCATTTTACAGATGGGGCTCATGGAGGAACAATTGGCCCATGTGCAGCTAGAGGAGATGTGGTAGCACAAGTGCTGATTCTAGGCCTGCTAGGCTCTGGGCCCTTTGTACTACCTCTGCCACCAGTGGGGAGGAAGTATCAAGATTGGAGGCTAGATTCACAGTCATTCCAGCTCCAGGGAAGGAAGGGCTGTTCTGTATCAGGCTGGACTCACTTTCCATCACTGACTATCCCAGAGGCCTGGGCCTAGGCACTGGGATCCTCTGGTAGCCTCTGGCCCCAGGAGTGATGCCACTTCTAGCACCCAGGCCTGAGTGTTAACCCCGAGATTTGGCCAGAATGCCTGCCAGAGCAATGAATTCACAAACTGTGAGGCAACCACTGCTGTGGCTAAGCAGCTTCTTTCTGCTCCATCATATTCCTTGAAATGAAAGGAGTCTCAAATATCTGAACTCTGGCAGACTGGACACTGAGACTCAGAGAGCGATACAGCCTTTGCCAAAGGTCACCCAATTGGGTTAGTGTCAAATGGTGGTTGGGTCTAAGGCTCCTGATTGCTAGCAGCTCACTTATTCCGGTGCCTGAGACCAACGGCCCTGATTTATGGGCCAAAGAGACCTAATTTAATAGCAGGAGTAGGCAATGCCCAATTACCCCGCTGGCATGGTGGCCAGTGTGGTAAAGTGAATTTCTTCACTGGCCCTTGCAAGGCCTGTTTGAATAACAAAAAAGTGTTAACATCGATCCAGGACACCTCACTTCTCTGCTGCTCAGATTAGCGCTAATGATTGTCCAGCCTGTGACAGGGGCAGTGGCTGGGAGGCAGTCCAGCTCACATGGCTGACCACGTCATCTTCATCTTTGCCTGCTACCCATGGGGAAAACATTCAGAGCAGAGGAGAGATGCACATGCTTCCATCTCACCCTACTCGAGTCTGATGGGAAACAGAGCCTCCCACATCTACATCCTGCCCTTTCCTCTTGCTGTTGGGACCCTTCTTTGGGGGTAATGTCAGAGATAAACTCATAGCACCACATGGGTCAGCAGGACAGAAAGATGGGAGCCCCTTTTCTGGGCTGTGGCTCATTGGGGACTCAATAGAGTCTCACACAGATTTTAACTATGGGACACTCCTGGCCTTGTGGAAAGTGATTCCATCCCCACTTCCCCTCCCAGGTCCTAGCTTTATCCTCAGGAGCAAGCCTCTGAGCAACACCAGACCAGTGGACCCCAGCAGGTCAGACTGGGCAATCCTGCTCCTTGAGAGAAATCAGTGTCAGGAGGAGGACAAACAGGGGAGCTGAGGTCCCCCCAGAGTTACATGTCCCTAAGAATCATAAGTTAGGTCCTCAAGGCCTTCACTATCATCCAAAACTCTGGGAGGCAGATCTTGTTATCCCATTTCACAAATGAAGGAGGTTAGACTAAGATAGGTGAAACAGCTTACCCACTTTTGCTGACTGCAAAGGAGCTGACCAGAGATGGGAACCCACAGGGAGTGTATCAAGACCTATGCTAAGCCACATGTTGGACAGTCTCCTGAGTCTCATTGTCTTTGAGCCACATGTTGGGATTTCTCAGCAACTTGCATGATCATTAGGGAGCCACTGTATCTTCATTTCTGATTGATCGCCAATGTATTAATGGTCCATAAACACAGCCTTAAATGCACCCGGGAGCTATTCAGTTAGTTCAATCGTTTTTATTATCCTAATACAGTGGTTCGCAAAGTGTGGTTCAAAAAATAGCTGTATTAGTATTACCTAGAGATTCTTAGAAATGCAAATTCTTGGTTCTTCCACTGCCCCCCAGACCCATTAAAATAGAGATTCTGGGAGTAGGGCTCAGCCAAGACTAGCTGCATAATTTGTGGGGCTCAGTACAAAGTGAAAAGATGGGGTCCCTTCTTCAGAACCTCTTAAGGATTTCAGGACAGTGACAGTAGAGCATTAAACCAAGAATGGGGTCCTTCTGAACGTGGGGCCCTGTGTAACCCATGAGGCTAGCTTCGGCTGGTAGAAACATCCCCTTGAACTCTGCCATCAAGTTTTCATTGCATTCTCCTATATGCATGTTTGTCTCTAAATGTCCCCTTTATAGAAAGATACCAGTCATATTGGATTAAGGGCCCACCCCCCATCCAGCAGGATCTCATCTTAACTAATTACATCTACAATAACCCTATTTCTAAATAAGGTCACATTCCAGGGCACTGGGGGCTGGAATTTAATATGTGTTTTGAGGGGAGAAAATTCAAACCCCAACAACGGGGTGATAGCCCACACAGGAGACACTACCTGAGGCTCTGTGCCTCCATGGAATCAACGGGAACCAGGAAAGAGCCTTCAAGTCACAGCCACATAGGTTGAAAGAGCTATGATTCCCGTCTGGAAGTAGACGTGGAATGAAGCTTATCCCAAACCAGTGTCCTAACCCAGTATCCTATGGTTACCAGGCCAGCATAGGTTCCCTCCAATACATGACCACCTCTCCCCCAGCAAGAACAGAGGAATCACAGATTTGAGTCCATTCATCTCAGCCTCACATCTTTCAGGGAGGAAGCTAAGGCCAATAGGGGGCAAAGGGCTGCCCAAGTTCATAGAACAAGAAAGTGCGAGTTAGTCTTCGAACCAGGTACTCTGGAGTCCCATGCCCACTCCATGGCTAACTATCCCATTCCTTTTCCTCTTTAGTGGAGACTCTCAGAGCCACAGAGGCCCAGACAAGAAGAGGGACTCACTCAATCCACCTAGCAAGTCAGTGATGGGGTCAGGACTGGAATCAAGGTCTCTTGACTCATAGCTCAATGTTCTTTCTGCCCTGCACCCTGCAGGTGCTGTGCACCCTTGTTTTACATGTTGTGTTCCATGGACACCACTATTTAGTGTTGTCACCTCAAAATGTCCTGCCTCAAATACATTTGAGAAAGGCTAAGTTCTTCAGAGTTAAACCAAAAGACTTTGTCAGGGCCTTTTCTGTGCTATGTGCATTTGGATTCTCCAAGACGGGAACAACATATGCAGAGTTTTCCAGCTGCTTTGACCTCAGAAGTCCTTTATCTGTAAACCCATGTTAACTTTTCTCTAGAGCTTCTGGGTGGGCTTCTGAAGGCCATGGGAGTCTCAAGGTCTCTCTGCAGGGCAGCAAGCAGAACAGTGCGGGCCTCAGAAGGATCCTGCTAAAGCAACTTGTGGGGTGAACTAGTAGGGAGAGAGGTTTTCAGGTCCAGGTTCGCCTTCTGTGGACACAGAAACAGAAGCCATCTCTGGCCTACATAGAATTACTCAAACCTCAACTGGACAGCACTCCTTAATAAAGCTCTAATTTCTTCTGTGCTAAGGTTTCATAGACACATTTCCCTCTCTACAGAACAACCTAGTCTTCTTTTCTGTCCTTACCTATATCCACCCTAGTGCTTAACAACACCTTGTACCCTTCAGCTTGCAGCCAAGAAAAATCGGCCTACTTCTTGGGCCAACACCTATCCTCATGGCAGAGCTCAGTGTTTCCAGAGGGAGCCTGAGATACTCCACTAACAAATGAAGGGAATCTGGATTGGAGCTGGAAGTGCCCTCTCCCATGGGAGGCAGCTCCTTGGGGACATACTTACAGCCTGTTCAGCACAACCAGGGGTGGCAAAGAGTAGTGGGATGGCTGAGCTTTGGTGCTGGACCATTTGCAAAGAGAGGTTGATCATCAAGAAAGCGAAGGTTCTCTCCAGGAATTCATGGCAGGGCTTCAGCATTAGGTCCAATTTTAAGGATTTCAGTATAAATTAGGCAAATGCATGGAGATTAAATGTCCCTTCAGACATCATTTTCTTCTCAAGCTGAGGAACAGTGTGTTTGGCAAAAGATTTTTGTTGAAGCCCAAACTTGATATGGGCAATGAGCCCCAACCACCAAAGGCAGAAAAACACAAGTTAGGAATCCAGACAAGGGGCTGAGCTTAGCATACAAGAAAACTTTTGCCTCAGTTCTGAGTTTACTGTAGATTTAACTAAGCACTCTGAAGCATTCCAGTTTGGAGCTAGTACCAACTGGGGTCCGTGTGCCCATGTGTCTCAGTGTTTTTCTACAGGAGCCTTCGAGGTTGGCATTTCCACCCTTTCAGGGAGAGCAGATGGAAGCAAGAGAGGTGAAGGATTTGGTCCAAAGCCATACTGGGCTCTTAGAAACACTGCTTGTCAGAGGCAGAGGAGCCTCTGATTTGGCACCATTGGCTGGCAAGAGCAAGGAAAGAAGCCAGCAGGGGCTGCAGGCATCACTGGACAGCCCAGGCTCCACTCCTCACTCCACACCCAAAGAGAAGGCTGGAAGCCAAGCAGCCAGGAAGCCCCTGCTATCAGCATTCAGGTCGCCTGTCATCGAAGGAAGTGTGTTCTCTGCCCTCGCTTCAGGAGAAATTAGGAGCCTGAAGCAAGTCGGTTAACACAGGGACTTCCTGTTCTCTGCTGAGTCGGGTTGGGTATTGCTGATCGGGGAGTCAGGAGAGGATGGGCAGGTCCACCTGACCTCCCAGTACATGACGAAAGGTGTGTTCTGAATTTGGCAGAATATCCTGTTTTATTCATGAAGCACCAACCCAAAATAGAATGAGAGCTCTTACGTGTGGACATCCTGGCAAGCTTGGGAAGAAATGAAAATACCTCAGCCACAACATTTTCTATCTCCACTTCAGGCGGGAGAGGTATGTCATCGTCACTTAGTCATACTATTAAGTATACAAATTGCCAGGCTGATAACAGGGTGGAGGAGGGCAAGGGAGGACTCACTGGAGTGAGCGCCCCACCTCCCAGCTCCTCAGGAATTGGGTGCCTGTTAGCAGCTGCAGTGGCCCCAGGGCTGAGGAGCAGGAAGCCAGAAGACAAGTAGAGCCAGCTCCCCCTTTCAGCCCACCTGACAATGGCTGGAAACAGGAAGCCCTGCCTAGATCTCCAAGATGACCACTTCAGATGCAAGTTCGGAAAGATTGATGGCCAGGAAAATGGTTTTCCTGAAGCCCATTGGAAGAGTCATCTCCAGGGCTGCCCTGGAAGGGAGATGGGCTTCAGGTTTGGGAAGTCCCAAAGGATCCCAAGGAATTGCTTAGGAGCAAATCCTGTGAAAGGTCTTCATTGCCCTGGAGGCTGGAGGGAGGCTGGGGTTCAGGGAGTCTGCCCAAGGTTACCACCACTGACAGCTTCAACCTGGCTTCTGGGTCAGAATCCGGCTTGTGGTAAAGAATTAGTCAGGGGTGACAACACTCAAAACCTCAGTGTCTGGAGAAAAATGGCATTCATTATGTTGTAGGTCCCTCAACCTGATTTAGCTGTTGATCTAAAAATTAAGAGCGAGAAAGAGGCAGAGAGAGAAAAAGAAAGATAGTAAGAGATGGAGAGTTATTCTGCTGAAAAAGTACAAAACTCTGAGAGTAGGGATGTGAGGAGAAAAGCTCCCCAGAGCATTTGTGGCTGTTAAGAGAACATTGATGAAGCCATCCCTGACTGCATAGAGGGCAATCCAGTGTGCAAGAGAGGACAGTAGACTAGCATCAGCAGCCTGGATGCCTATTCCTACTCTGCCACTTGTTAGCTCTGTGACTGTAGGCTAGTCACTAGCTCTCTCTGAACCTCAGTGACCTTAACACTGTCACCTCATAGGGCTGTTGTAAGGGTCAAATTAGCTAATGGTGGTGAAAATGCTTGGAAAAGCATTGAGGAGAGAGAAATACAGTGTGGACCAATGTGAGCACAGAGACCCTCACATACACGCTTCACTCTATGAAACTGCCCCACACACCACCCCACATCTTATTCCTCCTTTGCCTAGTAAAATCTTCCCTTTAAGGCCTCAGATTAAAAATTGGGTTCTTAGGGAAGCCTTTTCTGAACCCCCCCTCCCAGGCTAGATCAAGCCCCTGTTTGGCTCCCTCTACTTCTCCTGCAGAGTGCTTGCCTCTAGTGTGTGATTGTATCTCTCTCTAGAGTTTAAACTATATGACCAGGGGCTCCTCCTTCTATGCTGTTGAATGCCCAGCCTGAAGCCAGGGATCTGGCAAAGTGAATGCTTAATGGATGCATGAATGAATGAACTAACAATAGCCCACTATATTCAGCTCAACTTCCCTGAATTGCATTTTCTTTGTTTACTGAGTGATAATGATATTGTTGTTGTTGATGGTTCTAGTAGTTATAAAGACAGTTCATTTGTAGCCTTTTGTGTAGATAACCTCATGTGGTCCTTGCAACAATTCTGTTATTGCCCTTTGCAAATTGGGGAACTGTTGCTTAACATAGTCAGGTAAATCTGTTCTAGGTCACAAAGCCTATAAGGAGTGGATCCACTAAGTGAACCCAGATCGACCTTACACTAGAAGCATGGCCTCATTATACCATCACATTGCCAGTTGTGGCACAATAATGTATTCAGAACACTTTCTAGAGACTTACAGAAAGTGGCAGAAGAAATTGCAGAGGGAGGTAGAGGTGATGGTGATGGTGGTGATGGAGGTAAAAGTCGAGATGGCGATGCAAGAGGAGGTAGTAGAATTTATGTTGGTAAAGAGGTTCTTGATCAGTCTCTGAGTCATCTCTGTGCCTTGGGGCTCTTGGTCAGGGAGCTGAGGTTACTTGAGAGAAAAGACAGGAGAAAGGGGAAGGTTAGTGAAAAGAAAGGAGAGTGGGAAGAATGAATTTTGAACCACACTGCATATGTCTTGGGTAGGATAGGGGTGGTATTCGGCACTAGTGATCACCCTGGGCTGGGGAACACATGCTAACCTGAGGCTCCACCATGGTTCTCATCTATAACTGGCCTGTTTCTTGTAAAAGTTCATCCTGGACAAACAGAGCAAGCCAGGACAGTGGAGGGCTACAGTAGGCCAGCTCCCTCCCTGAGCCTAGCTAATGGTAGTGTCATCATGGAAGTTCTCATGCTGTGCTAGCTGTGCTCCCTCAAGAAGCACAGGCCAAGATAGAATAATTATGCTAGAATTTTATTAGTGAAAACGCCTGTGAGAGAAAGTGGGGAGGGGGCCAGAGAAGTCTGAACAGCTGTCAGACCACAGTGTAAGTCAGACCGCAAAGGAGAGAAAAAAGGGGGGCTGTGTGAAAACTTCTAGACTGTCACACAGTGTCAGGAAGGCTTAGCAAGTCCATAAATGAGTCCTCAACCAAGAGTCCAGCATCAGAGGAGGCTCGCGTTTTTAGAAACAGGCCTAACATCACATCCTTGACCATTCAATCGTTGGCCAGGAACAGCCCATGGCCTCAAAGCCAGCACAGTGATGGATTTCAGAGGACAGAGTCAGGGCCATGGGTCAAGGATGCCCTTGTAGTGGGGGCCTGTGAGATGCATTCTCATGGCTGCCAAATGCTCCCTTGTTGCTCAGCAATCTCATCCAGCTTTCAGGTGGCTCTAGCCTAGCAAAGTCGCGATGTTCACTTTCTAGGCTGACTGAGAACTTCAGCTTTTAGCCTGGCCTCTGGCCCAGAGCTTACAGAGGCTGTGCTTGATTTCTTGCAAAACCACCTCAAGTGAGTGACTCATTTTGGGGTTTACTTTCTGTTTCAGAACTGAATGGAGCAGCCTTTTGCAAGGTGCGAACTAGCCTAGCTCCACAGAAACACCTCCTTTTCGTGCACTATTAGAGATCCTCTTTTAAAAGAATCTTCTAGCAAAGAGACATCCCAGTTTCTTATAAAGTCAAAGACAGACCACAACCTTCACTTAGATGTCCCAAAGTCTCAACACTTTGTGCCTTGTTACTGGTATGATGAGCATCTCAAATACTTTTTCTCTAATCTGATGCCTTTTCACATCTTTAGACTCGCTCAGTTACCTGCTTCTTTTGGACCTTCTCCAGCAATGTGGGGTTGGGGGAAGGAAGAAAGGTAGGGAAGAAAAAAAAGGGGGAGAGAGAGAGAGAGAGAGAGAGAGAATATGAGAAAGTGTGCTTATGTGAGAGGTGAGTCTCATGTGAACTGGTAAGAGCATGTCTTAGTGTGAAAAAGAACATGGCATCACAGAGCAGTGGGAGAGGGAAGAGAAAAATGTGTTTATTTGTGGTAGGAGAGCAGATGGGAAAAACAATCTAGTTGTTCCTCATACTCCAATAGAAGGAAGCTACAATCTCAGGAGAAGACAAAGAAAAAAATGCAGGAAGATACAGGAGGGACCTAGCTTATGCTAGAACCGAGCTACTGGGTTTCCTTTGTGAAGGAAGCTGGTTAGGTGAGCATATTTGTGGTTAGCATGTGCCCATTGAAAGCGTAGGCGCAATAGCAGGCACCCATACTTACCAGAAGCTGCTCCCATTTTACTCTGGGGCCTGCAAAGTACAGAGGACCCTTTCGGAACCAGTAATTGTAGTGATTCACTTAAATCTTATAATCCCTCCAGGCTGATCACCCTGGACAACTCCATCCTGTTTTCTAATTTCTCATCTTTGTAATTTTCCTCACACTACTATAACTTGAAATATCCTCCCCAGCCCTCTCCATCCTTGCATACTTCCATGTGACAAATCAAATGCCACCTCTTCCATGAAGTCTTCCTAAATCCCCCCAAGGATTTAACTTTTCATTGATTGGCTGTATGTATTCACTTTTTCTGATTATCCAAGCATGCTTAAGGAGACAATTCAGGCAAAAATATAAAAGCATCAACAAAGAAGCCAAGAGGGAAAGCCACCCATAGCTCCTTCTCCCAGAAACAGCTGCTGTTAAGATCTTGCCTTATTTCTTTCCAGTTGTGGACCGTATATAGTCTCCTTGCTGTATTTATACCTTGGAAAAAATACTGTTTTTATTTACCATTTGTTTGGTTTCTCTAAGGCAGAGCCTAAGACAACATTTGGATGAAGGTAGTTTATTTGGGAAGTGTGATGGCTGATTTTATGTATCAACTTGACTTGGCTAGATTGCCCAGATATTTGGTCAAACATTATTCTGAATGTTTTTGTTAAAGTGCTTTTTGGATTAGATTAACATTTAAACGAGTGGACTTTAAGGACAAAAGAATAATGTAGGTGGGCCTCATCCAACTGGTTGAAGGCCTGAATAGAACAAAGACTGACCTCCACTGAGCAAGAAGGCATGCTGCCAACAGAGAGCCTTTCAACCTGAACTGCAACATCAGCTCTTCTCTGGGTCTCCAGACTGACAGCCCACTCTGAAGATTTTAGACTTGCCAAACTCCAAAATAGCAAGAGCCAATTCCTTAAAATAAATCTCTCTATATTTTTTATGTAAAAATCCCATCGGTTTTGTTTCTCTGGAGATCCCTGACTAAGACAGGAGGCAATCCCAGAAAGCAGATTTGAGGGGGCAGGGAGAATGAGAGAGGAAAGGAAGGAAGGTCAATATCAGAAAGTATTATGAGAGACTTGCTGTGAGCTATGACACCAGGGCCTTTTAGGAAGTGTCTAGAAAGCTTCCTATAGTTGCCTGCCCACCTGAAGGGTGAGAGGTTGAAGTATTTACCCATCAGCTCCTGGATCTGTCAGCTCAGGGTTGCTCCTGGAGTCATTAACAGCCCTGTACTTCTGGATTGTGTTTCTCTGTTGGCTGGGAGAATGCCCACTACTTTGAGAAAGGCTCTGTAGCTAAAATTGGAAAGACATGATGCCCAAACTCCAGGGGAGATGCTGTCAGAACTCCCACGGAAGTGTCCACTGCATTGAGGCTGAAATCAGAGGGGACATGATGTGGGGAATCAGATGTGTTTACCATTATATCATACACATTGCCCACATCATTAAAAATTCTTTTAAATCATGACTTTTCATGGGTACACAACGCTCCATTGTATGAATATGTCATTTAGATTGTTTCTATTATTTTTTTTATCTTAGAAACAATGCTTTGATGAACACTCCTTATATTGATATGCTAAGGCTGCCATAACAAAGTACCATAGGCTCTTCATTTTAAACAACAGAAGTATATTGTCTCACAGTTCTAGAGGCCAAAAGTCCAAGATGAAGGTATTGATTTTTCTTGAGGCCTCCCTCTTTGGCCTGTGTGTGTATGCCCCTGGCATCTGGCCCTCTTCTCTGTCATAAGGATGCCAGTCATATTGAATTAGGGCCTACTCGAACTTAATCACCACGGTAAGGACCTAATATCCAAAGACATTCACGTTCTGAGGAACTAAGGGTTAGGATTTCAACATACAAATTTGAAGGGAGAACACAATTCATTCCATTAAACACACAGTGTTGTATATTAGAATACTTCCCTATCAGACTTGAACCAGAGCCAGTTGTTTCTGAGTCTGTTTCTCCCACTGGATTGCAATCCACCTGAGGACAGGAATGGGTGTGATTTAACTCAGTCTCCTCAGGCCCCAGCAATGAACTAGTGTTATCTTTATGGACATGAGCATAATTACCACCGACAGCCACCATTAGTGATTGATCAATGGCCACATGAAAGACTCTTCATGAGCTTTCTCATTCTTTTTAACTGAAAAGTAAACTTTATCTACCCATAATTACTTAGTAGTCTATTGGTATTAACAATGTGTTTGCTCCTTTACCTGCCTCCATTTTTAATAACTATCTTAACTATTTCCTCTACATACATTGAGAACATCAAAGAGTGTTATAATTTTTGTTGCAACTATTGACACCATTCAGAAAACTCAAGAGGAGGAAAGTCTGATGTATTTACCCATAATTTCACTTTCTCGTGTCTTTTTGTCCTTCCAATATTCTTTATCATTTCCTTTCTGTTTAGAGGATTTCCTTTAGCTATTCTTTTAAAGTACATCTGCTGATGACAAATTCTTTTAGTTTCTCTTCAGAAAGATATTTATTCTGTATTTGACAGTTCTCGAAAATTTTGTGTCACTTCTTTCTGGTCTCCATGATTTCTGACAAGAAGTCTACTGTCATTCAAATTGTTTTCCCCTATAAAGAAGGTATCATTCTCCCTCACTCCATTGAAGATTTTTCTTTTGTCTTTATTTTTCAGGGCTATGATATGTCTTGGTATGTATTTCCTTGAATTTATCCTGTTTGGGATTCACTCAGCTTCTTGAATCATTAGTAGGTTTATGTCTTTTGACAAATTTGGAAAATTTTGTCAGTTCTTCAAATAAGTCTTTAGACTCACTCTTTTTACTCTCCTCCTGAGATTTTAATGACATAAATCTTTAATGCTCTTTCATCATGATGATCTTTATAGACTCGCAGATCCGTGAGGCTCTGTTCATTTTTTTCCAGTCAACTTCCTCTATTGTTTAAATTGAGTAAATTCTATTGTTTTATCTTCAAGGTCTCTGATAATCCCGTCATCTCCAATCTATTATTGAGTCCACCCAGAGATGTTCATTTCAGTTATTGCATTTTTAAGATCTAAATTTTCCTTTAGTGTTTTATATCTTTTCTGTCTTTGCTAAGATTTTTATATTTTTATTTCAAGCGTGTTTGCAATTGATCACTGAAGTATTTTTTTTTATGACAGCTGCTTTAAAAGTCTTATCAGATAATTCCAACATCTGATTTGTCTCAATGTTGGTGTCTATTGGTTGTCTTTTCTCATTCAAGTTGTGGTTTTCCTAGTTCTTAGTATAACAAGTGATTTTATTGTATCTTGGACATTTTAGGTATTATGTTATGAGGCTCTGGATTTTATATAAATCTTCCATTATAGCTTTTTTATTGTCAGGTGGGATTGGAAGTTCAGGTTCTCCACTCATTTTCTTTTGACACCCTGAGATGAGAGAAAGAAAGGGACACGTTACTACTGAATGGAAGTGGGAGTTCAGGTTCTCCATTAGGTCTCCATTGACACCTCCCTGGCTGAGAAGGCGAGGGATACTTCCTCCTGCTCCCCATGTGGCCTCCATGACATGAGGCGTAGAGGTCTCCCTTAGTCTTGGAGAGAATGAAGAACCTAACTCCCTACCTGAAGGAGAGGTCAGATGACTGTAACGGTGGAAAGTATAAGCATTCCACTTAGCCTTTGCTGATAGGGAGGAGGTGAGGGTCACAGATTTTCCTGTACTGTTTGGTTAGAATAGAGCAGTTATTTTCTGTTGGAACTTTTTAAAAAATTTGTTCCCATTGAGGTATCTTCTTTGCTGGCTTTTGCAGCTCCAAGTCTGAGATATATGAGGCAAAAAGAAAACCCAGGGAACTCTCTACCATGTTGTCCCCCAGGACTCCCGGGGCCTAGCTGATTTACTTCCAGCTTCCACCTTTCAGAGTTTTTTTTTTTTTTTTTTGTAATATTTGTTTTATATATGATGTCTATGGGAGTTTATTGAAGTTAGTGACAGGAATAAGGAGAAGTATGTCTACTCCATCTCATCTCAGTTGGCATTTACCTCTTTTAAACCTCATAGCAACCTTATAAAGCAGGCACTAGTGTTATCTCCATCCTACAGATGAGGCAACTGAGGCCCA
This sequence comes from Cynopterus sphinx, assembly GCA_030015415.1. Lineage (NCBI taxonomy): Eukaryota > Metazoa > Chordata > Mammalia > Chiroptera > Pteropodidae > Cynopterus > Cynopterus sphinx. The sequence goes on from CM057388.1 coordinate 85,393,475, forward strand.
AAGAGGTCACACAATTACCAAGTGCTAAAGCCAGGCTAAAACCTCGGACTTTTAACTCCTAGCACAGAGTGGATTCTATGGCACAAGACACATCTTTGTATGTTCCACATTTTTTAAGAGAAAAAAACTTATTACAATAAAAATGCATTCACAAAATGTCCACAGATGGCATTAATTCTTCACTGCTATGTAAATTTATTGGGAATATTTCATTCACCTTCTATAGTTATGATGATGCCACCTAAAACATACTTTAAATGATGAGTTATAATCTATACCTAATGCGTCACTGATTTTCAACAATCATAGGTTTAATAATGACTATGTTAAAAAACTATATAATCACTATATATTCTGGATGTTTATTTACTTCCATGTAGTGTAGTGGAATTTAAAGTATAATTGCACATGGATGGTACAGAAACACATTCACTACTAAATTATTTTATACCTTCATGACAGATTCTTCCTGATTAAAAATAACAGCTTTAGTTTACGGCCATGCCACCCTGAATGAGCCTGATCTCGTCTGATCTGAGAAGCTAAGCAGGGTCAGGTTTGGTTATTACTTGGATGGAAGACCACCTAGAAGATCAGGTGCTGGAGGTGTAAAAATTTTAAAAAATAAGAGATTGTAAACTGACAAGGTCCTTGCAATCTGTGAGGTCAACCAAGGGTTGCCTTGCCAAATAACTAACTAAACATATACATATACATATACATACATATACACATATATACATGTGTGTGTGTGTGTGTGTGTGTGTGTGTGTGTGTGTGTGTGTGTGTGTAAAACAGCTTTGGCTATGGTCTGCAATGCTACTTTAGGATTCTCCAAGCAGTAATTTGTGTATATGTGTGTCTACATGTGCACCCATGTAACAACTTAAAGTATATATTTAGTAATTATAGTCAGATTATTTGTAAAACAAATGAAACCTCACACAAATACTCTTAATTTCAGAAAAATAATCTATCAACCCACAATATGCTTTAGGTGAACACACATGAAATTTCTGAAAGATGCATATATTATCTAAGATAATAAGGTATAAAATGAGTGTTTCATATTTCATACTATAAAATGTGCATTTCTGATATTTGTTTTATGCTGCATAAAGTTTAACTCAAGCAATTCTAAATCCTGTATCCCCACAGTTCATTTAGAAAACACCTCCCAGTTCTGGCTCTCGCAGCAGGTTTAACAGATTAAACGTGATGAAGTGTTCTAGCTTCCTCTATTTCAAGGATCAAAGGAAAATGAGGCTCAAAAATCTCTGTAGGTTGTAGCCGAAAATGCAAAGCTTTAGAAAACAGTCAAATGTGTTTTGAAATAAGATATATATTTTTTTAAAGAAAGGATTCCTAAGTGTATGTGTTGAGCTGGTGAATACTAGGACTTTAAAACAATTTTATTGAATCTGAGTATTTGTTCAAAGGTGATAAAGAACACAATTTGCCTATAAATATTGGTTTTGGAGAGAAATGTCTTGATGTTTAAAACTTTTTCAACATTGTTGACTAGTTTTGTTTGCTTTTGAATGATTAATTTAATTGATTAATTTAAAATTCAACTGAGCATAAATATTTGTCCTCACTATTTATAATGAAATGACTTACTTTTGAAATAGAGCTTTTGCTTTTTTTTTGAGCACTGGAAAGAGACTTTACTAAAGCTGTTTGGACGTGTCTTTTAATGTCATCAGAAGTCCTGCACTACAGAAAGTATCTTGTACCCTTAGGTTTCAGAGTGAGGTATTCTTCTGAAATTGCAATGCCATTTAAAACACCAAAAAGACAAATAGGAGACTACTAAAATAAAGCACTGTTTCTGAAAGTTATAAGTATGATCCCACAATCTGAGTTAGCAAATTACCACCTCTTCTTTGGCACACTAAGATTTCAGTTTAGAAAATAATCTAAGCTGGTCCTAATATATTTATTAAGTTCTATGATTATATTAAGGTCTTTTGCTCTCTCTTAAAAAAATGATGTCTCACTTAGAGTAATAAGTATATCTTACTATAAGACATTAGACATTCTGAAATTGGCACAACTGTATAAAACTTTTAAGATTTACATGAAAGTGTCGAAAAAACATTCTATGAAAACAGTGTGACATAATTAAACAACATTATGTTGAACCTTATTCTAAAGTTAACTCAATAGAAATTATGAGACTTCTATAACATTAATTTTAAAAACACACTAGAAAAAGCGCTATTTTTTAAAAGTAGAATTTTTTCCTACTATATATTAACATGAAATAATTTCAGTTCTCCTGTATTAAAAGCTGGACTTTAAAAAAAAACTAATATTGTAATACTGAGCATAAGGATATAACTCAGTAGTGCCTTCAGATCCAGCTGGATGCCTAATTAGTCTTGGAATTCCTCTTTTTCCTGCAGGACATTTTGGTTTTCCAAACTTTACTTATGTGCATGCTGCTTGGGGATTACTTCTACATAAAGAAAGCCTGCAGTTAGCTCATCCCCACTGTCTATCTCAATTTCTCATCCATTCGTACGTGTCTTTCTACAATTTCTAGCAGAGGGCTCTTAGAACTAGAATACAGCATCCATTCTCTTATACTGTGTGTGTATCTGGGCATTGAATAAATCAAAACTATGGACTCTAAATAGTCTCCTTAATGGGAATATTTATATAGAAAGAAATAGTAACATGCTGAATCTTTGGGAATCTTCTTTGGCACATCATTTAGTTCTGTATTTGTTGTATTGGTCAAAATCATGATTTCATTTTTGATATCTATTTCCAACTGCACATAGTTGAGGTCTTATTCAATTTTCCGAAAGCCTACAAAGCCTGAAAAGGTTATCGAGAAATAGGAAATGCTACCCTTTGCAGTGTTTGATGTTTAGTGTCCACACTCTTATCAATTTGTTCATCATTAATTTTAATTTTTCATAATTCTTCCTCAACTGCAGTCAATAGGACAGGTGATTGTGACAGCAATTTTTTTTTTATATCCATGCAATGATACATCATCCTTTACTCTTCCAAATATGTCAGCTTTCACATGGCCACCTTCAAACTCCCTCTTCAGAATCACTCTTTTTGCTGCATAGTACATTTTTTGACAAACATGAGACCACGCAATGAATATCCATTCATATTTCTGGGCGTTTTGAGAATCTAACCTGAATAATATGCAACATGGTCATTTGTCTTCCATCAAGGAAAACAAAGGAATCATAACCCCTATGCCAGGAATCCAAAGGCTGCCTGCATGATCCAATCACAAGTTTCTCATTTTCAATAGATATTTTCAGAGGTCTGTATCTTCCATTTCTTACTCAGATAAAGGTATGTTTAACATCTTTACTTGCTGATAAGATAAAGGGAAAGTTGGGCTAATGTCAGGAGCAGTGGAAGGCACTCCACCTTCATCCAGGCCACCTCAGAAGGAAACCAATTTCCTTCACGCCTGTGAATTTTGAGTCATCTGCAACTGCGGTAGCAGCCTGGCCTGGGGTTCGAGGCATGCAGGCCAGGAGCTCTTGGGGACATGGGAGAGCATGGAGAGGGAGAGGTGCAGAGGCCCCACTGGCCATGCAAGACTGACTCCCCACGCTCCTGGCCCATCGCCTGCCGGTCATCGGGCTTGCCCAGCATTGTGGTGGTTATCTTGGATGCTAGTCTGGGGGACTGTTCCATATTTTCTTGATAGGGAGCTAAAATCTAGCAGAGCATAGCGGGAGGACTTTGGCTTGTTACCAGGCTGCTGAGAGGAGAGGTGGTAAAGAACTGGTAAGCCTTGCTGTCGGAGAATGGGCCCAGGGTGGGCCATGGGTGTGGAGTTTTAAATTAAGAGATATTTCTCCCAGGCACAGTGGTTTCTGGCACCAATTTGGAGTAGGCAATGACTCTGCTTTCCCATGCTCTCTGAGGGGAGGAAATGGGGACTTCTCTCATGCTTGCCTTTGTGGACAGTGTGGCTCCTATCTGCATTTCTCAGCAGAGGGTTCTGGTTCACAAGCTGGAAGGACAGGGATGGATAGGCCATCAGAGCATCAAGATGAGAGTCAATCCAAAGCACTTACAGGGTTTGCCAAGGACTTGATGTGTGGCACCATTCCTGGGCTCTTTTCTTGCTCCTTGGACACTAGTGGGCATGGCGGGAAGTACCCAGGGCTCACGCATAACACTCACTGCCACTTTGAGTTTTTGGAAGCACTTGCCCATGTCTTATCTCATTAGAAACTCAACTTCTGTTACCTTTATTAGCCACAATTTACAGATGAGGACGCTGAGGTCCAGAGAGGTGAAGTGACTTACTAAAAGTTTACAATCCCTAAATGCTTGTATACCTGGTCCCTCATGATTGAAAAGTCCTGTTGAGTGAAGGAGGATACTCTACCTGATCCAACTGAGTCACCAGGATCTTGTTTGGTGCCTGGCACAGAAGCTAGGGAAAATTTTCTTTTTGGTTTCTTTCTACCCTGGCTCAATTTTGGATGCGGTTCAGTGGAGGGCTGGCACTACTAAGCAGTCCCAGATCCCACTCATATGCACAAAGTCAGGCCTAGGGTGTGGGTAGAAGGCAATTATTAGAGAGCAGCCCACTATAACCAGCCCATCTAACCTTAGAGCTTGTTGATACCTCACTTTTCATTGCAGATGGACCAGGGTATGGATGGCCCAAGGCTTGGTATAAGCTAAAAGGAGTACAATGGCACAGCAGTGCGGTCCATGGATGATGAGATGGGGCTCTTCTGTTGCCTTCTGTCCAGTGTTTAGGAAATGTTTTCTGTGGATGGGTCCGTAGCAGCACCCTCTTTCATACCCCACCCGATGCCCTTTGAGCAGAACCAAGCTGGTGACTTTATGCTAATTACAAGGCTTTGATCACAGAGCTGAGCAAACATATCTTATGGTACATCTTTTTGAACCAAACCGAGCTTATATATGTGCTGCTAAATAGAAATATTGCTCTCGGATAAGATTCATAATAAACTACTGCTTGGCCTGATCGGGAGCTGCTCAGGAACCTGGAGGAAATGGATTCACGTGGCTCCTCCACAGTGAGGCTCTTGGTAACATCTAATAAACCCAGAAATTTATGAGGGACACACACACACACACACAAATAATTTTCTGATGCTATTTTTCTCTGTAGCCAGGCAGGAGGGGAGCTATTTTGCAGCGTTGTAGAATAGCCTTACAGCAATGGGGCTCATGGTGGCTTTGGTATGGTGAGTGCTACAGTGCTGACAGAAGCGGCCACCTTTGCTGTGTGGTCATTGAGGCTTGCCTTGAGTGCTGTAGACCCTTGTAGACTTTCTCTTGGCAACCAAAACCTGGTAACCTGGCCTGAAGCCTCAGGGAGGATAAAGCCTTTTTTCTCTCCTTGTGTTCCACTTCCCTGGGCCAGGATTCTAGAAATAGGGCCCAAAAGATGCTGTGCTTGGGGGGCTGGCCAGGCTGGCAGGGCAGCATGGGTGACAGACTATCCTTGTTGCCTGCTTATCTTAATGCTCTGAGCTTGCCACCTGACAGGCTAGGGTAAATTGTCCTGACCTACAGACTTGTGGGTTCATAGAGCCTCTGACCCTGGGAGCCTGTGTGATGAGAAGCCTGGGGTCGAGGGCAGGGGCAGGGAGCTGGCTCTGTGATGACATCAGGACCCTAGTGACCCATGTCTACTGTTTGTCTTTCCAATGAAGGCTCACAATGTCCAGGAGGGGCCTCCCCTGAGACACCATATGTGACCCAAATTCAGAACTGTTACTTTCTGAAACCTGAGACAGTTTTAGTTTTGGTGGCAAGGCGTCGTTAGAAAAAAGTCTTCTACTTATGAATCAAATCAACTTTATGTTTCTTAATTCTCCTCAGAGGACAATGTGGATTTCCACCTACCTATACCTGTGGAGGCTGGAGAGTTTGCAATTCTTGATTGGACTTTGAATACATAACCTCTTGGCCTGCTATGTTCTGTTAATGCTCAGTTAAGTCATCATTCACTGAGCACACATCACATGCCAGAGGCTGCATATAAATACAGGCTCTCCTTGAACCTTTACAACGAACCTGCCACAGTGTATTAGTTTCCTATTACACACTACCACAAACTGGGCAGCTTAAAACAAAACTATATTCTTTGATAGTCTGGAAGCCAGAAGTCCAAAATCAGTATCACTGGGCTAAATCAAGGTGTTGGCAGGGTTAAGCTCCCTCTAGAAGCTCCAGAATAGAACTGTTCCTTGCCTTTTCTAACTTTTGGTGGCTCCAAGCGTTTGCTGGCTTGTGGCCACATCAACCCTATTTCTGCCTCCACGAACACATCACCTCATCTTCTGTGTGTGTCAAATCTCTCTTGTGATTACATTTCTGGCCCATCTGGATAATCCAAGATCATCTCTCCATCTCAAGATCCTAAAATTAATTGCACTTTTGGGCTATATAAAGGAACATTCACAGGTTCTGAGGAATTGGGCCAGATAACTTTGGACAGTGTTTTCCCACATGCCACCCAGGGCCTATTATTTTATTGCCTGTCCTCTAGGGGAATGAGGTGGGGAATGGCTTCCAGGCAGAGGCATGATGGAGCTGTGAGTACTTGGGCATTGCTGGGATGGAGGGGGTCAGGTGGAGACAGAAGTGCAGGGAGAAGGTACCCTGCTCTGGAATGGGGATCCTGTGCCTCTCACCAAGGAGCCCTGCCCAGGGTGTAACCCAGAACCAGAGTTCAGACAGCCTTGGAAAGAGTCATGGAATGGAGCATAGATTGGTGGATAAATGAAAGGACTGAGGGATCTATGGACAAATGAAGGACTGATGGGACCCACTAACATGTCTTGAGCCCCTCATCCTGTCTCTCTGCATTTTCCCATAATGAAGATCCTTGCATTTCTCCCTGGAGCATGTTCACTTCCCAAGCCAAGGTCACTCCTTCCCTCCATTCAATGTTTCCCATTTGCTCTGTTTGTTGGTTCTGATTCAGAGCTGAAATACCTTTGGAGGCACAATCAACAGTCTCTTCAGCTTCACTCATGAGAATGGAACTCGGATGTCAACTGGGTAGCTGCCCTCCTCTTCCATGCAGCCTCCAGACTAGCTTTATGGACACTCCTGTCCTCTCCCCAGCAAGGCCTCTGTGCTTTGTCTGCAGAGAACTAGAGGCCTGGTCGGGAGGCCTCACTGAGTCACTCTTAAATTTCCCTTCAGCATGGCTGCTATCCTGGCTGCAGCTGAATTCAGACTTTTCTTCCCCCGGAGGGCATGTCCCAGTCTCCATAGAGCCCTCACTGCCTCTATTGAAATCCAAGCTTAAAGTCAGCACTGTTATTGGGAGAGAGTCATTTTCTTTCTCAGATGTTCCATTCTATTTAGACTTCTCCTCAACTTGGTCAGATGAGCAGTGGTAATTGGTCACTCCTGGTAGCAGAATTCAGTTCTGAAGTGATTTCTAGGTTTCAGGAGCCTCAAACTCCTAACAGCCGCATCCTTCAGCTTCATGTAAGTAGCGTCTGCTGATCAGTTTCATCCTTTGTGTCTGAGCCTGAGACCCTGTGTGACTTTGGAAAGCAGAGCACATTTCTGGAGCAGCCCCTCTATGAGTCTGTGCCTTCTTTTTAAGCTGTGTCTACAGAGAATAGCAAACTTGGGTGGTAGATGTAGTAGAAAGAACATGGGCTCTAGAGTCACACAGATAGGCGCCTGGCTTTCAACTACCTCATGCTAGCTGTGTGACTTGGGCAAGCCATGAAATCTCTCTGAGCACCTCTATTCCTCATCCGAAAATAGGGGTGTAATGGTCCCTACCTTATAGGGTTATTGTGAGAACTATATGAGTTAATGACTGTCGTGGAATGCACGGCCCTCCTCTGTGGGAAGTGATGTGGACATGGCTAGAAATTGAACTCTGATTCTTCTAAATGAGGGGGTGGTGAGCTCCCCATGGCTGAGCCCACCAGAGAGAGCTTTGGAGCTGGACGTGAAGGACAAGATCCATCATGGGTGTTAGTGTGCATAGGGAGGAGGTGCTTGGAAGGTGGGACAGTGGTATTCACAAGGCAAAGCTGGGTCAGGGAGCAGAAGAATTGCCTCAAAGCATGAGAGGGAGAAGGCCTTCTTTCCATATAGGGTAGACTGTGGAGGAGGTTGTAACCAGGTCCCACTTATTCCCTCCTTGGAACTCAGAAGCCCTCCAAGACCACATAGGCATTGCATTAGTCAGGATTCTCCAGAAGAACAGTAGGAGGTTGTCTGTCTGTCTATCATCTATCCATCTATCTAATCAATTAATTATTTTCTACCTATAGAAGAATCTTAAGAAATTAGCTCATGTGATTTTGAGGACTGACAGGTCTGAATTTGTAGGGCAGGCCAGCAGGCTGGACACTGAGGAAAGAGTTGATGTTACTGTCTTGGGGCTAAAAGCTGGAAACTCAGGCAGGGTTTCTATGCTATAGTCCAGAGGCTAAATTCCTTTCTCTTCATGACACCTCAGTCTTTACTCTTAAGGTCTTCAACTGATTAGTTGAGGCTCACTCACATTATGGACGACAATCTGCTTTATTCAAAGTCAATTAATGTAAATCTAAATCACAGCTACAAATACCTTCACAGCAGCATCTTGACTGCAATTTGTTTGGCCAAATTGACACATATTTCTAATCATCGCAGGCATTTTGACTTTGGCCACACTGCAGTGTCCCCAGCTGCTCTCCACCTTTGATCAGGGCCAGATTTATCATCATAGAAGTAAATCCCAGGAGCCTGAGTGCTGTTATTCAGAAATGAGATTGTGACAACATCTTTGGTGGCCTTCAAGTTACATCATCACAAGGTGAGCTGGATGCTGGATTTCTGTTCTCACTTTAAACTCCATCTTTCTGAGAATTCTTTCCCTAAATAGTGGGAGGTGGGCATAGGGCATCAGGCAAGGGAGTTAGGTTCTCAGGCTCTCCAAGTTTTCCCTTCTAGTACCATCCCTCTTTTACTCTTTAATCTGGTAGGCACTTTCCCATGTCTCAGTCTCCCACACTTGGTCATACATGTCAGATTCATCCATTCCTTTTGTTGCAATTTGTTACTGCAAACAGTCAGTGTTTCAGCCATGTCATGTGCTATGTGCTATTGCTTGGTTTCAAGATGTGTCAGCTTTGGTCCCGGACCAAAGATGTGAAGGGCCAACTGACATTCAGAACCTTAAGGTTTTCAAAACTTTCTCTGCAGGTCACTGCCCCTACCCAGCCCAGGCACATGCACGCACATGCACACACACATACATGAAGCCACACCAAATGCTATAGAGTATGTTCTGAGGCCTTCAGAGTGTTTGGACTTGGATTCTGTGCAGCTGGGTTCCAGCTAAGTTCCAGCTGAAGGGTATGTTCCACTAGGTGAGGGCTCATGTGGACCACAGGGGCCTTTTGTCATAATATACCATGACATGGTAAGTGTTGGTTATAAACAGGGAGATGTGGGTGTTTTCCACGGACTTGACAGCTGAGAATAGGTGAATCCTGTGGAAACATTTAAGTCAACATAAGAAGGCTGTAGAAACAACCTAGAAAGGCCCAAATGGTGACATGGCAAGCTGCAAAATGTCCCCCAAAAGATATCCAAGTCATGTTATGATGCTGTAAGTGTTACCTTATAAGGACTTTGTATATAATAGTGAGAATCATGAGATGAGAGATTACTCTGAATTATCCCAATGGTCCCTAAATATAGTCACAAATGTCCTTAGAAGAGGGAGGTAGAGGAAGATTTGCCATAGACACACAGAGAAAAAGGCAAAGTGAAGATAGTGGTAGAGATTAGAGTAATTAGGCCACAATCCAAGGAACACCAGCAGCCACCAGAAGCTGGAAGAGGCAAGGCACAAAATCTCCCCTAGAGCTTCTGGACAGAGTGTGACCTTGCTGACATGTGATCTTAATTTCGGCCAAGTGATACTGATTTTTAACTTCTAGTCTCTAGAACTGTGAGACAATACATTTCTATTGTTTTAAGCCCTCCAGTTAATGAGACTTTGTTATGGTAGCCACAGAAAACTGACACAGGGGACTGATGTGAGTGTCCTTCTCTGGCAAAAGGAGGGAAGATCATGAGCTGGCCATGCTGAAAGGGTCTAGAACAATCATCTTGAGCTGTGTGATGATGGGAAACTGAGGCCCAGAGAGGAGAAGGGCCTCAGAGAGGGTCTACAGTGAGGTGGTGGTCAGCTGAGACCAACTTCAGTCTCCCACTTCCTGGATGAATGGGAGTGTAAAATGCCCACTGCTTTTTCCCAAGAGATTTGGCTTTCCACCTTCTATGCATCTTATCCTTTCCTCTTCCCTGGAAGCTTGTTATGCCTGTGACTTCCCCAACATCAGTCTCTTTGTAGCCTCGGTCCTCCTGGGTCTGAGAGCCCCAGGCTCCTCTGTGAGCCTAGTTCAGGCTCCATCTTTTTGTAGACAAGCCCTCTCCATCACTCAGTCTTGAGACTCTGCCTGACTCCAGGCTGCTCAGCTCCCCTGCTCAGGACCCCTGCCCCCAGATAATTTGTTTTCTAGTGGCTGTTGCTTTCTCATAGGCAAACTCTCACTTGCCATAAGAACACACCTAAATAACATCATCATCAACACCAAAAATACAAAAGATGGCTCCTATCTGTAGCTTCAGGGGGTGTGTGCTCCCTTTCCAGCCAGTGCTGGGGCCAGCCCCTTGCCCATTTGTGAGCTATAGTCTTTCTAGTGCTTAGCCCAAATAGCAAGAGAGCAGACTGCAGGTTGGCTGGCACTCCCACTGCCCCTTAACATGCAGCCTACCATGTAGTGGGTGTTCATCAGACAGTGGCCACTGGGGTCCCCAGGACTATCCCAATCAGCATGCTGTTTCAGCTGCACCCTGGGCTGGCTGCCTGGTCACCAGAACTGCTCCCACAGCCACCACCAAACCAGCACTGTGCCAGCCAGTCTTTCTATATTTATCTCCAGGAAGATATGGAAAGGGTACTGCTGCTCATTTAAAAATAAATGCCTAAGAAAGATGCTAAGTATCCTGTTAAGGATCAGCATCCTGTCTTTCTGGATTTTAATGAGTAAATCTTTAGAAAAGCAAAGTCCAGACTCTGAATTAAGAAAGTTATCTTCACATCACCCTCATGCACAGACGAGTCTCACCAATCCACTCTGAACTCTTCAGACGAGGCTTCTTAATGTTTCAAAGACACACTGTCACCTGCCATTAAGTGTCCTGGAGGAGGGTCCCAAAAGTAACAGAACATCTGTCAGGAGACTCACTCATTCATCGCTCCACAGAGGCGATGTTGGTCTCCTGAGGTGCTGCTTTCTGCCTTGTAAAGCACTAAATCATAGTTAACCCTCATGCTCAATTTGGCCTTAAAGATGACTCGAGATGACAGAACCATTTACCTTTTGGTATCTCTGCTGCCAATGTGTGCTTCCTTGTGGGGAGTGCCAATCTGCTTCTGGGTACCTCCATGGCACTTGTCACCCCTGAGGACTCATGGTATAACTCTGGGCCCTAGGCCTTCTGAAGAGCTGAAGACATCCCTCCAATCACCATGCTCACCTCAGATGCTATAGGCACTTCTTCATTTGTGGCCTCATCACTCCTATCTTTGCCTCCACCTTCACACAGCTATCTTCCCTAGCATGTCTGTTTTATAAGGATGGATGTAATTACATTTATGGCCTAACCAGATGATCCAAGATACCCTCTTCATCTCAAAATCCTTAACTAAATCACATTTTTTGCCATATAAAACAATACTTACAAGTGTTTTGGGGACCACCGTTCAACCCACTATATACCTCTAGGATTCCCCAGTCACCCAGCCCCTGGCCATTATTCTGAGAAAGCCCTGATTCCACCTTCCATGTTCACAGCTTCCAGAACGGGCCCACCAGTTCCCCACAGCACATGAAGTTATATGACTCTTCAAAGATGGATAGCATTGAACTTGGCCTACAGGAGGGTGTCTCCTGCAGGATTTCCAGTCTTGTTATGCATACAAGGAAGCAAAACTCTGTGGTCTTGTCTTTCCCTCCCTTTCCAAACCAACTGCTCTGAAGCCTCACTCAGAGTCCTCCTCCAGGAGCAATGGAAGACATCCTGTCAGACTTCTTGGTACCTCCCCACCAACAGCAGACTAAGGACCATGTAGCTTATTTTTTCCTCTAAGAGTCTCTAAGGGTCTTCCTTGTAAAAAGTGGTCCTTCCCAACTTTTTATACATTGCAGATCCCCTAGAAAGGTATCAGAGCTGTCCAGCAGATGAGGATCCTTAGAAACTGGAAGACTTGCTTGACCGATCAAATGGCATTGGCTGGAAAGGCTTTTTAGGTGAACCAGTTGGCCATTGACTCTGCCTGTGGCTACTTTGGACAGCCAGTGGGAAGGCACTGGGTGAAGGATGAAGTCTAGAATCCTTGTAGGGAAACAGAAGGCCCTGTGAAAGTTAGCCCTGCTTGCCTCTGCTAATCAGTCTGATGTTCCGTGATTCATCAACATCCCAGTCTTCTTCACAGAAAGGCTGGCAGTTCAAAGTCTTTTAGACAATGCTATGCTTGCCCCACCTCTGACCTTTTGTGCCTGTTGTCCTCTCACATGGATGTCATCTGCTCTGCCAAGTCAAAACTTTCCCCAGTCTTCCTGGGAGCTGCCTTGTCCAGGAAGCCTTTCCCGATTGCTTTAGAACCTGTTTTAATTCATTTTGATCCTTCAACAAATTACCCTCACTTGATTATTTAGTTATCATGTATTGTTTGTGTTTGTGTGTGTTTATCTGTGTTGATTCTCCTTCAGACTTAGAGCACAGAGACCAAACCTTGCTTCTCCCAACACCCCCCTCCAGCCAGCTTGGGGTCTGGATTGCAGCAGGTATTCAATAAGTGTTGGCAAAATGGACTTGACTGAGAGATAGAGTGACCTTTCTCAAATCTAATTATGCCCAAATTAGATGCTGCAGCTCTCTTGGAATGATGATAGGCTTGTGGTCAGCCCCTGCCTGTCTCCCGGCCCCTGCTTCCTTCTTCTCTCCACTTCTAGGGCTCCAAAGGAAGGCTGGGTAGAGCTTAGCTATGGAGGAAGCATAGCATCTTCACATACAATGTCATTGCCAGCAGAGGGACCATCTTTAGCAAAGGCCCAGAGGCATGATGGAGCCAAAGTGCCTTGGCTGTCTGTTGTTGGTGGAGGAACACCGGGAGAGGAGGCTGAAGAAGCAAGTTAAGGCTTGCTGGCCACCATTAGGAGCTTTGACCTGATCCTGAAGGCAAAGGGAAGTCATGGAAGGGTTAATAGCAGTTGCATGGCAGGGTTAGACACTGACTGTATTTACAAGATGGAAAGCACGTTGGAAGGAGTAAGTGTGGGAACAGTAACAAGTAGGAAACTGTGTCCATTGTCTGAGCAAATAGTGATGAAGACCTGACCAGGAACCATGGCATGAAGATGGAGCCAAGGGGCCAGCTGAAGGTCTTCAGACTGCCACACATGGTTGTGTCTGAGTCATTGCTGCCCCAGAGCTGTTGTATGGTGAGCTCAGAAGCTGGAGAGCTGGAGTTCGTTCTCAAGAAAAGTCTCCTTTAAGAGAAACTGGAGGCTCAGGACTCCATGTTATACCTGGTAAGTACTTTGCTTAGAGACCTCACTTCTCTTGGATTTCTAACTTTACATGAAGTGTGGTTCGAAGGGGCCTGACTTAAAACACTTTGGTTTGGCTGCAAATATCTTTTGAAAGCATGCTTTGTAAAATCATTCCTAATTCCACATGTTTATCTGCATTAAAGTCTGCACAATGGAGTATCTCCAACTTTTTTAAATAAGAAAGCTTTGGTTTAAAAAAAAAAAAAAACAGACTGATTCATTCAGAAGGTGTCTTTGTTTCCTTTGAGAATTTAAAAATCCCAAAACCTAAACTCAGCATCTCCTTTGTACTCCATTTGGTCAGAAGAAAACAACCAGTCCCACCTGGCACATGTACAATATTCCCCAAGAGGTGCAGCCAGTGGTCAGAGGATGGGTGTCAAGCACACCCTGCATTGCTTGTTAGCCAGTCTGTACCAGGTCAGGGCCAGGGCCAAAGAAGTCAGGACTTTTTGTAGCCATCAATGTCACCATTTTAGAGAATATCAGAGCAAGAACCAGACTAGGAGATGATCCAGACCAGGCCCCTAAAGGTACTACCAAAGGCACATTCAAACCCAGAAATGGTGCAGACTTGCCCACAGTCCAGCCAGTGACCTGGAAGCCAGCCTCCTCTTCCCAGCTCCAGGGCTAGCTCTGCATCCCTGCTAGGCCCTGTCTCATTCTCCGAGGGCCATATCTGCTTGGTGTGAAGGCACTGATGAACTCCTTGCCCCCTTCCTCCAGAAGACTTTCGAGAACAATCAAGATCCAAAGTAAATGGTCCATGCCTGCCTCAGCTCAAACCCTGCTTTGCTGTGATGGTTGAAATCTAAGGTTCTGACAAGAGCTGGGACTAGGATGAGGTTGGTAAGGTGCATAGAGTACAAAATTTCTTGAGTCACCCACTCTTACATGCAGATCCTGCACTTGTACGACCCTGAGGTGAGGTCTCCTTAGATGTCTCACTGTCCTCACTTCATTTCCCATTACAGACCCAAGTCTCAGTGGCTTCCAGGTTGGTCCTGAGTGTTTCTCCATCAGACCTGGGGCCTCCTGGTTACTCTGGGTGCTGGGCTTTTTCCAAGAGCCAAGCACTGGGAGTTGACAAAACATATTAGCACCCATGATCTCATTGAGTCTTACTGCCTTTTAATAGTGGAGTCAAGGCAGAGAATCTTAGCACCTTGTCCCAGACAAGGCAGCAGAGGGTAAGCAACTTGTCCAAGGCTACACAGCCTGCAAGTGCAGAGCTGTAAATTAAACCTAACTTCCACTCTTCCCTATTTATTCATCTCTTACACCTCTCTTTGCTCACATCACCCACAGCCACTAGACAAAGGCTCTTGAGCTCAAGGCCTAAATTCAGACTTAGGCCACTATTCTTCCTGCCCTGTAGGACCCACACCAGCACCAGATATTTTTAGGCAAACAAATAAGGTTATAAGGCTGAAATAATTGCCCTCATTTTGAATTGCAGAGTCTTCAGATAATCTTGTGTGGCCCCAAGGAGGCTCCTGCCTGTTTCTGCCGATTGGGATGGAACAAGCCCAGGTAATTGCCTCTTCTGCGTAAAAACCAATTTGTCCAGGGAAATGAGCACAGTTGATGTAATCAATTAAAACACTAAAAGCAATGCAGAATATACAGGAAATGGAAAAGAAATTGGAGCCCTCTGCCCCACCTCATTTTCCCGATGCCTGAGTCCTGCCTGAACAGCTGACAATTTCTTTCCTCTTTGGGCTTGACTCCTATTTGTATAAAGGAGGCTGAGCTGAAACAGGGTTCCTGCGGGCAGAGCCCCAGCTCCCCAGCCAGTCCAGCCTCCTTTGCCGGGCTGCCCTGGATAAGGAGACTCAAGGAATGTGAGGCATCTCCTATGCTTGGCCTTGGGCTGGGCATGGACTCACATGGTGTGGAGGCCACGAGCCACAGAGCCACCAGGGCCTCTTCTCAGTTCGGCCCTCAGGGCAAGAGTGGATGTTTGTGAGGAGCTGGGGACCAGAACCCAAGAGGAGCACTGCCACCGGGTAGCCATGCCACCAGTAATCTGGGCTGCACTTGAGCACTGTCTGACCTTTGGGTCCCTATTTGCTAGCCTTGTGCCTTCTTGGGCTGTGTCCCTGGCTCCTGGGGGTGGAGGAAGCACAATGTGTATCCCCAACTTACCTCTTAGCTTCTTGAGGTCATGAAGTTAGTTTGATTCCTAGCTGGGGTCTCATCTCAGAGGGTACGTTCTGTCACTCCACCCCACCCCAGATTTGGGGATTTGGAGCCCACAATGCCCAGGAGACAGAAATGGTAAACGTATTCCACTCCCATTAGACCTTGGAAGTGATGTGGCTCTGCTGTGGCTCACCTTTGAAAGAGTGTGGGGCAGAGAGACCACGCAAACCCTGCATACTTTGGAGGCCCTTCTACCTGCTGACAGAACAGGTCTTCTCAATGACTAAGACCTTTAGGTTCCAGGACAAGGATGGTACATGGGTTTCTGCTTGTGTTCCACTGTTGATAGACTGAAGCAGCTGAGTCCAGGTGCACTGAAATGAACACTGTAATTGATTAGCAGTTCTGCCAGTAGGAAGGGTGTGGTGGCATGTGTTTAGGGGTCTTTCCACCCTAGTCAGGAGGGTTCACAGGGACATCCCTGGTATGTCAGGGAGAGAAAGGAGGGGGTGGCTCATGCTTAGCTTAAAAATCTCATTGGCTTTTTCAAGCCAAGTCACCTTGGCCCCCACCACCATTCTCAAGCGATATTCTTTTTGTCATGGAAGCAAGTGGGAGACAGCTGTTTACTGGCAATCCCCACTTCCAAAAATGCCAGATGGGTCCATGTTTTCATTGCTATGGTAGCAGTGGCTCTGGGCCCCAAAGGCACAGTGACCCAGGCAAGAGGGCTGGCATTCTTCTTCAGGGAAGAAAACTGAGTTACCACAATAATATGTATCTTCCTGTATCCTCTTGTGGCCTCTGCCTTCCATAGCAACTGAGGTCAAATTTATTTCTTAGATTTGAAAAAAGATCAATATCCATTGAGAGAAACCATTGTTCTTCCTGATTGAAAGCCTCTAAGTGGCTGCCACTGTTGGTCCCTAGCAGATTCTGCTGTGATCAGTCAGGTTTATGACCTAGAAGGTCCCAAACGCCCTGGACAACTTTAACTGATCAGGCTGGCCTGAATGAGTTGCACTCAACCAAGAGGGGCTTGTCTATGGTGAGCCTGGAGGAGGGGTTCCCTGTGGAGGCAGGAGCAGTTGCTGAGACCAAAAGGTAAAAACTCATCCCTATCTAACCAAACTCTTGGCCTCAAGAGTTTCTTGAGGATTGCTGGTTAAACACAGTGGACTGAACATCCACATTTATCTCTGCTCCCTCCCCAAAACACAGTTTATAGGAAAGAAATAAAGAAGGGCTTATACCTCTGGCGGCAAAAAAAGGGGGGGGGAAGGAGGCAACTACAAGAAAGAGCTACATCTGGAAAGTGAATGGGTGAGTGGTGGGTGAGTTTACAGAATGAAGAGAGTAGAAACAAACCCATGAGTGTGTGTCAGCCAGGAGGAAGCAAAGCAAAGCAGAAGACAAAAACTGGGAAGGCTCAGGAATTAAAGGAAACAGGATATTCTTAAAAGTGGGTGTGAGATAGGGCAGAAGCCAAGAGGACTGGTTTGGAATGTATATCAAGCATAGTTAGCCCTCTCATCTCCCTGAGCCAGGGTGCAACCACCCTGGCAGAAGACAGGGGGTCTACTTGATGGAGAGGTGCCCAGTTGAGCACATGGGTGAAGTCACTTATTGAACACAGAGATAAGAACACATAGCTGACGTTGAGAAGACTCCCAGCTTTCTCCCCTGCTTGGACTCCAGAATGCCGACAGCCAGGTTTATACACCTTTCAGCAAAAGATGGGAAGACAGCTCTGTGGGGAAACTGGCTGGCCAACTAATGGAAACGTCAAATTCTGATTTAAGTAAAAATGGTGATGTAGTTATACTGAGAGTTTGGAGTAAGGAAATGGTAGAGTATATAGGGATGATGTGAGAGAGAAAAATCCTATTTTACATAGCAGGATGGCAAATAACTTTCTCAAATGATAAAATCATGAACCTTCCATTTAAATATATGCTGAAGAGTTACAAGAGTTGGAAGTGGCTGCCCCTATGGAGTAGGAATTGGGGATAAGGAGGGGTGGGGTAAGGGGTGTCACTTTTTGTATCAGCCTGGTGATGTATTTGACTTTTTAAACTATTTTTACAAGATTACTTTAATAACAATTTTTTTTAAATAAGTAGTCTTTCTAAGAGTCACTTGAGCCAGATGATCAATTCAAGGGCATAGAATTAGCCTGTACTTGAATGATACAAGATGGTAAAGTAACAAGATCGCTTCTATGAGTCCTGGACAGGCATTTGTTCTGTGCCAAGCAGTTTCCTTTCCATCCTGTCAAGTTACCCAACCCCCTTGTGTTCTTGTTACAGAGAAGTAATCTGTGGCCCAGAGAGCAGAAGAGGTTGGTCCACAGTCCCATCATGAGAATAGCAAGGTCAGGGCCAAATCTGTTTCGCTGCCTTTCTAGCTTTTGCTTTCAATCTACCTCTTCTGTGACCACAGCCCCGACACCAGCTTTCAGCACCCAAGAAGGAAACCATAACCCACACAGGGAGCTCCATAGCCATTACTCTGAGATGGATTTTACTAATCTGCCCATTTCGCGGATATGGCCACTGAGGCACAAAGGGGTTGAGGCACAAAGGGGTTCTGTAAGGGTTAAAAAATAGGTGAAAGTGGGCTAAGCATTCATGGATAAGATTTACAGAAGAGCCAACAAATGAGATAACTTTTTAATTAAACTTTTTTATTTTGAGATAATTGCAGATTTACATGCAGTTGGGTAAAGAGTATAGAGAAATCCTCTATACCCTTTACTCAAATTTGCCATCATGCAACATTTTGTAAAATGATAATGCAATTTCACCACCAGGATATTGACACTGATACAATCAAGACACTGAACAGTTCCATACCAGGAGGAGCTTCTCGTGATCATATTACAAACATACCTACTTCTCCTCCCTCACCCTATCCTTTATCCCTTGCAAGCACTAATCTGTTCTTCATTTCTAGAATTTTGTCATCTCAAGAATATTGCATAAATGAAATCGTACAGCAGGTAACATTTAAGCATTGCCTTTCTTTCACACAGCATAGTTCTCTGGAAATCCATCCAGGTTGTGTCAATTTCCTTCTTCTTTTATTATCAACTGGTATTCCTGAGGTTGATGTACCAGTTTGTATCCATTCACCCACTGATCAGCTGTGTGAATCACAGCCCTCCACTACTCTGGGAATCTAGATAATAACAGAGTTTACTGCATATGATTGTTACAAGATTAACTGAGTTAGTATTTGGAAAGGTTTTGGAACCCACTAAGTGCTATATATAGTGTTGTCGAGTCAAATATAAATAAATAGGTTGAGGATTTTACCTTAGGTTTATAGAAGCAGCAAAAAAATACTTGCTTTCCTGATCAGCAGACATATCACCCAAGTTTGTTCTGAAAATGAGAAAGCTGTATAAATCCTTTTGCAGCAGCTGTGTTTTCTGTTTAGGGCAAATGCAGGTCCCTGGTTTTCAGCCTTCCTTGGGTTTAGAGGTGGAGGCATTGTTGCCAACTATTTTACTGCTTCCTAAGCGGAGTCCCTCTCCATCCTCTTGCACCCAAAGCTACTTGTAAGAGTGCAGCACTGAAAGCCCTCTGCTACTAGGGCCAAAATTTCAAACACTAGTCAAAACATTGACCTCGTTAATATGAGGCATTCCCAAATGCCCAAAGCAAATGCTTACCTCAAGGGAAGCAGGGTGGACTCATTGCTGAGTATGCTGCCTCCCTGCCTTTGGGGCCTAAATTCCATCTTATCGAGAAGCCAGAGGTGAAAATCTTGGCTGACTTGGATCCATGGTTTGAATTGAATTGAATGCAAGAGTCATTCCATGTCACACCTGCAAATGCCAAGCCAATATGACAATGAACAAATCCCCAGGGAAGTTCAAGCAGCCCAGGTAGTCCCAGGAGGATGGAACTGAAACCCATTCATTCCAAGCAAGGACTAGGGGGTCAGCTATGGAGACCCCTACACCCGCTCCTGCCCCAGCCTCTCCCTCAATTTGGAATTTAAACTGGGACTTGACAAACTGAGTTGCACAGGAGAAAAACTGGGGCCAAATCTGAGTCAGAAGGGTTTGTAGCACAAATTGCATTTCTCTGCTAATTGTAATCTGTTAATTACATTTGCAAAGGAGGTAGAACAAGGAGCGGCTCCCCACCACCCCCACATTCCAAGGAAACCCCATCCTCTGTGTGTGCACTGTCTCAGCGAGGCATACACGACTTCAAGACGCAAAACGTGTCTCTATATTTAGAGATAATGCAGTTTTTCTTTCTTAAGGCTTGATATAAACTTTGATTACATAGCATTTCTTTAATTTGTTGCTATTCAAGAAAACCCTGGGAACACCAGGGTTTGCAATGCCTCGCTTTTTTCATTTGCATATTTTAATTTCTCTGACTACAGCTCTACACCTTTGTGGGCCCTCCCTGTGGGAGGGAAGAGAATACTTTTCAGGATAAGTAATACCTTTGGGGGGGCAGTTGATTTTAGTAATTCAAGGCACTGCAGAAAACATGTGGGTCTTGAGGAGCTTAAAGATAGCCTGTAACCATGCCAGGCTGCCCAGGCTATGCCCAGCTAAAGGATGGGGATCCTGTTCACAGACCCCCAGACAGCCTTCAACTTCATCCACTAATACAGTTTCTAATAGTGAGCAAGACCTGGAAGGACAGGAAGGCCCTGAAAACCATATCACTATCCCACCATGAGACATAGATAGGACCACCGAGCCAGCCCCCCGCCAAGGGCTCCTGGCTGCTAATCCTTAAATCTTCTCAGCATGATGCTTCCATCTCTCAGGAAGAGCCTAGTATCTATGCTCCAGCTCAGGAAGACTTATTCATGGCTTCCTACTTTAGGGTGTGAAACAAACAAAATAAATCTCAAATGTACACAAACTGAAAATGAAGAGAGTCTGAATTCCATCTCCCCATTAACTCTGCCTACCAATATGCAAAGTGTGGAGGGCAAACTGTACCTTTCTCTAGAATATGTTCTCTGTAGAAACACAGGAATTTTTTATAGGGTGATTATGTTTTAGATATATGCTCACAATGAGGAGCCTGGTTTGCATTTATGTGGATTTCTGAGAATTCTAGAGTGTCAGATTTACCTCCTAGAGTTCTATTTCTTTAAGGGCCTCTAGGTCTCAGAGAGAAACTTCAAGACTGGTATTTTGGGTTCCTGTTACACTAGTATTTAGAAGTTCTGAGAACTTGGCTGAGGGTTGGGAGGGTTAAGCAGGGTGGGTAGAAATCCTCTCTCAGGTAGGAGAGAGCTTAGAGCCCTGTGCCTGGTCTTGGGTGCTAGCAAGTGTGCCCAAGATGGTGTCACCCAGATGCTCTCTTCTCCAATCCCTGGGGCGCTCACTCCAATTTATTCTCTCATCCGGTGCCAGGTTGTTTGTCAGGTAGTGGGGTCCAAAAGTGGCCAAGACACCTGTTGTCCCTGCTGCATGAAGTTGACAGCCAAATAGTGGGGACCAATAAGTTGACAAACAACTATAATAAACCGAAAGAATCAGGCTTTGTTACAGGGTGTTGGCTGTCACCACAAAGGGGCCAAACTCCCAAAGACTGACTTCAGAGCCAAGTAAATGTTTTACAAACTTTAATACAAAAGTATAAGCATGAAAAAAGCAATCCTTAAATAAGTAAAAAGAAAAACAAGAAATGAAAATCAAAAGTAACAAGAAAACTGAGTAGAGGAACTAGTCCAAGTGACTTTCAAAACACAGTCATTTGACTGAGCACTCCTAACTGGATTTATCCTGAGGAGAAAGAGAAATGCAAAAAAAATTTTCTTAAACTGTTTTCAGAAATCATATTGTTATTGTTGGGGGTAACGTTAGTTTTGTTATTCTGAGGTTGTCATGCACGTGTTGGCAAGTAAATCAACCAAGCGTGCTGGTTTTACTGCATGGAAGAGGTTAAATAAAAACCATGCAGTCCTGAAATTGAATTGGAAGTGGTAGAATGAATTCATAACAATTTTACCTGAAAAATGTCTTCGAAAGGCCTAGAAACAAATGGCAAAACTATTGGTAATGATACCTCTAGCACCCATATCTTGATTTCTAAATACTAAAAGGAGCCAGAACTCCTGGAGGAAATGGCAAAGAAGCTGCCAAGCACTAGTAAGGCCACAGCTAAAGGGCCCAGACATCAATCCGTGTAAGCTCCCCACTGACCAAAGACAGGATAATGTGAGCCTCTCAACAAGTAGTACATCAAATATCTTTGAATCTATGAGATCTTGCTGATACCAAAAAGATTTTTAAAGAGACATTGGTCCCATCAGTTCTCATCTTTGGAGGACACTAGAGAATCAACTCCTTATTTTGAAAACTGGTAACTAAAGGGAGAGAATGAAGCATTTCTCTTGCCTTTCCTATATAAGCTATACTTCAGGGTAACCGAAGACTTGGTGGGATGAAGTTCTTTGTCTGGCATTCTTCCAGCTAATAAGTGAAGAAGGAAGGAAAGAAGTAAAATCACCATTTGGCACCCCCCCCCCCAATGAAATGATGGAAACTGATACAATACACTGGTCTTATTTCTATTTCTCTACTTTTACCTGTATTTCCTGGTGAGGGTGCGTGTGTGTGTGTGTGTGTGTGTGTTTAGTTCTATACAATTCAAATTTATCCCAAGCGTGGATTAGTGTTTCCACCACCAAAGTCAAGACACTGACTGATTCTATCACAAGGATTCCTCATATCAGCCCTCCCACTTCTGACAACCACCTCTCCTCCCTCCACCCCTGCCACTGTCCTCAACCTCTGGCCATCACCAATCTGTCCTCCATTTCCAAAATGTTATCATTTCAAAAATGCTGCATAAATGGAATCAGACAGTATGTAACCCTTAGGGATTGACCTTTTCACTCAGCATCATTTTTCGGCGAGGCAATCAAATTGCATCAATGGCTTGTTTCTTTTTCTTGCTGAGTAGTATTCCATGATATGGATATCTGTACCACAGCTTGTTTAAGCATTCCCATCAAAGGCTTTTCT
The DNA here is from genome assembly GCA_030015415.1 of Cynopterus sphinx. Lineage (NCBI taxonomy): Eukaryota > Metazoa > Chordata > Mammalia > Chiroptera > Pteropodidae > Cynopterus > Cynopterus sphinx. Next base: position 85,416,263 of record CM057388.1, read on the forward strand.
TGTCTGATTCCAGTTCTGGCCATTACAAATAAAGCTGCTCTGGCCGCTCATGAACTTAGGTTTTCATTCCTCTCGAATGAATGCTCAGGAGAGCAACTGTTCACTCATGCAGTATTTATGTATGGTTTAAAGCTGCATATTGAATCCTGTCTTTGGACTCCCAGTCAAGTGCTCTTTCTCTGTCTGCTGCCTCTCAGCCCACAGCAGGCAAACAGAATATGTGCGAGTCTGCCTGATGCTTAAAGGGGTGGGGGAGGGGGTAGTTCTTTGGCCACAACAACTCACAGGAAGCTTCCTGTGCCATCCAGCATATCAACTGGCTTTGCAAGCACCCAGCCCAGATGTGTCAGGCCTATGGACACACAGGCCTCCTTTATGAGGCTTGCTCAATGGCTGTCTGTGAGCCCGGGGGTTGCCCAGCCACCTCCTGGCCAAGGGCATGCTGAGTAACTGCCAAGCCAATGACAGAGTTCACACTCTCGGGCCTTTGCTTCCCCTTTGTGTTGACTGGAAAGTCTCCATCTTCCATAACGTAAGTGGGGACATTGAAAGCACGGTGGCTGCCTGGCAGGACTCAGGCCACTCTTCATTGTATGCAAGCCGTGGGCATTGGGTACTTGTTCTGCAAAGATGTCCTGAGAAGCCACTAGGTGCTCAGGAGCTCACCAGCTCGACGCAGGGCTGAGGGAAGCCCAAGGATCCATAAGCACAACTTGGTTGACTTTAGACACTCAGGGAAGCTGCAGACTCAGACCAGATGGTGGGGGAGGGGAGAACATCTGGCAGGATTCGAGTATGCGCAAAGCTTAGTGAGAGTGGGGAAAGCAATCTGGGGCAAGAAACAGCCCAAGTAAAGGCCCAGAGAGCTAAATGGTGGCAGAAGGAGGAGCTGCTTCTGTCTAGGAGTAAGAGTAGGTGTGCGACAAGGGGCACGGTGACAGATAGAGGGAGGAAGGCAGGAGCCTCAACGGGGAAGACCCACAAGGCCTGGTGAAGGGCTCATGAGGGCAAAGTGGTGTTTTGGAGCAAAAGTGGGGTTGGGAGGAACAACTTCAGCAGAGTAATCACACAGTGGATTATTTTCTACTCTGACCATCTTTCATGAAAACACTTTGATAGCATCTGTTATCACTGTACTTTTCCAGAGAAGCAATTTGAAACCTTGCCATGATTAATGGGCCCAACCTTGTCGTGAGGCACAGTCTTCGAGGCAACTTGTGAAAGCGGACATGTCATAGCAGGTTGTGCCCAGCGCTCAGAGCATGCCAAGCCTCCCTGCAACAGAGCTCCTTGGCCCTGGACATGGCAACCATGCCATTCTGGGCAGTGCCTGCAGTCCACTTCTCTGTTGGATATGCCACCAGAGGACCTGGGTGATGGCCTGGGGGGACAGCACACAATGCCAAATGATGCACTCTTAACACCTAAGGTGCTCTTTGTATGGTGGTGACATTTGGCCCAGCCATCCAATCTCTTTCATACTAAGACAGATAAAACAAGTGCCATGTCACAATTAATTGGGTCACCTTTAGATAGCTCATTTCATTGAGCATTTATTGTGAGCCAGGCCCTGAGCCAAGAACTTTCATGATCTGTTAGGATCCTCCCCCAAATCCTGTGGAACAGGCCCTATTATTAGCCCCATTTCACGGAACAGGGAACAAAGGCTCAGAGAAATTAAGTAACATGGTCAAGGTCATACCTGCTAGTAAAAAAGTCGACACAGGCTTCAAACCTAGGACTGTCTAACTTCAAAGCCCATGCTCTTACCACTATAGCACCCCTCAGAGCCTATTTTTTCTCTTTAACCTTGAATTTTGAAATAATTCTAGAATCATGGACAATTGCAAAAATACTGCAGAGAAGTCCTGTGCACCCCTCACCCATGTTCCCCCAATTATTACGTTTCTTGTCACTACAGTTCAATAACAAAACCAGAAAATTCATATTGGTACAACTTGTGTATAATTCTGTGTCATTATACCACATGTGTTGACTCCAATAACAGCCACTATAATCCAGATACAGAACTATTTCACCTGACAAATATCTTCCTTGTGCTACTCATTTAGACACACACACACACACACACACACACACACACACACACACACACACACACACACCCTGCCATCATCTCTAACCCCTGGCAACCACTAATCTGTTCTCCATCTCCATAATTATTTCACTTTGAGAATGTTATGTAAATAGATTTTTTTTTCATTCAGTGTAATGCCCTCGAGACCCATCCAAGTCATTGCATGTATCATTAGTTCATTTCTGGTTATTGCCGAGAAGTATTTCATGATGCAGATGGGCCACACTTTGTTTAACCTTTCACCCACTGGAGGAGGGCTGGGTTGTTTCCAGTTTGGAGCTCTTACAGATAAAGCCACTATGCATATCCATGTATAGATTTTTGTGTGTGCAAATAATCTTTCATTTTTCTGGGATGATAAATGCTCCTCAAGAGCTATTGCTGGATTATGTAGTAGTTACATGTTTGGTTTTATAAGAAACTGCCAAACTGTTTTCCAGAGGGGCTGTAGAATTTTGCATTCTCACCAATAATGTCTGAGTGATGCAGTTTCTCCACATCTTCTCCAGCATTTGATGTTGTCACTATTTTTTTTTTATTTTAGCCATTCCGATAGGCTTGCAATGATATCTTAGGGTGGTTTTTGCATTCTCTGATGGATAATGATACTGAGCATCTTTTCAGGTGCTTGTTGACCATCTGTGGGTATTTTCCTATGGAATGTCTTTTCATATCTTTTGACTATTTTCTAATGGGAGTGGGCTTTTTTATGCTGTTTGTATTTGCGAGATCTTTATGTGTTCGAGATATGTTTTTTGTTAGATGTGTAATTTGTAAATATTTTGTCCCAGTTTGTAATGTGTCTTTTCATCCTCTTAACAGGGTCTTTCACAAACAAATTATTTATTTTTGATGCAATTTGATTAATTTTTTTTTCTTTTCTAGATTGTGGTCTTGGTATTAAAGCTAAGAATTATTCTTCAAGTGCCAGGTCCCAAAGATCTTCTCCTTATGTTCTCTTCTGAAAGTTTTAAAGTTATGTTTGACATTTAAGTCTATGATTTATTATGAGTTCATTTTTAGGTAAAATATGGAATAAGGTCTTAGATTTCTTTCTTTCTTCTTTTCTCCTTTTCTCCCACCTTCTCTCTCCCTTTCTTCCTTTTTTTTTTTTTTTTTTTTTTTGCCTATGGCAGTCCAGTTGCTCCAGCATCATTTTTTCAAAAGTCTGTCTTTCCTCCATTGAACTGCTTCTGCAACTTAGCCAAAATCCGTTCAGTATATTCCCATGGGTTTGTTTCTGAGTTCCTTGTTCTTTCCCACCCATGTGTCTACCTTTCTGTCCAAATCACACTCCTGATTACTGCGGTTATACAATAGGCCTTAATACTGAGCAGAGTAATTCCTCTTGCTTTATTTTTCTTTTTTCAAAATTGTTTTAACTATACTAGTTCTTTTGGTTTTTTTCCATATAAATTTAAGGAAAAATTGTCTATATTTACAAAAAAATCCTGCTGGGGTTTTGATAGGAATTGCATTTAACCTGTATATCATTTTGGGGAGTACTGACGTCTTAGTAGGTTGAGTCTTTTAATCTCTGAACATGGTATGTCTCTCCATTTATTTCGATCTTTTTGATTTCTATAATCACCATTATGTAGCTTTCAGCATAAAAGCACTATGTTTGTGTTGTTAGATTTATATACGTCTTTTTTTTAGAATGATTATAAATGGTACTGTGCTTTTAATTATAGTTTCCACATGCATGTTGCTAGTCTATAAAAATAGGGTTGATTTTTGTGTACTGGTGTTGTATCCTACAACATTGCTGAACTCACTCATTGCTCATTTTGTAGATGCCTTGGGAATTTTTTATATAGACAGTCATGTCATCTGCAAATAGGGACAGTTTTACTTCTTCCTTTCTCATGTGTATATTCTTGGTACCTCCTTTTCTTGACTTATTGAGCTAACCAGGACTTCCATTGCTATGTTGACTTCTTCCTGATCTTAGAGGGGAAAATATTCATTCTTTCACCATTAACTATGATGTTAGTTGTAGGTTTTTTATAGATACTATGCATCAAGTTGAGGAAGTTCCCCTCAGTTTTGGTGAGCTTGGGCTGCCATAACAGGCTGTGTGGCTTAAACAATAGACATTTATTTTCTCACAGTTCTGGAGGATGGAAGTCCAAGATCAAGGAACCAGCAGGGTTGGTGTCTGGTGAGGGCTCACTCTTTGGCTTGCAGATACCAACTTTGTGCTGTGTTGTCTTCACATGGACTTTCTTCTGTGCACATGCCAGGGGGGTGGAGAGAGATTGAGAGAGAGAGAGAGAGAGAGAGAGAGGTCTGATGTCTTTCTTTTTATAAGAACTTCAGGCCTGTTGGATAAGTGTCCTACCCTTATGACCTCATTTAACCTTAATTATCTCCTTAAAGGCCCTCTTTCCAAATATAGTCACATTGGGAAGGTTAGGGTTTCAAAATATGAAATTTTGGGGGAGATAATTCAGTTCATAACATATGCCTGAATTACTGAGTTTTTTTTTTTTTTAATCATGAATGGCTATTGGATTTCACCACGTTTTTTTTTCTTTTTGCATTGTTCAATGTGATTGTTCTTTTTTAGCTTGTTGATATAATGGATTACATTGATTAAAAATACCGAATCAGCTTTGCATACCTGTAATAAACCCCAGTTAGTCATGGTGTATAAATATTTTCATATATTGCTAAATTCTATTGCTAATACATTTTTTAAAGAATATTTGTATCTCTATTCATGATAGATATTGGTATATAGTTTTCTTTTTGTATTGTCTTTGGCTGTGGTAACAAGGTAAGACTGTTCTCATAAAATGAGTTTGGAGTTTCTCTCCTATTTTCTGGAAGAGAATTTAAAATTGGTGTTAATTATTTAAAACTTTGGTAGAATGCACCAATTAAACCACCTGGGCTTAGAGATTTCTTTCTCAGGAGTATGTTTTCAACTATGAATTCAATTTCTTTAATGGTCATATAGCTATTCATATTCTGTTTTTCATGTTTGGTAACTTTTGATAGTTTGGCTTTCCAAAGTCTTGGTCCAATATGTCTAAGTCATCAAATTTATGTTTGTAGAGTTCTTTATAGTATTCCCTTATTATTCTTCTGATGACTGTGGACTCTGTAGTGATATCCCCTGTTTCATTCCTGATATTGATAAATCGTGTCTTTTTTTTTTCTGTCAGTATTGCTAGATGCTTGTCAACCTTAGTGATCTTGTCAGAAAGCTTGTTTTTATTCCATCGACTTTTGTCTTGTTTCCTGTTTTGAATTTCATCGATTGTTATTATTTATTATTTCCTTTCTGTCAGTTTGGGGTTTATTTTGCTCTTCCTTTTTAGGTTTTTAAAATAGGAACTTACACTATTTATTTGAGACTACTCCTTTTCTCTAACGTATGTATTTAGTGCTATAAATTTTCTTCTGAGCACTGCTTCAACTGTGTCTCACAAATTTTGATTTCTACTTCGATACCATTGTGGTTACAGAACACATTCTGTATAATTTCAGTTCTTTTAAATTTGTTTTGGTTTATTTCATAGCCCAGAATATGGTCTATCTTGGAGAATATTATGCAGACAGTTGAAAAAATGCATATTCCTCTGTTGTTGGGTGAAGTATTCTATAACTGTCAAGTAGATCCTATTGGACGATGGTGGTGTTGAGTCCTTCTACAAGCTTGCTGATTTTCCTCTATGTTTTCTATCAATTATCAAGGGAAGGCTATTGAAATCTCTAAATATGATTGTGGATTTGTCTATTTCTCTTCTCAGTTCTATGAGTTTTTGCTTCACATATTTTGCAGTGCTGTTGTCTGGTGTGTACACATTTGGGATTGCAATGTGTTTCTGTGGCTAGACTTTTTTAATATTGTATAATGTTCCTTTCTGTCTCTGGTAATTTTCTTTGCTCTGAAGTCTATTTTATCTGATATTAACATAGTCATTCTGCTTTCCTTTGATAAATGCTTGCATGATATTGTTTTTCTTCCTTTTTATTTTCAACCTGACTATATCATTATATTAAAATGAGTTTTCTTGTAGACACATATAGTTGGGTCATGTTTTTCAATCGACTCTGTCAATAGCTGTCTTTTCAGAATTCCATTTTAATTTATCTATAGTGGTTTTGAGAATATCTATTTGTATAGTTTTTCTTAGTGGTTTTATTGTGGCCTACTGATGTCAACATTTTGCCAGTTTAAGTAAAATGTAGAAACCTTACCTCCATTTGTCTCTTTGCCTTCCCTTACTTTATAGTATAATTGTCTTAAATATTCTCTTTATATATGTTTAGAATCCCATCAGATAATGTCATAACTTTGCTTCAATCATCTAAGATAACTGAGAATACTTAAGAGGATGATAGCTTTTTATTTTTACTTGTATTGTTATTCTTTATGCTGTTCTTCATTTCTGATGTTCCAGGATTTCTTATTGCATTGTTTACTCCCTATTTAGAGAACTTTTAGCCACTTCTTTTTAGGGTGAATGTGCTGGTGATATATATATTCTCTTAGTTTTCTTTCATCTGGGAATTTGTTCATTTCACCTCCATTCCTTAAGGTGTTTACTCTGAGTATGGAATTCTGGGTTGATAGTTCTTTTCTGTTAGCACTTGAAAAATGTTGTGCCACTTCCTTCCCACCTCCATGATTTCTGAAGAGAAAGACACTATCATTCAAGTCATTGTACTTTACTATTGACTGAATGTGTGCGTGCCCCCTCCAAATTCATATGCTCATCCTCATCCCCAATGTGATGGTATTTGGAGGTTGAGTCTTGAGAAGGTAATTATGTCATGAAATTGGAACCTTCATAAATGAGATTAGTGCCTTTACAAGAAGAGACATGAGATAGATGATCTCTCTTCACCATGTGAAAACACAAGAAGACAGTAATATGCAAACCAGAAAGAGGGTTCTCACCAGAACTCAACAATGTTGACACCCTAATCTCAGATTTTCTAGCCTCTAGAACTGTGAGAAATAAATTTCTGTCATTTAAGCCACCAGCTCTGTAGTATTCTGTTATAGCAGCTTGAGCAGTCTTCCTATGTTTGTTGTGCTACATGCAATGTTCATTAGTTGTCACAGATAGGACCTGGGAGGAATAGCGCTATTCCCCCCTGGCCAGACCTTGAAGTCCCTATACTTTATTAAGCTAATAACAATAATAAGAACAACAAACCCATATTAAATACTTACTATAGACTAGATACTACTTTGTCTTTTAAAAGCTTTCTCATTCCATTCATGCAGCAACACTATGAAGCAGATATTGGCATTCCTATTTGACAGATGAGAAAACACTCTCAAGATTGAAATGACTTGCCTAAGGTCACACAGCTAGTAGGTTACCCAGAGCTATCTGGCTCCAGACCCTTGTCATTAACCTCAGTGATGAAAGGCTTCTTGGATCTAAGAACAAGCAAACTGCAATGGGAACAGAGAGAAAGGTGAGATTAATAATTCTCAGGAGCAATAATCGGCAAAGGGAATGAATGCAAAGATTTCTTGAGCATCTACTTCAGTTCAAGCACTGTATTAATCAGTTTACATGTCATGCCATCAGGGAAATCTCCCTAGACAAGGTGACATTGCACTGGGCCTTAAAATGTAAGTGGGATTCACATAGGTAGAGAAAGGAATTAAACAAATTATAGGTAGATGAAACAGCATGAGCCAAGTCACACAGACTGGAAAGCACATGGGGAATTCAGGGAATGGAGACCACCCTCTGGTATCTGGTACAGGGGGAGGTATAGTTGAGAAGTGGGTAGGGCCAAGTTACAGAGGATAACGAGAAGTAAGAGGATAACGGATGAAAGGTCAAGACAGTTCTGTGAGCATCCGCATGTCTCTCTTCTTATTTGTAACTTCTGATAAGAGCATTTTTTTAAACTAAAGATTTTAGTTTCTGAATACATAATATTAAAGCTCTGACTAGATCTGATAATTTCAGATTAATGAAAGGGAAAACCAAACATTGGGAGAGGTGTGCTTCCTGGAGAAAGGAGTGGGGAAAGGGACTGCAAAGCCAACTGGGTGGCTGGATATTCACGTTACTCAACTCAGAGCCCACCCAAGACAGCCTCCACACCACCACAGCCCCAGGCTTTCGCATGCTGTCACTACGAAGGAGAGGGAGAATGAGCCTCCAGGGAACCCAAAGTCCCTGTTTCAGCCAAAGGCTTCTCTTCAGTCCAGAAAGAGTGAATCTGCTGATCTCAACTCTGTCTAGAATATTCCACCTCTGTGGCTATGGGTTATAGCTACTCTTAAAAAAAATGGAGGTGTGAGAGCTGCATGTATTCAGCTTGGAATTGTCACCAAGCTCAGACTAGTGTGTAGCAGGGGCTCGAAAGAGATTCATTGCATTTCTCCATCCTTTAAATCCTTTCCACCCTCTGCCAGACGGGGTTTCTAGTTGCACTCCACCGATGAGGAAGCCGAGGCTGCTCAGACGAAAGTGACTGGACTGGAGGCACCTGAGTCTCCAATTTTTGGCTTATGTGTCTACCCAATAGGACCTCCCACCCATTTCTGACTGGTTCTCCATTGGTCACTTGGCCTTGTCTTACCATGAGGTCCCAGCCTCTGTTCTCGTGCCCTCCAAACCTCCTTAAGGGAGGTAACTAGTTTCCATTGGTGCCTTCCTTGGCAAACTTATATCCGCTGGGATTTTTCATCCCCAGAATATCTATTGGCCCCTGAACTGCTTGGTGCCATACTGGACTCTTGGCTGATTCCTAAATTTGGTCCATGAGGGGAACCTCATTGTTCCTCAGTATCAGGATGTTCCTTATGCCAAGGTTTCAGAAGGCCTGCCCAGTCTGCAAGCAGCCCTGGTGCCCAGCCTGTGGTCTCAAGTGGTCAGCTGTGGTATAGTAGAAGAAACTGTGTTTTTGGTACCAGACAGACCTGGGTTTGAAGCACAGCTTGGCATCTTACTTACTCTGGGTCTTTGGTCAATCACTGTACCCTGTCCCTCTGAGTATGGTTCTAAGAGAGATCTAGAAATGGCAAGGCATCTATGTCCCTCCTGCTCTGAACCCCACATGTTCCTGGAGCCACTAGGCAGAGGGAGCAAGTGATGGACGAAGCAGCTATGGCCAGTGGGGTCTTGTTCCACCACCATTCCTAGAAATCAGCTGAGAGGGGATATACGTCTAGCTAGTGAGACTACCCAGAGTGTCCTTGGGACACTGTGAAGTGAGTTTGCTCAAAGGCTCAGACAGCAGCCTGCATCATCTTATCCATTTCCCACTTCAGGAACCATGGATGGTTTGCCCAGCTGTGGTCCTGAGTGCCCCTCAGATCCTCAGGGCAAAGGCAGTGAGACGTGTGCCAGCCCTGAAATGCTTGATACAGGTAGGCAGGAGTAAAGAAGACAGGAGGAAGGGGCAGTTAGGAAGCAGAGCAAACTGAGAAGAGAGTTGTGGAGGGGTGGGGCAGAAGGGGCTGTGGCTCCTCAGAGGTGAAGCCTGCTGAGGCCCCTGATCTGGAGGGCAAAGTGAGTCCTACTGCAGTCTCTCACTGCCCCCCAGCACAGAGCTTCGCCAGACCCACTTTGTAAGAACAGCCAGCTTCTCTTGGTGTCAAACAGGAAGAAAATTCATCATTCTAAAAAACAAACAAACAAACAAAAAAAAAAAAACCCCATAAATTTCCTGAAGGAGCAGAAATGAAATCTGGAAGGGAAAAGATTTTAGCAGATCTGATATGGGCTTTTTAATCCGCTAGCTGATATCTCTAAACTAATTTCCAAACAAAGAGAACAAAGAGCCAGCCAGGCCTCTGGGGACACGTGTATTTTCTTACTGAAAAGTGCATCAGGTTGGATGAGTGTAAACAGATCCACACCCACAGAGTGATCCTCCTTGAGCGAGGCACAACAGGCCTGGGGTGACCAGGGAGGAGTAGGGGTGGGGCGGGGATGAGGAAGGAGGCCATTGTCAGTAATAGGTGCACCTTGCTCTTTTCTTTAATGGACTGGTTATATTCTAAATACTTTGTTCCCAGCTTTTCTGGGTTCACACACACAGACATACCCCAACAAGGAGGGGTTTATATCTACTGGGCCAAAGACCTGGCTGAAGTGTCTGAAGACCAGGAGGCGAACTGTGGCTCTGCCACCCCTTCCTTTGTCTTGACCAGTTGTGTGACTTTGGTAGGGCCCTTGACCTTTGCCCAGTTGATCCTCCAGAGCCTTGGTAAGGAACAGAGTGACAGGGGCCAGTGACATATTTAGGGAGCTAAAAAGTCTGTGCCCCTGGGATACAGGAGTCTCATGGCCATTTATGGCTGTCTAAGGGCAACTTGCAAAGAATGGCTCAGGTCTACACAAGGCCAGTGCTGCCCTCTCTCTTCCTACCCATTCAACCAATGGAAGAGCCATGTTACTGCAGCATCTCCAAGCGTGTACTCCAATACTTATCCCTTGGGAAGGCTTGCTCCTCTAGCTTGTCCTGCACTTTGCAACCAAGATGTGCCCCACACATAGTCCTGACCATGTTTTCTCTGCTCCAAACCTTACCATAGGTTCTCATTGTCCTCTGGATAAATTCCAAGTCCCTTAGAATGGCCTGTGAGACCCTGCCAGATCTGGCCTTGCAACGACTTGACCTTCGTGGCCCACCACTACCCGCCCACCAAGGTCCCCTAGTCATCTGGCTCTCATTCTTTCTTTAGGATTCTTCTCATATTTCCTACTACACCATTGGGATGATCTGTTCCCATGGTTGTCTCCTCCATTACACTGTGAAGTCTGATGGCTTCGTTTATGTCTGGACCCTTCTTTGCCTGGTACAGAAATTAAATAAGTACTCAGAACAGCTTTGCAGAATGGATGTCAGGGACCACGTTTCCACATGGACAGAGACTGAGTGACTCAGGAAAAGAGCCCATTATAGCCCACATCACCAAGGGCCTGCTATTTACATCACCTCTCCAACCCAATGGACTCAAGACCTCATTGAGACACGTGACATTCTGACCTCTAGAGCTTGGACTCCCTGGGTCTACGAGTGTCCCATGTAAAAGCCCTGCTATAATGCCCTGCAAGATGAAGCCAATCCAGAAGGCACCATGAGTGACTCCTGGTAGACATCCAGTTGCTGTTCACCCTGAGGTGGGAGCCACTGTCAAGTGCTTGCTCCCCAACATAAGTGCTGTTGACACTTCTACCAGCTTTCCCTTTCCCCTCTGGCATTAGTGAAAAGCAAATATTCTCCCAAGAAAGCCTCAGGGACACCATGGTACAGCCCCTAGGAGAAGTCTTCTCTCTCGCTTTGAGCACAAATCCCTTGACACCTGAACTCATGTCTCCTACCTTTCAGTCTGTAGGGCATAACCAGTGTTAGTCTTTCAAATGCAGACTGACTCTAGTCATTCAAACAAACTGCTGCTAGTCACCAACCCAAAGTAAAGGAGATGCATTTGTCAAGGAGAAATAATTACCCTATTTGGGGGCACCATACAAAGGCAGCCATATTGCAACACATTTGACCCTGAGCCAAAAGGCCGGGGAGCCTGCCAGCCCAACCCTGGCAGAACTGCACCCTACAGATCTTCTTGAATACTGAGCCCTTGGCTCGGTTACAAATTGCTCTTGGTTACAAATTGTCTTATTGAATGTCTTCTGAATTTGCTTTGAAACTCTTGACTAGAGTTCCACCGAGTATCTTAACTCTAAATACCCAGGTTAAAAAAAAATTGCCTTTCTGAATTTGGAACCATTAGGGAAAAACATGTCCCTCTGAAGATAAAAATAGGCTTTCTTTATTTTTCTGATGATGAAAACTGTAGAGTTCCACATGTTTTTTTTTTTTTTTTTCTTTTTAGCTCTAGTTGACAATAAGCTCCTGGCTAAATTTTATGTTTAGTCCCCAAATTAGATTAATCCTTGGAAGTATCAGATTTGTTTCTTCCCATTTCTCCTAATTCTTTATTTTCTCTCAGTGTTCCTATTTTATTAAATAGGACAATGTACACCTCAATCCTTTATAGAGTCAGGAAAGGGATATATAAATAATACTTTCAATAAAGTCTTTCTAGAACAATAATCATAACTCAACTGTGTGCTCAGAGAGTAGGATTCCAGGGGGCTCCTTTAGAAGGGGTGGCTGACTTGCTAAGGCACTGGGCTGGCCTGAAGCATTGGCAAAAAGGCCAAGATTCTCCCTCTTCCCTCCCACAATATACTTGGGAAAACTGAGTTTGAGAGAAGAGAGAAGACTTGCCCAAGGTCATGGGCCAAAGTGATGTCAGAATTAGAATGAATCTCTTCTGACTCAGTTACCACTCTATCTCACTTTAGCCCTCTTGCTCTCCAATTTTACAAATGAGGAAACTGAGGCCCAGAAAAAACAAGTTGCTGATGATAACTTCCTTTGGCCACAGAATTCCTGAGACCACAAAGGATTTCCAACTTTTTGATCTAATCCCATTATGGCACTGATGTGTGTATCATAAGGTGCAGAGAGAAAATGTGTTATATTCTGTAGTGAACCATGCACCCCTTCACTGTGTAGATAGGGACATGGTTTCAGCTACAAAATTGCTAAATCTGTAGCCTAATAGGTGTTTATAGAGCCAGATACAAGCAGGGGATTCTGGGAAAGCATGAATAACAGTCGTAGGGCCTTGAGCTTTGACCACTTGGGAGCCGCTGCCTAAGTCTCTCCTTCAGCATGGCTTAGTGCTGAATAGAAGGCATTTCAGATTGCCCTTCCCTGGGCTTCTGACTCCATAGCATCCTCTGCTTATCTAAGCAGCTGCCCATACACTCCTGATAGTGGCACCCTGAGCAGTATAACCATCTGTGCCAACACCCGTCTATCTCAGTATTGGGCGACAGGCCTCAGCAATGTAGTCTAAACACTTCCCAGGGTTCTAGACTGGGGCCCTGGCAAGTGGAACTGAGCCACTCCCCCCATTGTCCTTGTCCTAATACTTTCTGGAGAGTATTTATAGCTCCTGGAGGAGCCCAAGCAGCGGGAAAGATACCACCAAAACTGGGAGTGGACTCTGCCACTGGAAAATGGAGACTCTGTAATTTACTCCATTATAATTCAAGAAATAAAAAATATTTCCGGTGATTAGCTGTGTCTATTTATAGACTACGAGGCCTGAACTGTGATATTTATAGAATGTCATCGCATTTAGCAGTAATAGCACAATTACATGTTTATGAAGTAATGGTTTTGCATTTTTTTCCTAGAATTCTCTGACATTTAGATCTGGAAATTTTACATTTTAACAAGCAAGAACAGCAGCTATTTATTTAAGGGAGAACAGCAGAAACTGTATTCTCTGTAACTCCTTTCAGTCCAAGAGCCTGAAACCCCGCCCCATTCGTTTTGCTTCTACATCTGAAATAAGATGATGTACAACGAATAAGATACCTATTTTTGTGGAGCTCTGATTTCCTTCTTCTCTCTCTCTCTTTTTGTTTTGTTTTGTTTTGTTTTGTTTTGTTTTGTGTCCTTCTTAAATAGTGCCGTCATTACTTGGGATTCTTACATTTCTGAATCTTCCTCCTTGGAATTTGGTGTTGACATGTTTCCTTTTCTGTAATGATACAAGCAGAGTAAAAGGCCAGGACAAATGTGTTTACTATCCAAAATAATATAGTGTAAGTGAAATGAAACCCCATGCACCGAAAAGAGTCCCCTTTTGTGCTGACTCATAATTGAAGACTTGGTGCAGCAAGTGGAGGAAGTGGCAATTCTTTCTGGGTTATTATCCCAGCAGGAAACCAGCATCACCAGATGGGTGTCACTGAGGCCGGTGCTAGAAATGCTGAGGCCTGAGTACTGACCCCCAAATCCCTTTATCATCTAATTCCAGGATGAACGTTCTTCATACACAGCTACTAAACCATAACTCATACGCCCCTGGCATTGGGCATAGCCTTAGGTGCTGGAAGATGAGTCTGGAGTGACCTGGGGCCAGGGATATGCTGGTAGCATTTGTCAATTCTCATGGTGTAAAAGCCCTCATTATGGATGATTTCAAATTAGCAATGTGATGTCAACTATTAACTGGCTTCAACATTTTTGAAAATTGTATGATCATCTTTGAGGACCAATATAGACCAACTCTGCACAGCACTGCCTGGGGCTAAGTGATGAAATGGAAGCTGCATCAGACTGAAAGGCAGGAGCTCTGGAACTGGATTCTTTACATCATCCTGTGAATTCACATTCCCTATCCTGAGCCTCAATTTCCCCAGCTGTCAAATGGTGAAAGTAGTCCTTGCACTTCCTACCTTGAAGGCATTGGGACGTCAAAAGCCAATGGCCATGATAGTACATGAACAATATGAGTGCTCTCAACACCTCCCTGTATCCTTCTTAAACATGCTTGCGTTTGCAAGTGGGAAATTGTGTCATTCATTGCCAGACAAGCTCCTTTGTGACACTTGCTGGGTGCCCTAATATTTAAAACATGGATATTCTGAGAAACAACCACAAGCTGCCTGGCCATGGAGGGCTCAGAACCCACTAGAAGTTTGGAAGCGTTGTTTCTGATCATAGTAGATATCTTTGGGTAGGGGGCAGGACTCAGGCATTCAGCTTCACTGACCGCCCCCCCCACGTCACCTAAAGCAGGGCACGGTGCACCTCACACCCTCACTTTTCAGAACTGACCCACTGATTCACTTGGCTTTTGCCCAGAAACTGATGTGGACATCCCAATGAATTATTGCCTCATCAGAAGCACTGGGGTTTTGAGATAGTAAAGCCTTCTGTGTCATTGGAGGGATCCTCTGACCCATGGCCAAATACTGCCAACACTTCCATTGGCAGGCTTCTCACTTTGTGGTACCTCACCATTTGGTCCCCAGGTGAGGGCCAATGTAGATGCCGCAGGTTGCCCTCTACCCTACCATCTGCCTGTCCTCCCAGGCACTTGGTATTGGCTATGAACATTTTTTCCAGGAGTTTCCCACAGACCCCTCACACTTGGCAACATCCCCTGAGAACCCCTCCTCTCACAGTGGTGCTTATCTCAGTATATGGCCCCTCCTCTGCCCTGTCACTCAATCTGGTAACCTGCGAATCATCCTTGACTTTTCCCTCACCCTCATTTCCCACAGCCAATCAATCACCACCAAATCTGGTCTTGTCTACTGCTCCATGTGTAGGGGCTGTCTCTTCCTTACCAGGCCCAGTGCCACCACTTCTCCGGCCTACAGTAAACTCCTGGCTGGCCCCCTACCTGTGGTCTCTCTCCCGCTGACCCATCTTCCACATTTATGACACAACCTTTCTAAATTGCATGTACGATCACCTTACTCTTTGGCCTAAAATCCTTCTGAGGCTCCCTGCTGCTATCACTCTTCCTGAGCACTTTCAACCAGTCCCATGATTTTAGTTGACTTTCCTCTGCTCACTGGTGACCCTCAGGTCTTTATCTCCACCTCTAAGCTTCAGAGTCTGTAAAAGCAATTGTCACCTAGACATCTTCCCAGGAGGCTCTACAGATTCTTCAAACCAACTTGTCCAAAACAGAACTCATCATCTCTCTTTCTCTTCTTCAGATCTGCCTCTTCCCCAGCACTCTCCATCTCAGCATGTGGCACCATCACACCACCAGCCCCCCAGTGGGTTAACTCAGAAAGCTGAGTCATTGTTGACTCCTCTCCCTCCCTTATCTGGTCCTTTCCATTCTATATCTTAGAAATATCCAGAATACACCCACTGCTACTACCCTGGTCTGAATATCATCATTTTTGCCTGGATTATTCTAACCCTCACCCTACTTTCTCTCCTCTTTGTAGCAGTCCATGTGCTGTTAAAACACAGATCTAATGATACTTTTGTTTTAAAACAATGTTTGAGAGTATTCTATTACTGACGTGGTAAAATAATTTGCATACATTATCTTCATTTTTTATAACAACCCAAGAAAGTAGCTCTTATCCCAGGAAATGTATTCTCAGGGAGGAAACAATAAAATGAGTGCAGAACAAAGTCAGGGTTTGAATCCAGCTCTGCTTGGCTCTAAAGCACTGCTCCTTTCCCCTTGCCACATGGGGTGGAGGGCAGTGGGAAAGTGAAGATTGCAAAAGTCATGCAAGCTCTTCCCTACGCCATACTCAATCCGCCTCATTCCCCAGGGGGCCTTGATATGCAGTAAACAAAGAGAACTAGGCCTTAGACGCAGGCTCCCTAAGGGCACACCCAGCTTAAAGAGTCACCAACTCTGAGACTCAGGAGGCCACTCATCTGCCTGTTTGTCTTCTTAGAGGCCTGTTTTCAAGTCTCTTAATGCTGAGGCTTCGATTCATCATGAAATGTGAGTGCAGTCCAGAAGGTGCATAGTCAAGGAAGCAACTTCTCTTATCCTCAGCTTCTTGTTAATGAAACGGGACAATGATTTCCTGCTTCATTCCTTCCCTGTGTTGTTGGTTCAGTCTAGGGAAAAGTGGACATGAACATGCTTTCCCAACTGAGAAGTGCTTTCTGGGTATGTGGGTTTACTAGGCAGAACCCTCTTGGTTTCCTGTTGGTGCCAAGTAGACAAGAATAATCCCCTACAGCAAGAGAACTGAACAGCATGGTGTGGTGCTGGTCTCTGGTTGTGTGGTGACATTGTCCCTTGTCATCTGACATTTGTCAATTTAGACAGGCCATTGGCTTAGTGGGCTAATTCTTCATTGGCTTTAGGGTCTTTGCCTCAAACTACCAGCTCAGAGAGGGGCCACTTCCCCAATGATTCCTTTTCCCAGGCAGATGCCCCTCTGGAGCCCAAGATGAGGATCAGACTGACTTGAGTTCTAATCCCAGCTCTGTCTCTTATCAGCTATACAACCTGGACTACTTAGCCACTCAGAGCCTCAGCCTTATCCATAAAATAGACTTACTGATTATTTTGGCATGGGATGAGTTTGGGCTTAAGATTAAATAATTAAAATTATTTCAACATACAATGACTAGGCACCTACTCAACTATCCAGGGAGCAAGTAATGATAATCATTAGCATTGGGCAGATGCCAGATGCTAGGAGGGAGGCACTGCTGTTGTCTCAAGTCGAAAGGGAACCCAGGCTCCAGGAGGTGGAGTGACTTGTCTACAGTCACCCAGCGAGGGACAGAGTGGTACCAGAACCTTCGCACCACAGAGCCCCAGGTGTCTGTTGGAGGCTCCAAGTGGCCACAGGTCACAGACAACAGAGCTACTCTGCCAGCTTAGGGAAGAAGGGAGTATGGGCAGCATCTCTATGTGAACCTAATGAACCAAGCTATGTGATCTTCCTCAACATCCTTAAGGATCATGGGCAAAGAGGCAGACGGATCTCAGGATGGCTCCTGGCCACCTCCTCCTGTGGCCCCAAATTCAGGGTCCCCATGGTGACCACCATAGTCCTAGCTTAAAAGACTGCCCACCCTTCCCCGGCCTCCTCCTGGCTGCTGCCTGACAGAGCCGATGTCCAACTCAGTGTTAATGATTAACACGCAGCGGTGGGATCGCAGAGTTGCCGAGAGTCCTGTGTCCAAGAATGAACTGCATTGCTAAATCAGCGAAGACAGTTGCCAAGGTAACCCCCATGTAATCTATTTAACCGGCTCCCCAAACACCAATCAAGGTCAGATAACGCACTCGAGCACCATATGAACACACTCAGACGGCATCAAGCTTTGTAGCAAGACAGCAGGGAAGGAAGAAACCTCATTAGACAGAAGGAAAAAAGCACCCTAAATTTCATTTTGAAAAGTGTTAATTGGGAATGCGGCAGGCTCGGGTGGGGGCCAAGTCCACCACTTGGGGCATGTCCTGGCCACAGAGGAAGTCACTTGGGGCCATTTGTTAAGAGCTGCCATAGTCTTCCCACTTAGGATCAAAACAAAAGGCATGGCTAGACTAAATTATTCATTTCATTGAGTGTTTTATTAATACAAAGGCTTGTATTTACATGTGAGCCTAATGGGGTGGGTTTGACTCTTTTCAGGGGTCCCCTTATCTGCCTAGCCCATTGGATCACTAGCCCATTCGGCCACACTTCTTAAAGATTCTTTTAAATTTCTTTAAAGACTCCGAGGAGCCATTGAACTTGCATTTCCTCTTCCCTCACCCTATCAGCCTCCTTAGAGAGTGACCTGGGGGGAAACCCCCACTTTGAGGACTTCTTATGTAATGCCATTTCATTTCTTCCAGTTCCTCCTACAAAAAAGGCCCTGGAAATGAGGTGAGGAAGATAAGGTGAGGCATGCAATGGGGGGTAGGCTCCTCTGTCTCCAGGGGAAGTTCCCAACAGCAGGCCACAGTTGTGTCGTCTGTCCTGTCCACCACTGGCACTGAGCCAGAAAAAATATAAGTGGCCGGCCTCAAAAAACAAGACTGAATCAAATCCCTAGGGCTTCTGACCCACTTTGGGGCTGACTGGAGCCCTCTTCAGAGTTTCTGGCCTGTTACGGGATTGGAGTGGCTGCCACACTCACTCCTCTTCCAGTCTACCTCTCAATCTTCACCCAAGCCATCATGGTGGCCTTGTCTCCCACAATCTCATCACAGTACAGGGCCCACAGTCAGATCTCTGGAAATGTTGCTGAGTTCAATGGGCTACCTCCTTATGGAGCATATCCTGAGATCTGGCTCCTTGCTCTCTGGCCCTCAGTGCATCTATCCCCTTCCAGCCTCTCCCTGCAGGAGCCCGAGCCACCTGAATCACACGCCAGGGGAGCAGCTGATGGGCACGACCATCAAACATTTTCTCTGGAGAAGCATTTTGCTTTTTTAACCCAAAGGTCCAACCCAGCCTAGATTTGTCAAATTTGTGTCCCAAACCCTCTTTTTCAAACATGATTAACTTGAGGAGCTCCATATGGGGGTTCTGAGGTTTAAGAGAGCTCTCAATACTGATGGCTTTATCAGAAAATTAGCAACTTATGTCTGGAATTGAGCCCATCAAGTAGAATGTTTGTGCCACTCAAAGTCCATGACAGAAAGTCTTCCTAGATGAATTAAATGCCTTAAGATGGAAAACTTGTGCTTGGTGAAAACATGGGCTATAACTCTGGGACCTTTGAGCCACAACTCTCCCATCCATCTTGAATATGGGAAAGGGGGCCAAAGGACACAGGACAAATGGACTGAGGGGCCTATTTTTTTTTTGGCTTAAATTGTCAGCAGATGCTTTAGAAAACCTATCAACTGTGGATATGGATGCAGGTCCCAGAATGTTGTGCTGAAGAAGGACAGGTATATAAGAAAAGAGGGGCGGTTTTGTGACTCCACAAAGATATGTACATTCAAGGTTCTGGGCAAATAGGTTTAGAGGAGGCTGCCTTTCAGCAAAGAGGGATAGAATCAGATATTTCAGATTTGGCCAATTGGCTACTTTCAAAGTCCATTGCTGGTTGTGTAATGGTTGCAATGTATTTAACATGCACTGACCTGGGAAGTGTTGTTTCATTCTTTTAGCTTCAGCATCAGCCTGGCAGATTGCTAAGCACTAAAGACTTTTGTAAAGACAGGTACAGATGGAAGCTTTCTTATCGTCCCAAATTGTTCTCTAAGTGACAAGCAGGCCACTTTCCTAGATCAAGAATTGAAAAGGTGGATTTTGGTGGAATCACTTCCAGAACAGGGAGAATCACAGCAGCTCCTTTTCAGTAAAGTTCCCAAAGGAAGGCTCATGTCAGTCACTGCTTCCTGGTTTGGGGGAAACATGACAGGGGCCTTACCTCTGAGCTCAGTGTCCTTCTTTTCCAAGGACTCTCCTGCTTTCCTTCTTCCTCATCCAGGGCCAAACTTTGCAAGGCAACAGAGAGGCAGGGGAAGAGGGGGGCAAGCTCCAGGGTAAGCTGACACACTATTTACTATTATTTCCCTTGTCTCTTCCTGCCCCTCTCTCCTCTCACCATTAGACTCATATCAAAGAGCTCCACTTGGGAAACAGCAACCCAAAGGTCCATGAACAGATGAATGGATAATAAACAAATTGTGGTCTTATCCATAGAAGAAGATATTATTCAGTCTTCAAAGGGAAGAAAAATTCTGCAGTATGCTCCAACATAGATGAACCTTAAAGACACCATGCCAACTGAAATAAGCCAGACACAAAAAGACAAATGCTGTATAAATCCACTTATATGAGGTACCTAAAATTGTCCAATTCATAGAGACAGAAAGTACAATGGTGGTTGCCAGGGCCTAGAAAGAGGAGCAAATGGGGGAGCCGTTGTTTAATGGGGACAAATTTCAGTTTGGGAAAATGAAAGGATACTGGGGATGGGTGGTAGTGATGGCTGTGCAATGTGAATGTACTTGATGGCCCTGAACTGGATGGACCATTGAAAATGGTGAGGATGGCAAAGTTTATGTTACGTGAATTTTACCACAATAAAAATTTGTAAAGAAAGAGCCCCACTTTAATCTGCTTGAAATCAAGAAGGAGGGACTGGCAAATCAAATCATACTTAGGTCAATTTCCCATCATGCTCGCTTCACCTGGGAATGACTTTTTTTCTGAAAACACTTCAAGCAGGGCCAGACAGCACTCTTTGATGATGGCGTAGAGGTTTCAGTGCTTGGGGGCTGGGGGAAAATGGTGAGTGCTCACATGAGAGCTGCACAAGTGGACTCCTCATCACAGACTGGGAATCAAAACAAATGACAGAGAGGCTCGGCTGGGCCCACAGCCCACCCTGTCCATCTGGGGGAGGAGAGGCAGGAGGGAATGAGGGCAAGCCAGAGAGGGCTACTGAAGTCTGAACTGGAGAGGCCCGAGACAGCACCTAGCACACATCTAGCCCCAGGTACTCTGACCAGATGGGAAAGTAGAGACCATGCCCAAGACCACAGAGTCCATGGCAGAGGCAGGGATGGAATCCAGGTCTACACCACGTGGCTGCAGACTTGTTTGGAGAGAGTGTCCTTCCTTGGGTATTTGAGCTGTGCCAGGCTCCACTGGAACAGAGAATACCTAGAAAAGAGGGTAGATGCTGGCATAAGAGGTACCATTTTGAGGCATTTGCAACCGACTTCTCTGAAACAGAACCGCCCTCCCCCAAAGCCAGACAGACCCTATTTCCTCACTAAAAAGGCTCCAGAGGTCAGCTGGTTGGTTTAGGTGAAAAAGCAGGATGAGCATCCACCTTTATAGATGAAGAAACTGAGAACTGGTGAGGGGAAGTGATTGTTCAAGGTCATAGCTAGTGAGTGAGAGAAGTGACTGGAACCCCCTAAATCAAGTACACTGCCCTACAGACCACCAATGTACCCTCCCCCCAATGCAGTCACCTGGACCCTTTATTAAGTATTAATCATTTGTCAGGCAATGTGCTAAAGGCTTGATATTTGTTTGCTCCTCACAACAAAATTGGAGAAATGAGTGCTGGGATTACTGATCTTATGCAAGAGGATGTGGTGGCTCAGAGAGGCTAAGTGAGTTGCCCAAGTCACACAACCATAAAGTGGGACTCTGGAATTCCAGCCCAGAGAGTTTAGCCCCGGAACACATATTCTTAACCATGAAGTTAGGCAGCCTCTATAAAATTCTTTTAGAGACATGTTTCCCTAAACACTGAGCCTCCCAAGAATGGACGATTAAAGCCCCATTCTATGTTACCCCTGCCCCAACTTGCAGCTTATCAGAGAGACCAAGGTCAAAAAAGCCTTAGAAAACAGAGGGTAAAGGGCAGATCCCAGACCTCACCAAGGTTAATACCTAACATGCATTTCTTTGATTGGCAGAGAGGCCCCAACTGATGTTTTTCTTTGAACTTTGTTTATTGTGTTTTTCAAAAATGAGATATAATTTGTATACCATAGAATTCACCCTTTGAAAGTGTACAGTTTTTAATATATTCACAAGGTTGCGTAACCATGACCACTACTTAATTCCATAATATTTCCATCACCCCACAAAGAAACTCTATACCCATTAGCAGCAATTCCCCATTCCCCCCTCACCCCAGCCCCTGGCAACCACTAATCTGCTTTCTGTCTCTATGGATTTGCCTATTGTTGACATTTCATATAAATGGGATCATGCAATCTGTGGCCTTTTGAGACTGGTCTCTTTCACCTAATGTATTTAACGTTCATTCATCTTGTAGCAAGTATCAGTACTTCATTCTTTTCATGGCTGATTAATATTCTTTAATATGGATATATCACATTTAATTTATAAATCCATCCATTGATGGGCATTTTTGCTGCTTCCACGTTTTGCTCTTATGAAGAAGGAAGGATGCTGCTATGAACATTTGTGTACGACTTATTGTGTAGACATAGGTTTTCAGTTCTTTCGGGTAGATACCTAGGAGTGTAATTGCTGGGTCATATGGTCACCCTGTGCTTAACTTTTGGGGTAACTGTCAGACTATTTTCCAATGTGACTAAGCCATTTAAATCCCCGCTAGCAATATACGAAGATCCCAATTTTGCCACATCCTCACACCACCTATTTTCCTTTTTTTTTAAATTATAGCCATTCTAGTAGATGTGAAGTGTTCTCTCACTAAAGTTTTGATTTGCATTTGCATTTCTCTAGTGATTAGTGATGTTGAGCATCTTTTCAGCTGCTCATTGGCCACATGTATATTTTCTTTGGAAAAATGTCTATTCAGATATTTTGCCCATTTTTAATTGAGTTACTCGTCTTTTTATTGTTGAGTTCTTCAAATCTTCTGGATATGAGTCCCATATCAAATAAATCATTTACAGACATTTCCCCCACTAACCTTCCTTTGGTTCACATAGTTTGGGAACATCAAAGGTGGAAGGATCTTCTGGAATCACTTGGTCTCTTTATCTCCCTGTACCTGAGTGTCCCTTCAAGGATGCCGGCTGCTGTCATGACAACCGAATGGAAGCAGAGCATAGAATGATGGCAAAAGCAATTTGCTCTTAAAAGGAAACATTTTTTAGTTAGAAGTAACCTCTCCCCAATCTGCTATGGTAATAGATTAAAACAAAACCAAGAAACCATCCAGAGACAGCCACCTTCAACTGACACACAACCCACCCAAGTCTGTAACACTCGAAGCATCAATTCCATTCCTCAGCCAGGGCATGGACCACCTCGTTTATCTCCTCAGTTTAGAAAGTCTTACCCCAGAGACATTACAAATGAGATTTAAATTTAAATTAAATCTAATTCCAAACACACGTGTTCAGTCACAGCGATGCCCCAACAAATTAACTTAGTCCATTTAAACAGAGTGTTGGCTCCAGCTGGGCAGGTGTCTACCAGAGTTCCTTTCCATAAGTTGAGTATTAGTGAACTGCCTCACAAACACAGGCAGCTCCTGACAGGGTGACTTGGTTGCTTGTCATGAGAATGGACAGGCTGTGACAGGGCCTGCTTGAGGATAGAAGCACCTTCATTGAAAACAAGTTGCAGAACAAGTCCCTGAGTTAAGAAACCACAGTGCAACATTGATGGTAGCAAGAAGATCCCACTGTTCTCTGCCCAAAGCCCAGACTCTGGTCAATGTCAAGGGTAACCAGCAAATAGTGCTAGATCTTGGGAGAATTATTACATTTCTCTCAGCCTTCTGCTGAAATCTCTGAAGCACCTGGGAAATACCTGTCCACGTCAGTCACTGCTGCTTCTTGGTCCACACTTGCCTGCAGCCAGATGTCTCCAGCTAATGATAATATTGAAAAGCCAGTGTTCACATTGGCCAGGGTCTTGGGCCTTTTGCTACCACAGACCCTGCTATGGCCTGACTCTACCCCTGGAGTGTACCCAGTATGTGTTTGTGCTTTGAAGAGTGGAAAGCCACCTCATCTCAGCCAGATGCAGAGGCACACTAAAGCTGGTGTTTTGCCAAAGGTGCCCCATAGTTCCCCCATCTGCAGCCATACTTTTGTCACCAAGAGACAATACTTGAGGCTTTGATTTTGAGATGCCATGTAGGGTTCTTGCTAATCCCACACCATGCTGAATGGGTAGAATGGGTCAGGAATGAAAGTGACAGAGCAAATTTAGCCATATCCCTAAAAGGGCAAGGAGAGCTTCCTCATGAGTGTCTCCTAGAGGGAAAAGCAACAAAAACACAAGAAACATTAAAGTGAGCACTAAGCTGTTACTGAGGCTGGCTACCTTCTGAATTGAGATCAAATTCTTGTCAAGAAAGAGATCTTAGCACTGCTATTATTAATGAAGGACAGAAACAAAACCCCATCATCTCAACCACTGTGAAACAGGTTTGGAAGAACCATTTTCAATTTGTTTTCAAAATTTGTTTATGGTTAACAAAAAGCACATGTCTGTTGCTACCTCTGTGATTTGGATCCTCGCATATGATCATAAAGACCTAACAACACTATGAACTTAACTGAGAAAGAGCTGAAGTCCTGGAAAGAAGCCAATTCTTCAAGTAAGAAGAATTAGCTGTGCCTGGGCCCATCTTGGAGAGCTTGTGTTTCCAGGTTTCTCTCGATCAATAAGGAAGCTATGGACAACTATTTCTCCTCTCCTCGGAAAACAGGCTGATTATCAGGTGTGCCTCATGGAGAGAGAAACCCCTTCAATGAGACCCCTCCTCAGCTTTTTCCCAGCAGACAGAGACTACTCTGCCTGGATAGTGCTCACTCAAGCTAAATTCATTCACCATGACCACAGAGCAAAGAAAAGCCAATGAGTTATTACAGCCCTCCTTCAAATGTGTGCAAAGCATTCAGATCCAACGAGATTACAGTTAAATTCTCTCTCTGGTCTCACCTTGAGAATATCAGTGGAGTCCCCCCAACTTTGATTCTCCACAATTTCCACATTTGATGCAGTATTCTTCATCTGTCTCCTGGCCCTAGGCCCCATTTTGCACTGCCTATGGACTGAGTTCCTACCCTTTGTTCTCTCCCAGAGCCACTCCTGGGTCCCCAAGAAGAGAAAAATGCACCTCCAAAGCATCCTCTTGGGCTTAGAGAACAGTAATGTCTTTCCTTTTTCTGGGATGGCTGCTCAAATTGACACCACAACATTTCTGAGGAGAGAGTGAGCCTTCTATCCCTTCCATCTTGGGCTAAGGATGTCAGCTCTCTGAGAGCCACCATAATGGATTCAATTGTGTCCTCTTTCCTCAAAAAAAAGATTTGTAGGAGTCATAACCTCTGGTACTTCAGAATATGACTGCATTTGCACCTAGGGTCTTTATAGAGGTGATCGAGTTAAAGTAACGTCACTAGGGTGTGTCCTAACCCAGGGGTTACCAACCCCTGGGCCACAGACAGATATAGACCAGTGGCCTGTTAGGAAATGGGCCACACAGCAGGAGATGAGCAATGGGAAAGCAAGCAAAGCTTCATCTGTATCTGCAACCATTCCCCAGGGCTAACATCACTGCCTCAGCTCCACCTTAGATCATCAGGTATTAGATTCTCTTAAGAGCACCGGTCTCTGGTGCCAAAACGGTTAGGGACCGCTGGCCTAACCCACAATGATGGGTGTCTCTATAAGAAGAGAAGATTAGGACACAGATAAACAGAGGGGAGACCATATGAAGACACAGGGAGTGAGGGTCATCTACAAACCAAGGAGAGAGGCCTGGAACAGCACTTTCCCTCACAGCACTCAGAAGAAACCAAACCAACTATATCAACACATTGTTGTGGGACTTTCAGCCCCCAAAACTGGGAGGCAATCATTTCTGTTGTTCTAAACCTCCCAGCTTGTGGGACTTTGTCATGGCAGCCTTAGCAAACCAATTCAGCCACCTATTTTGATAGGCAGACAATGGGTATTAAATATCCAGAGGAATTTTCTAAAATGAATGTCAAAGTACCTGTCAAATACACATTACAGTACAACCTAATTCTCTTCCAATATCCCCTTTAAAAAGGTATCTGAAACAATTTGCTTTTGTTTTTCAAAAGAGAAATAGGGACAAACAGGACGTATGTACCCATCACGGTGCATGGCAAGCTGGACTGAAAGCCAAGGCAGGGAAGAAAAGGGAGTTCAGCTCCCAGGTTTGTGGATGGAACCTAGTTAGGCATTAAGTGGAATGGGACTCAGCTTCTCACTGTGCCCTGAAAAACTAGTGTCAAGTTGGGGGACTCAGGGTGTTTATCTGGATTAACTCAGGGTTCCTGGGCAGCCCACTCAAATGAGCCAATCAAAACCATGCCCCCTCTGCACAAGGACAGTAGAAAGCCTGTCCTGATGAATCCCAGAAGGCCAGGCCTCAGACAGTTGCTGCACCTTGAGTTTTCATAACAAGAACCAAACCTAGGTGTGACTACGATCGATAGCACTCTTGCACCTGAATTTTGTTGCTCAGCCCTCCCTGAGCCCTGAGGAAGTTACTCTCTGTTCATTGGCCTGACGAAGCTCATACCATATGTGACAAAATCAGAACTCAAACCCAGTCCTCTTCATGATGATCAGGCCACCAGTGCCATTGCCCTCAAAGTCGCAGAAAAATGGAGAATGTTGCTGTGAAGTTGGAAAAAAGCTAGAACAAGCAAATCAAAACACCCCCCCCCCCAAAAAAAAGAAAAACCCAACCCCATGTACGCTGAGACAAAGACAACTGCAGGAGAAATGTTTGGCTTGGAAACCGAAATGTTTTGCTGAGCTACAGAAAGGAAAAGACCAAGAGTGCGGGGCTCAAATGAGCATGTTGACTACATTTCTAAGAGTGACACCATAGTTTAGGAATGGCTGAACTCTTGCTCCGCTTAGCTTCCTTTGGTAGGCAGCAATGAGGGAGAAGCCAATTGCCTGAACAGCAAGTACCAAGGCTCTGCACGCAGCCCTGAACCTTCTCCAAAGCCACTCCCAGGGCTCAAGCTCTAAGGTCGCACTAGATGATGAACCGACAGGAACAGGTGGCCAATGAGACTATGGGATGATAGCAGGCCCCTGATTCTGCCCAGTGGGGGCCCACTTGATGGCAGAATTAGAACACTATAAATGAGAAAGAGAAAGCAGAGAAGATAGAAACCCACAGCCAGGCTTTCTTGGATTGGGCATGCAGTGGCAGAGGAAGCTATACCATCCATCTCACCTGCAGATGGGAGGGCTGCAGCAGAGAATGGGACATTAGAGACTAGGGGCAGTGACAGCTGCCAACACCCAAGGATCAGACATGCAAAGGCAAAGCTGGCTATGTGTGTGATCATGTGTGCCTGTGTGGGTGTGTGTGGGTCTGTGTATACGTGCATATAGTGCATGTGTGCAAGTGCATGGGTGTGAGAACATATGCACATGTGAGCGCGGGCATATGTATGTGAGTGCATGCATCCTTGCACATGTGTGAGCATGTGTGTGTGTGCAATTATACATTCCAACAATGAAGGCTTCCTTCAGGGTCCCTGGTCCCCTCTTTCCAAATCAACACCGTCCCTCCCCCATGAAACCAACACTTCTACCTGAGTTAATGGTCCAGTGGTGCTGCACCAGCTCAGGTAGAACTGCAAGGTGGTAGATCATCCTGAGAAGGGCAGAGCCAGTGAGGTGAGCTCTGTGGGTAATATGGAAGGCAGGGTTCAAGACAGGAACAGGAGTGGTCTTAAGTCCAAGGACCCAAAGCAATTCACCTTGAGCCTGGCTTCAGAAGGTCCTACCAAGCAGGCTGGGTCTGTCTCCCTAGCTCAGTCCAGTGTCTTCTAGACAACTCCCTGTCAAGGGTGCCAAAAGGCCAGGAAAGGGAAGGGAGCAAGCTATATTCACACCTGTTTCTATACTGATCCAGGAGATCTCACACACCCCACCAGACCCACATGGAGCAAGCTGTCACATACATCTTGAAGAAAAGACCTTCCATAGTGGCCCAGAATTTGCTGGGTCATGAGAGAGAGCTGGTTCTCCTTCCAAGAGACTGTATTAAAATGCTGGAGCGTCTAGTGCAACATGTGGTGAATTAAAAGGATTTGCAATGAAACAAGAAGATCTGACTATATGCTCAAGCTTATGTTGACTTAACAAAAATGTAGCATAAAGTAAATGAAAATAAAAATCTATGAGGCTCAGCAATTATGCAACCAAATGGTCCAGAAAAGGAAGGACAACGTTATCTGTAGGTAAGTACTGTGATTGCATTTCGATTCCACAGATGAGGAAACAGAGGCACAAAGAAGGGAATTAACTCGGCCAGGGTAGCCCCAACAGCGAATCTCCAGGAGTTACTGGCTGAGTGGGGAGTAGAACCCAGGACTTCTGACTTCAACACCAGGGCTCTTTTTTTTCTATGCTCACCATTTCAGGAACAACAGTCACTTCGGAACAAAATTGCAATGGCAAATAGAGCTACTATTCTAAGAGAGCTGGGAGGGGCCAAGAAACTTAACTCATGTTTTTTTGTGTGTTCTGATCAGGTCCTGTTTCTAGAGGGTGGGATGGGTCATGGTCCCAGTGCCCCTGTGGGGTGCATGGTGACAGGCAGTGCTCAGTTGGGCCAACACCATGAATGGCTGTGGCCAAGGCACCTGAAGACCCACCTGTGCTGTGGAACCAGACTGGCCAGCTGGAACTGGGTCAGGAAGGACCCTCAGGAGGAGGTTTGACCTTTATCCCACACACAGGGGGACACCATGGAAGGATTCCAGGCAGGGAAGTAACAAAGGCAGATGTGGGCTCAAGAAGTCTTGCTCTCCGAGTGCCAGTCTGGGCCCAGGGAGACCAGGGTGGACCCTGGAGGAGTGGAAGAGACAAGAAATAATGGGGGATTGGCCACAGATGGTTTAGGGAGACTCCAGGCCCCAACCCCCACAAGAAACCCTCTCTGCCCACAAAACCAAGTGCCAACTCAAAGACGGCAATCAATGACTGCATTGCTTTATGACTGGGTTTTCTAGCTATTTATACACAACAGTCTTCCCACAGAACAGGTGTCAAAAATGCAGCAAACTCTATTGTGCTGAAAAAGTCACTTTGACAGGTTTAATTACTGAGACTGAATTGTGTGAGAGCATAAACAAATCTTTCTTGTCAAAGTTCATATTGAAAGTGGGGAAAATGGATTGTAAAATCAAGCACACTAATCATCTGAAAGGTATTCTTCTTTCCTTTGGAAAATTCTAGCACTACTCTCATACATATGTGGCCCCTCATCCCCCAAACCTGTCTCCCCAACAGAGCACACCAGAAATATGAGTGGCTCCCAGGTGGCATCACTCTGGCTGCCACCAATGAGGTGCCCAAGCAAATCAATTCCCCAACTTTCACCAATGGAACATGAGAAATCATAAGGGACCTTAGGGACAAACATCCAAAGGAGATCATGGACTCCACAGACATAATAAGGCACTCTGGCTCTTGACTGTATGTGCTAGTTTCTCACATGCTCCATAATCCCTCTGGCAGTTTAAATCAGAAGGTAAAAGAAAAAGGAAATTTCAGCATCTGTGTCTCCTTTTGACACAGGTAAGACCAAAATCAGCCAAGCTCCTCTGCCTCATCTTTGAGTTCTTCTATAGCAGCCACATCTGTCCTCCTTCCAGTGCTCTCAATGCCCCTAGTGCCCAGGCCCCTGGGCTTCTCCTTTCTGCCTTCTCCATTGCATCAAAAGCCCATCTTTGGTTCTCCTGGTTGGTCCCACTGACTGCTGCTTGCCCCAGTTTGGGCTGGTTATAGTTCCATCTTGATATCTCTACCTTTCCCTTCCTGGGACTGCCAGAGCAAAGAGCACCCCTAAGTCTTCTTACCTTGATGCCAAGACACTCGTGGACATCCCAAGAGAAGGCTTGATTGTGGTCCAATTTGGGTTAAATGTCACAAAGCTTCAGGAGCCACAGCACCACAAGCAGCGGTCAGTGGGGACCACCTCCTCATCCAGCCTGGGATGAGAGGGGACTTCCAAGGTACTCGTTGTCACTATTTAGCCAAGGAATAATATAAAGATCACTAATTTGCCATGAGAAGCAACTTAGGGACAGGCAAAGAAGGCAACAATTACATTACATATAAGTGATTCCACTGACCTTTCATAAAGCAAATGTATTTGGCATCTCATCAGTTCATGGGACTCAAACCTTCAGCCTCAAGGCTCTGGTTCTGTCAACTCAGTGTCCACACTGCAGGATGTCAGAGGCCTTGTATACAAATCAGAGGTGGGAAAAGCACACTTTGGTTTAGTATCACCAGTCACCAGTGAACTGCAAACCAATCCATCTGATGTGTAGTCAACCCCTCATCTGTAGCAACAACAAATAAAGAAGGGGAAGATTCTCATTTCTGAATTCAATACGTATCCTTAAATTAACATTAGTTACTGTACGACAGTTTCCCCTTGATTGATTAAAGTCAAAAATGGCAAAGAAGTGCCTTGCCCTGCTTGGAGAAATCCCCGTTCTTCCACATCGCAGAGGTTCTGGGATGAGACCTAAAGCAGTAGAAATGGCCTGTGGCTGCTGAATTCCTGCACAAACACACTCATCATTCCATCGTTTAAAGGAAGAGGCCCCATGAAATCACAATGCATCAGACACTTCAAAACAGGGCCCTTTGCTTAGTAGTGTTGGACGACAAGCAACCCACTCTGACCCCATCCCCCATAGCCCAGGACCCCAAGCCAGCGGTCTCCAGTAGCCTCAATCACTTATTTATCTGATGTCTGTAAATCAAATGTCAGCTGACATCCTCACTGACCCAACTCCACATCAAGTCTCACAGAAGAAACATTTACAGTACAAATAGAATGGGTGTCTGTAAAGCCACACTGCCTTAATATTTGACAAAAATAAGAGCATTTGATTTTAGTTAATGTTTTGCCTCAGCACAGATGAAGCACCGTAGAAGCCTGGGATGGAGTTTGGGGCAAGGGATGCTCCCATGAAAGCTCCTGGCCCTCACAAGAAAGAACCATTATAGACCAATTTCTCTCATGAACATAGCTTCACAAATTCTTAACAAATATTAGTCAATCAAATCTTCCCTCTATATGTCCACATACATCATATTTATCGACATACTTATGTATATACATACATAGTATATACATTTAGCTATATCCTCATTCAAATTCCATGTATGTATATACCCATGCCCCTTCTCTTCACTGTAGGGGAGGAAAAATAATTTTCCTTCACTCTTTTCGATTATTGACAAAATCCTTCCTCCCAATAAAAGAGATTGAAGGAGAAAAACAAATTTCTTAACATGAATACCTCCTGTATACGTGGCAGAGACCCCGGAAAACAGTTAACATTCTTAATTGGCCCAAGCCACTGCCTTAAATCCCATCTCAAAAGGTGAAAGAAGATTATAGGGGTTGGGGGAGCCAGCTACAAGAAATTACCAGCTACAGAAGGTTACATAGAATTAAAAGCTCAGTAAGCAAAGGTATAGCTGTTATGCAGATTTAGGTCCTGTGGCTCTGCCTCAATAAGAGTTTCTAAGGAGGGGATGACATCTTTACAAATGGAGATTTCCTTTGTAAATGTAAATGTCTCTTACAAAAGGGCAGCTTCCACTCTTGTTTTCAGAGCTTTTCCTAAATCTGCTGTTTTTAAAAAATAACCGGCCTAGAATAATCCTTATGCCAAAAGGCATATTTTGGGGCTGCAGATTTGGCTCCCCTTCTACGTCCTGCATGCTCCTGGGCATTCCTGGGGGAGGGGAAAGATTCCTCCCACAGGAAGACCTGCTGCTCCAGAGCATCCTGGCCCTGGACAAAGGGCTAGACTGGGGCCCTACCTCAGAGACCCCCCCGCCCCGCAACCTGCCTGGCCTTCACCACAGACCCAGTGGGTGACAGTGGTTTTGGGCAAGCGTGATAGGATGGGCAAGTCTGATTCTAGATGTGGAGATTCAAGTCAGAGCAGCACTCAGACAAGTGTGCTGGCAGGCAGAGGGTACTTAGAGCCCTCTGTGCCATCGTCAGAAACAAAATCTAGCTTCTAACCTTAAAGAACCCAAGAAGTCACCCCAAACGAATTCATCAGTCACACGGATAGAGCTGGGGCTGGAAATATTCTGAAGCTGAGAGCAGTTTGCCCAAGGTCACACCACTAAGAGGAGGAGAAGCCAGAATGACACCTCAGCTTTCTGGCCCCCAAGGATATTGTCTTGCTTACTCTACCCAGTGTGCAACCTTGTGACACTTAGCTCCAAACTGGTCCCCACAGTCTAGGGCATCACATATCCTCATTCTATAGGGGAGAGGAAAGTCACAGGGTTAGTAGGCTTCTTATCTGAGGAAGCGACTAGAAGGCAAATTCTGATGACCAGTAAGGAGTGGGCGCTAGGCTCCCACAGACATTTCCACCCACCTCACTGCCCTCCCCTCCTTAAACTTCACCAAACTCTTTAGCAATTTGGCTGACACCTGATGGGTTCTCCCAGAGCTTTGGCTGTCTCCTGAAAATTGGAAGGAAGCAGTACCTATTCTCATGTAGAGAAGCAAAACTTCCCAGATGGCCCCTGACAGCAGCCCATCAGCATGTGTGCAAATTTGGTTTGGGGTCTCCTTGGCTCCCTGTCCTTTTGTTTCTTTCTGGTCATCCATGTCTCCTCTGACTGAGGCTATGCACTTCAACAAGCATAGATCATAATCCCAATCCCTTCACTTCCCAGCTGTGGAACCAGGGTTGAGGGCCTTCACCCCTCTGAGCCTCAGTTCCCTCATGGGGAAAGTGGGTTCTATGCCTTATGTCTGGTAGAGTGGCTCTGAGGCTCTAGAAGAAGGTACATGAAAGATGGGAAGGATGGTCAAGCCCTCTGGGTATGTCTTATGGCATCCCAACTGAAACATTGGCCTTGGCCTTGGCTCTGTGTGTGTGTGTGGTTTCCAGTAGGAGTCCCTTCTGCTGAATATGGAAGAAGGGTGCGGTAGAGGCAAGAGCTCCAGGGGGCACTGGGCAGGGAGTGAGCTGAAGAGCAGGAAGAAGGCTGGTGTGGCCTGCAACCTTGATCTTGGAGGCCTACTCCACTGGGGGTTTCGCCTGCCTTTGCAAGAGTTTGCCAAGTTCTTACTTTGCACTGGGATCCAGCGGTGAGTAAAGCAGACCTAGACTCTTCCTTCTGGCACGTCCAGGCTCAGGGTTTCTGGGCTATGGCTGTCACATAGCATGCTGAGGTTTGGAGGCCCCCCTGCCAGCCTGAAAGCCATCAGGTCTGCAGCTATGCCCTCCCTTCGGTGGGCACTCCATGCCTCATATTCACCACGTACTTTACACAAGTCTGTAAGAGATCAAGCACCAGCTCGTCCTTTTTAAGAGTCAAATGACTGAGGAAAGATTGTCATCGGCCACCGAATGCCTGTTTTTGGCAGCATCATGGCTGGGTACCAGATGTGCGCTCCAGGATGGAAAACACAGAAAGCACATGTGCCTTGTCCACACCCAGGTGGCAAGCTAGTGGAGCAAGTGGGGAGCAGACAGAAGTATAGATACAACAGAGGGCCCACCAGCAGCAGCAGCAGCAGTGGAGTGCCAGCAGGGTGGTGGCAGGGCCCGGGTAGTAGAGGGGAGCAAGGTGTTCTGAGTTTTTCAAAGTGGGAGGGGGACATGGGACAGTTTTGTCATAAGCCCCCACAAATTGCAATTCTTCTTGTTCTTTGGACTCACCGATTCTGAAGCCAGCTTTCTTCTTCTTCTTCTTCTTCTTCTTCTTCTTCTTCTTATTATTATTATTATTATTATTATTATTATTATTATTATTATTATTTTGGCAAGGATATTTCTACCACAGCCTGACTTCTCTCCTTCCTGGAATGTTTTGCCCACTCTCTCCCTCTTTTGGGATGCAAATTTAAATAACAATAAGCACTCCCCACTACTCAGCTCACTGTTTTTCCTCTTGGCCTGGCTTGAATCACCCCTGGGGTCCCTTGGAACAGCAACCTCCCCACCCCATCTGAGGAAAGCCTCACAGAGAAACAAGAGCAGACCTCAGAGCTTGGGGGGACTAACCTTGGACGGCACCCCCAGATCACAAGGTAATTTCCTAGACCCAATGTTGCACCCATAAGAAAAGCTGAAAAATTTTCCCCCTAGAAATCCAACTGCTCAGAGAGAAGGAAAGGAGTGGACACTCAAACAGAGGCAGACAAGGAGGAGGTGGCCTGTCACTTGGCTCCACACTGCTCTGGGGCATGAGGTCAAGGGGGTAAATGCCCGGGCCGTTCACATCCTCAGGCAAGAGTTCAGGCCAGGAAAATAGCCACATTCTTCTCATTGTCATTTGCACCTCTTTGGCAGCCCCATACCCTCTGCGACTCAGTCGTGTGCCTTTGAAGCCGCTAATGTGTCTTTCCCTGGTCGAGTCAATGTCCTGCAGGTTTATGGTCTGGGAAACCAGGGGTGAGGCCACAGAGCAGCCACAAGTAACAAAATGAGCTCGAGGGAGGGGAAGGTGAATGGATTTTTTTTAAAGCTAATGGATATTTGAGGCACTTTGGAATGGCATGCATTCAGTTCTCAGCCACTCTGCCAGGCGGATGTCATTAACTGTGGCTTCCCCAGTGGGACATCTGAACCTCTCAAAAGTCCAGCACCTTGCCAACAGAGGCAGAGTTAGTAAATGGCCAGAGGCTGGAGTCTAACCCACACTGTTTCGCTTCAAAAGCCCATGTTCCTTGCACTGTTCTACCCTAGATCCCTGGGTGGATAATTCCAATCCTTCCCATTCAACCTCCCCTGGGAGTCAGTACCTATATTTACTGCACTCAACCCAAGTGCACTGATTGAACCGATATCGGGGGCCAGGGAGCAATTTCAAGCAAGGACCTGTTTATTGTCATCTTCCTGCACTAGAATATGAGCCCGATGACAAGAGGGATTTGGGGCAGCTTTGTTCCTTTTCACTCTCTGTTGTCTAAAACTGTGCTGCCCCATCTGATACCTACCAGTCACCTGTGGCTCTTTTAATCTAAATTAATTAAAATAAATGAAGTGAAATATTTAGTTCCTCAACTGTACTAGCCACATTTCAAGTGCTCAAGAGCCGCATGGTGGTTACCCTCCTGGACAGTGCATAGATATGACATATTCATCACCACAGAAAGTTCTATGAGACAGCACAGCTCTAGGACAATGCTGAGTGCGTAGTAGGCACTTAATAGAGCTCTTCTGAATTGGGGCTGAATAAAAAAGACTGAAGGATGTGGTTTTGAGCAATAACAGCCAGGAGAATCATCATTCCAAGTCGAAGGAACAGCATGCCAAAAGCTTTATTGATTTCTACTTCTGATAATGGTGGGTGAAATAATGTGGATGGTTCTCAATGAAAACTGAAAGGAAAAGCAAAACTCAAAGAAAAGCTGGATAACAGGGTAAACAGACAGGCAAACTTAAACAAACACAAGCTTTATAAAACAATAAGAATGCTACTTTAAAATGGGGTTTTAAAATAAAAATGCACTAGCACAATAGCGTATAAATTGGAAGCCGGGAGTAGAATTAATGTATTTTAAGGTCTTTGCATTGCATGGGAAGAGTGTAAAGGTACAAATTAACATTAGCCTTTGAGAAGTCAAGTTATAATTTCTAAAGCAGTGGTCCTTCCTGCCTAGTCTTAGGACACCTGTGGTCTCCAAGAACCTTTCAGCATTTGAGGGATTAAAGCTATTTTCATAATAATACTAAGTCCTTAGTTCCTTTTTCCACTTTCTTTTCACAAGCAAAAGTGGAATTTTCCAGAAGCTACGTGATCTGTGTGAGATCCCAACAGACTGAATGCAGAAGCAGATGTGAGAATTTGATTTTCTTCTCTTATGCCACAAATTAAGAAGTTTTACAAAAATGTAAAACAATACCACTCTCCTCATTACACTTTTGTTGAAAAGAATATAGATATTTTTCACGAGGCATTTTATTTGCTTTGACTTAACCGTTCTACTTTTCAAAAGACGCTGCGAAGAGAAGCAAAGACAAGTCACCAACGTGGAGAAAGTGTTTGCAAATTATTTATCTGAAAAGGGATTCGTATCTCTTATTTATATATAATCGATTTATATATAATACATGATCTAATTTCTGACATATTAAATATCAATAGATGTGATGCTCAGAAGAATGTACAGGGCATCCAGAGACCAAAATATTTGAGAATCTTTACTCTAGCATAACCACTGTTTGTGGGAATTGGGAGAGATCACTCCCCAATCCCAACCTTTGGCTTCTTTCCCATCATGCTCAGCCCTAGAGGCACAGCCTGGTTCCCCCTGGGCATGAGGCTCTGGCCCAGCACTCATGATGGTAGGGCAGGAGGAGGAATGAGAAGGATGGGAGAAACAGCGTGGACCCCTAAAATGCACTCCCCAAGGTACCCTAGCCCAAGAAATCTCTACTTGCTAATGGATTATAATTGTTTCTCCCATAAGAACCACCTTTGACTCTCTCTCTCTCCCCCCAGCTCTCTCCAGCCTTCTGAGCAATGTAAGGAGATTTGAAAGTGTCACCAGAAAAAAGGAAATGCCACTGAGGTATAAAGACTTTGGAGATAGATCTTAAAATGGAGCCAGCTCTTTAGGGGTTTGGGGGTTGCACAGTAAGATTGAGGCAGATGGTACCTGGGCATTAAGTTACTCGGGAGATGCCCAAATGCCTGGGCCGATAAGAGCCCTGCTGTAGACTTAGAAATATTTGCTTCTTGGGGCTTCAGGCTTACTCTTCCAACATCATAATGTTTCTCTACAAACAGCAAAAAAGCCTTTTTAGAGTTCAGTGGATTGCAAAACCACTTCTCCAGCTTTCCTTGCATCTGGCCCTCGTAATGGCTGTGAGGGCTGAATGACCCAGCTCTTACTCAGTCACATCTGTGGATGGCGAAACTGGCACAGCCAGGTCTCACGACTGGAGAGAGGCCCCTGAAAAGGGACTCGTACCCAGGGTTGTCCTCTCTTCTTGACCCCTGTGGTGTTTGTCCCCTACTCACTACCTGGAGACAAAGTTCATCGTTCCTCCATTAGACAGAAAGCTAATGGTAGCTCTGACCACTTAGCTCCTATTCACACAAAAGTGTGATCAACAGGTGTGAGCTTAGCCCCTCTCTTTCTCCAGGGACAAGGGTTAGCAGAAGAGAGAGAAGTCGGGTTTGTCTCTCTGGGATTTGTCTCTCTGACCCTATGTGTCTGTGCCCAGGCCTAGGCTGACAGTCAAGCAGCCTAGATCTTTTCCACCTGACTGAGGAGGCAAACCCCACACTGCCAGAGGACCGCATGGTGCCCTGAAGCCAGCTCTGGCGGCCCCGGCCACCCCTGCCAGAGCTGGTCCTTTCTCACCTAGACCTCAGGCCTCGGGTAGCCCCAGGTAACCTCTATTCCCAATGAGCATGTTCAGTTTAGCAGCCAGACACTTTCTGGATTATGAGTGAGAAAGCAAATAACAAATAGACTGCTAGCATGTGCCGAACCGAAATGTGGTCTGCTAAGGCTTAGCAACCACACGCACAGGCGGTTGGGGACCCAGCAGGCCTCCTGCCAGCCACAGTACCCTGCCGAGAAGATGCGTCTGGGGGAGATGAAGTGCCAGGGTCCTGGGATGGGTGGAGAGGGATTAAGATGGCTAAAGGGCAACACAGGAGGCCACCTGATGCTTTTATGAGGAGTTTCATGCCCAGCTCAGCTATAGCTCAGGTAGCAGCTTCCCTGTCAACCTTCTCTGACCACCTGTGCACCCCACTCCCGCACTCATGCACACGCACAGGCACACCCTCACAGATACACATGGCCTTGTACAAGATAGCATATACACGCATACTCATGCCCCCAGAGGAATCCCCATTCACACAAACACAGACACAGACACACACACACACACACACACACACACACACACACACACACACACTCACACACACACTCACACACGCATCAGCTCTGTTCCCTCACAACCTGGACTTCTCTCTGTTGGAGCCCATGGTCCGCTGGCCTAGTAATGCCCATTCCTAGCACAGGTGCCCTGATTCCCTTCCCAGAAGGCCCAGGGATGGAGGGTCAGCACCCATCTCCCAAACTCAGACTTCCACTCATTCAGCCCTCCCTTCTTCTGGGTACCTCTGACCCCCAAAGCCAGCCCTTGTTTCCCAGTACTTCCCTGGCAGCCTCTGCTTTCCATCCACATGCTCCTTATGGGAG
Source organism: Cynopterus sphinx (assembly GCA_030015415.1). Lineage (NCBI taxonomy): Eukaryota > Metazoa > Chordata > Mammalia > Chiroptera > Pteropodidae > Cynopterus > Cynopterus sphinx. Next base: position 85,454,331 of record CM057388.1, read on the forward strand.
GCCTGCAGTCCCCAGCTTCTGGTGAAGATCTGTCCCAGGTAGGACATTGCTCCCAGGCCCAGCCTGGACTGAAGAGTTTGCTTCCCTCCCCTGCTGCTGCCCCGATGCTGCACGGCCCATGAGCTCCTGTT